>JAQISU010000012.1:10682500-11206789 GCA_029339505.1 Unio delphinus | reverse complement strand
TATGTAATAAAAAATATCTTCATACAACTATCGCATAGTTGGGCCGAATTCTTTCGAGTTGGGCTGAATTGTCTTTAAAGTTGGGCCGAATTGTCTATAAGTCATTCGGCTCACACACACACACACACACATATATATTGGTTATTATGATATGACAGTTGATTGTAAGGGTGTTTAAAAAGTCTATTTTTGTTAATATGTTCCGAATTAAGCGACTTACCAAATAAAGATTGTTTCTTAACTTGAATACGAAATGAGATCAAAGGGAGAACAATAAATATATGTGCAGTGCAGTCAATAAGAACATAAATACGACTTGAAACAAAGTGAATTAAGTCGGCTTACACCGTCCGTTCCAGAGATTACATGCGTTCCGGAACGATCAGTCGTTTTCATTACTAACAACCATTCGGAATGATCAACCTATCCAATAAAGTACGATCAATTCACGCGTGCATAACTATGAAAAAGTAATTAATTCTTATAAAAATAAAATAAGTAATTTTTTTTTTTGCTTTATATTATTATTCAAAGAAAAACAAAAATATTGTGTGAGTGGAAATCGATATATGCAGAGAGAACATGCAAATACATGTGTATTTCGGTGTGTATTTCGGTGTTTTCAGTGTATTTCGGTGTTTCTAGGAACCGGTTTTTCTCCTGTATGTATCCTCATGTGTATATTCAGAGGTCCAGAGTTACTAAACCTTTTATCACATACCTCACACTTATACGGTTTTTCCCCGGTATGTATCCTCATGTGTTCATTCAGAGGTCCGCTGTGAATAAACCTTTTTGTAACAGAATTGTTACCGAGTGGATGGTGGATTAAATGAACAACACAAACACAATGTGTGAAAGATAATGTAAATTTATGAAATAAATTATTAATGAAAAAACATGATGTATCAACAATATAACTCATGCATTCAACCCACAATCTCGCTTCACAACTATTCACAATTCAACAATAAATTAAATATCAATACAAAATAAAACACAGATACAAAGGAATCTCTTGGACTATACACAGATCCAAGGAACCTTTACAAAAGTTATATTACCGCAAGTATAAATTGCGATAACAAATACAAAACATCAAACTATACTATCGCACGTATGGATTGCGACAACTAGCACAAACATACACATGTATTTAATCAAGTTGCTCACTTTTATTGAGATTTATCTAACTACGTGTAAATATAACAATGTATTCAATTGTACTACAATTGCAGCACACACGTGTCTCGACCCTGTATAACCGTACGATTCACCAACTGATGAATCGCCTCCCAGCTTCTCCGAATACCTAGGGTTGACTCAATACTTTTATCGGTCACTTGCCCTTCACGGATCCACCACAGTTATACGTACAGACAGCATACAGCATCTACTAGAACCACCGGTCCCAAATACTTAGATGCCACCCCGGATGTTTACACCTCTAGACAGCTCCGACACTCAGACTTCTAGATTTCCGGATATTTACACATCATGACAGATGTAGACGGACAGACAATCCGACAGACAGACAGTCAGATACCTCAATTTGATCTCACAATCAAATGGCTCAATTAATCACATTCAGCTACAATTCAGAGACATTCAGAGACGTTCAGCTACAATCAGATACGTTCAGATACGTTCAGAGACGTTCAGCTACAATCAGCAACAATTTCAGAGATGCTTCGCTACAATATCAGAGATGCTCCGCTACAAATCAGCAACAATTTGAGCTACAATTTCAGAGATGTTCGGCAACAAATCAGAGACGTTCCGCTACAAATAAGAGACGTTCCGCTACAAATCAGAGACGTTCCGCAACAAATCAGAGATGTTCCGCAGCAAATCAGCTACAATAAAGAAACCACACTAATAGTAGTTGTTTCAAAAACATCTCAAACTTAGATTACGTTATTTCATTTAAAGTCTAATAGTGACTAGTAATTCCAAATATTCCACGTTTAAATCTGCAATGTAATAAAGACATCATTACATGAAATGATAAACGGAATAAAATTCACAATAAAACGAAATATAAATTTAACTCTCACCCCTTTTGCTGGAGAAAGAATGACAAGCTATCTCTCCTTTGATAAAATACTTTTGGACCCGTAATCTTATCAGAATTATTCTGCCTTATATACCTCAAATAGGTGAGCAGAGTTCACGGCAAAATTACCGTGCACCCCGTGATTCTAATGCTCCTGACTTCAAGTGATTCGAAGTCAGGCACATGCAAATCGTTACACGCCGCTTACCTTGAAAAAGCACTTAATCACCCCAGGTAACGAATGTACGACGAAACAAAAAAAAATGGTGAGATTAGTTGTAATTAAAGAAAAAAGTAATAAATTCAATTTTCTCCTAATTCTGTGACACTTTTATCACATACTTCACACTTATATGGTTTTTCTCCAGTGTGTATCCTCACCGTTACTAAATCTTTTATTACACGCTTTGCATTTAAATGGTTTTTCTCCAGTATGAGTCCTCAAGTGCACCGTTAGCTTCTCCCTCGTAATAAACCTTTAATTACATACTTCGCACTTGAATGGTTTTTCTCCTGTATGTGTCATCATGTGCTGTTTCAAATGTCTGCTATGATTAAACCTTTTATTACATAATTCACACTTAAATCGCTGTTTTCCTGTATGCGTCTTAATGTGTTCATTCAAACTTTCAATCCCAATAAATTTTTTAGTACATACTTTACACTGAAAATGTATTTCTCCAGTATTTTCCATCATGTATTACTTTAGATTTCCACTCTAGCCTTTTTGGCTTCAATTTGGGATATGCAATTTCTCGAGAAAGTGTGAGCAACAATTTGAAATTACAAATTATTACGGTACGATCTTTCTCGAGAATTTGCATGGTTAATGGCTTCAAATTGGAAACCATTTGTCGAGAAATTGCGCGCAAAAACTTGGAAATCCAAATTAGTCAGTAGTTTTGAAAGCGCGCGTCTACCAGTCCTAACACTAGCCTTCTAATGCTGAGCGCAAAGCCAGGAAGCTGTTAATACCAATTTTGTTAGTCTTTGGTATGACTTGGCCGCCGATTGAAACCTTGAATTCCCACATCAAAGGTGGACGCTCTAAATATCATGTCACCAGAGTGGTCTTCAAAGATTGATATATTGATTTTAAATCTTTTCTTTTATAGTTAATCTGATTTTTCTTTTTCATATACATTTTTAAATAGTTGTTCTTTAAATGTTTCAAAAAGTATTTGTATTTGAAATACTTATTTACAAATAATTTGTACCTGAAATGTGTTTGCAAAAACATTAATAAATAATAAATTTTAATTTTGATTTATTTGATTTTTTTAAATTTTTTTTTTTACTTTTTTATTTCTTTATCTAACCACTAATAATATTTATTTATATTATATGTAATGAGTTTGATTTTGTGTTGCTAGATACGACAAATCAAATCAAAACATTTAAAAAGAACTATTTGCAAAATAGATAGCCAATGAGGAATCTTTTGATGTACTGGTAGGGAAATTTATTTCACCAATGAGGGGTTCACCTATCTCTTTAACGATGTCTTAAGGAAGTTTTCAGACTTTAGTCCAAAAAGAAGAGCTTGAATGGTTTTTTTCTTCTTCAGACTCTAATCCCAAAAGATCAGCTTGAACAGTTTTTTTCTTCTTCAGATTCTAGTCCAAAAAGAAGAGCTTGAATGTTTTTTTTTCTTCTTCCGACTTCAGTCCCAAAAGAAGAGCTGCAATGTAGGGAAGATCTAATTGGACAAATGTAGTTAAAAACATGAACCAAAGGTATGCATAAAAAGATTATGCGACAGATTCAAGAAAACATCAAATTTTAAAAAAAAAAACAACTATTTTAATAATCATAATAACAACAACAGCACCAATGATTATGGTATTAATTCATTTCTTAATACATAGTCTCCCATTCACTGAACTAAGTACAGTTATTACAATTTCAAACATAGTTGAAAATATACGCAATTTGTTTTTGTATAGCATTATTCATTCCTTGTGTAGCATTTCTCGTCTCTTATTCATTGTGTTGCATTACTCATTCCTTGTGTAGCAATAATCATTCTTTATTCCCTGTGTAGCATTCCTCATTCCTTATGTAGCAATAGTCATTCCTTATTCCTTGTGTATGATTACTCATTCTTTGTGTAGCATTAATTATTCCTAGTGTACCATTACTCATTGCTTATGTAGCAATAGTCATTCCTTACTCCTTGTGTATGATTACTTATTCCTTGTGTAGCATTATTCATTCCTTGTGTAGCAATAGTCATTCCTTACTCCTTGTGTATGATTACTTATTCCTTGTGTAGCATTATTCATTCCTTGTGTAGCATTACTCGTCCCTCATATCCTATGTGTAGCATTATTCCATCCTTCCCAATGAGAGTGTTCTGATGGACTGTGTTTAATGTTGGATGGATGAAAGCATCATGAATTTATTGTATTATACCGTGTGTAGCATCATACACTCTTCCCATGGCTAGTAGCCTGAAGGACTGCCGCTAATTTTTTTGGGGGGAATGTTCTCAGTCAGCCGCTTGTCTCAAAATATTACATGTAAGATTTAATAAGTATTGGCCATCAGTTGTAATAATGTTCTAGGCCTTGTTAAAGCTATTACTGCAGGTCTCAGTCCAGTGGCTACTGACTTGACTAGGGGCCCCGTGTAGCTGAGAGGTCTAAAGCGCTCTCTGTTACGGATCACAGCCATCTCACCTGTCTGCGTCGGTTCGAGTCTCAGATTCGGTCAATGTTCGTATATGAGAAAGCTTGTCAGTAGCTTATCGGTGGTTCCTTTCGGGGGTTTTCAAGGGTCCCTCCGCCACAATTAATACAGGCCGCCATGTATTGCCAGTCTCTCGTGTGCTGAAAAAGGGCGTTAAACACAATAACAACAACCAACTCGATTAATCCAGACATTCGTACAATGATTACCGACATGATCACGCAAGGCCGTAACAGTGAATACTGACTTGATTAGCCCATGACTCGTTACAGTGATTATGGATTATTCGCAGCCTTGTAAGAGTGATTTCTGACTCGATTACTCTGTATCTCATAAGAGCGAATGAAAGGTGTAAAGTATTCTCCTTAACTTACACGAGCTGAAGCTGCTCCTAAAAGTTTCTGGCCTCTGCTTATCTTGAGTACAGTCAAGACACAGGTATGGACACCATCGTCTCCTTGTGAAGACATCAATCCATAATCCTGCTTATCGACCTGTTAGCATCTGCGAATAACAGTAATGATTGTAAAGTTTTATTGTCTTGTTATGCTGGTATTTTATTGCTATCAACATTATTCATCTTGTTTGTTTTGTTTTAGGGTTTAACGCCATTTTTCGCCACACGATAGGCTATACATGGTGGCCAGTATTATTGGTGGAGGAAGAATCACGGATAAACCCCGGAGAGAACCACCGACCCAAGAGAAGCTACTGGCAAGCTTTCTCACATAACTACATTAGCCGAATCTTAGACTCAAACCCACTCAGACAGGTGAGACGGCAGTGATCCATAATGGAAAGCGCGTTAGACCACTCGGCCATTTGGGGCCCCCGTTATTCATTTCATTTTACCTAATTATTACCATTTGCTTTAACAGTTAAAACTACTAAGAGAGTTATTTTTGTTTGCTATTTTACGTACTTGTGAAAAAGGCATATTGTTAACATTGTTATCTTTGTTGCCAGTATTCATTTTAATTTCTTCATATGTGCATACCTTATCAATTAACAAGGTTGTTAGAAGTTTCATCCTATTTGTATTTGTAATATTATCATTTGGGTCTATCAATTCCCATAGACTATTATTTTACTGAGATTGTGTACGTTTAAACGGTGGTTATCTTTACTGATCCGTAGTCTTGAATTATATATATAACTTAAATACCTTTCTCTCCCTTTTCATACAAGTATGATTTATATTCCAGATCTGAACTATAAAAAAATTAAAATGTTGTGACAATAAAATAAATTCATATAAATGAATTTCTTTTTAACTAACTTCAATATGTCTCATTAGAAAAAACCTTGTATGGATCTATTTTGTTAGTTTGTTCAAGAATTTTTTTTGTATATAGGTCAGAGTATAAAACTATGAAACTGCTCATGTGAATTACTGGATGAACATTTTTCATAATGACACTTATGAACATAATTTAGTAATAAACTGTTTAACTCTGTTTATTTACAAGTTGAAGTTGCCAAGTGATTATATTGAATATTTAGTACACTGTAAAACACATTAACAAATGTTTCAATGTGTTCTAAATCGACTTGAAGGCTATGTTTGATTTCTTTCTGAGAGCACATGGTTAATTAGGGAACATATTTACATGATTTGACTTAAAAGAATGAAAATATAAATGGTATTAATATACATGGAAATAAATATCCAACATCTCAGTATGCAGATGATCAAACAGTTTTTGGATGGAAAAGATTTTAAAACTCTCTACAAAGACATCCTGCCTTAATATAAACAGAGACAAGACAAGAATAATATGGACAGGAAGGGTGCAAAACAGCAAGAGCCGTTTGTGTATTAAGTATAATTAATGCTGAATAGACGATAGCTTCACAATATTAGGCATTATCTTCTCTATAGATTTAATTCACATGATAAATCATAATTAGGATAATACATTCAATGATAAAAAATCATCGAATAGAACTCGTACCATATATTGGGAAAATTATGGTGATAAAATCAATTGCTTTCTCAAAATAAAATCATATATTAATAAGTGTACCAAATCCTCCAAAATGGCTCATTAACCAATTAAACTGCTTCATTTACAATTACTTGTGGAAAGGGTCAGTTGACAAAATAAATAAAAAAGTTATGAAGAAAGGGAACTTGCAATGGTTGACTTTCAATGTTTCAATCTGTTCTAAATCATCTTGAACGCTGTGCGTAATTTCTTCGTGAGAGCAGATGGTATATGATTTGATCAAAAATAATAAAAATATAAATGGGATTAGAAGATTATAATTGGTTCTATCAAAAATTACAGATGACAAGAATTATGCAGATAAAGAATTATAAAATAGCAGGTGTGTGACAAAAATAGTTAGATTTGCCTAAAATTCCTCTGCACTTGATTTCTAACTTAAAAAAGTATCTTTAAAGAGCAGCATAATTTATAGTATGTTCTTTGTGAGCATTATAAAGTTCATTAATATTTAGATTAATTGGTTGTACAATTCATTAATATATAAATTAATTGGTGATATCTAGTCATACTTATTATTATTTATTTGCATAAGTCAAAATAAATCTGATCGGCCTATACATTTTGATTCCAAATTAAAATAAGATGAAAAGTTGCAAAGTTTTGGATCATTGTTCAACAATTGCTTCTGTGATTGAGTAATACTATAGAAAAGTATCTTTAAAGAGCAGCATAATTTATAGTATGTTCATTGTGAGCATTCTAGAGTTCATTAATATTAAGATTAATTGGTTGTACAATGGTTGTACGAAAATGAAAAATTGTAAGGTCAATAACGCCAAACCGAAGCTTCTAACTGACCAAGAATATTTCTAATTCTATAGCTATTTTGTTAGTGTATTTTTTTTCGCTAGTGTTTTCCAAAATTTGTATGTTCATTCTGTTTACCTTCAGACGTTTCATTGAGGTCGCAACCATTCTGCCACTGTAATTAGATCATTATTATATCAATTTCTTAACCGAACATTTTATCACGACCTATATGATATCACGACACAGGATCACACAATTTTATCGTTATAAATCCATGTGGGGTAGCTTGAGTACGTAATTGAAGCTGATAAACTTAATTATATTCATTTCTCCTGAACCCCAAGTCGGATGAATATTTCGCCGAGTATGTGTATTTACTCCAATAAATACAACTTAAATTTTATAGTTATCTCAGATCATTTTAGGTATCTGCATGTATATTCTTGCCGGATGTATCTGCATGTATATTCTTGCCGGATTTGATTGTTTATCCAGCATTATATCATCGTAGACAACTAAATTGGTAACAAATCCATCAAGTTCATCAACATTTGGTGCTTCATTAATATCGGTGATAAAATTAATAATATCATCACCTTCTTCATTTAATAATTTTGCGTTCTCATTAAAATCTGTAAGAACATAGTAGCATCTATGATCATCAACATATGGTGCCACTAAATATAATTTATCCCAATTGAGCAATATCAT
The DNA here is from genome assembly GCA_029339505.1 of Unio delphinus. Taxonomy (NCBI): domain Eukaryota; kingdom Metazoa; phylum Mollusca; class Bivalvia; order Unionida; family Unionidae; genus Unio; species Unio delphinus. The sequence continues at coordinate 11,198,569 of JAQISU010000012.1, read as the reverse complement.
TATCAAACAAAGTAATAATGGTGCATTTCCACTGCCATACGGACCTAATACTATCATTCTGATAGAATTCGATAGCGCTGGATAATGTCTGACTGGTTCTTGTTTTTGTGTCCCTGAAAAATCAATTACATCCATTTTAAAATATACATGGATTTATGTTTGTTACATTGTAGACTTAAAACTCCATCCACTGATTTAGCTACAGTGATAAAAAAAAATGAAAACATAGCATATGGTGGAAAATTTGCCATATGTTATTGAAAAATAATTTTGTTTTTACTTAAAATTAAACATAGAGATGGTGTTGATATTGCTACATTATTGCCAAAATTTCCAGGGCCTCATTGGGATAAAATAGCCAGGCAAAAAGACATCTTCCAATGAAATATTAACTTAGAAAAATATATCATATTAATTAATACAAATATTCCAAATCAATGTTATAGTCAGAAAACATGTCAAAAATTTAAATATCTATCAAGGCCTAGTAATCGATTATAAACATCTGTTCCTATAACCTCTTTACATATATGAAGGAATTAAATTTAATTTAATTTCAGATGGTGTGTGAAACTTAAAATTACAAACTGTGTTGCTAAGTAGCCAGGATTCACATATGATTCCATTATGAGACAGTCTTCTACGTCATACTATTGAAAATGTGTATAATTAATTTATTAATATATGGTTTTAAAACATAATACATTTGTAGAATGACTAAATATTAAATGAAAGCAATACAAAATATTCTCAAAATATCTTTCAGCCTTATAAACAAGTACTGTATTTGCTAACATACTAGAGCTCTCAACAATGGTTGTAGATTATTTTAACAAATATTCAACACATACAGATCTGAAAAATCAAAATTTAAAGCTTAAAATTTTAACATAATGCAACCAACATTCAAATTTAAGTACTTTTTTTGCATGTCATTATTATTTTTAAATTTAAGATGATGAAATTTATTTCTAACATTAAAATATCAAAAAAATTTTGGGACTTAATAATGTAAACAACATTGACTTTCATTTTTCTGGAATGAAATGTGTATTAAAAATGACTTGGATACAGTGATGTACAGTGTTACCATTCATCTAGTATATATACATATCCTGGATATGTTATTAAAGGAACACACGGTATCAGAAATTAAATGAAGGTTTATTATGTTTGGAAAAATAAATATATTGTCACCATCGCTATCTAACCTAAAGAGGCAGGTCCAACATTTGTAGGTGGTCACATATTTGATTTACATTCAACTCTTGTGTCAGAGGTCTCCCTAGGATTTTAAAACTAGGAGTCCAACATTCCCATTTTGGTAAAAGTAGGAGTCCCACAAGCAAAAGTTGCAGTCCGATCCAAGAGAATTTTGAACTCTGAAGATTAGAAGAACTGTTGGTTGCTATTGAGTTTAATTTTCCACACATAACACTGACATGTAAAACAGTGTCAGCCTATTCAGCATGTCTGGTAATTTTGCACAACAATACTGTCATTTCTGTAAACATTGGTTCAAGTGATATTTTTGGTTGAAAATTCAATTTTTGACTGAATTGTCAGAAAGAGTCCAAAGTAATTAACTTATTTGTTCATTTAATTATTAAATTAATATTTACAGTACTAATTTAGATATCTGCATAAAAATGACAAATTTAAACCATTTACAAATAAGGACTGTAGGTTAAGAAGAAAATGCTAAATCTGAGCAATAAACTTAATTTTCATAAAAATATATACATGTATTAAATGAAAAATACTTCATTGACACAGTGATCCCTTTCAAGAGTACTCTTCAAACTGACATTTTTTTGACTGCAAGAACAAGCTTAAAGACCTAATAATATTCCCTACCTTAAATATTTTCAGTATTTTTTTGTTGTTGTAGTCATATCATTATAGATGTTGTAAAGTACTTTGAGCTTCTAAAGATTAGGCACTATACAAAGTCCTCAATATTATTTTATTAGATAGTAGATATTTACACATTAATGGCCTCCAACACCTTTTTCACGTACATTCTCTTTGTCTTTTGTGCTCACTCCCTTTTCTTCTCCACAGCCTTGAAACTTTCCAAACAATACACCATCTCTTTTCAGCAGACTACCCAGTAACACAATTTTCTCCTTTTTCAGTCCAGTAAGCACATTGTTTTTTCTATACTTTCCTATAATTCATATTTATACTACACACAACATAGCATATTATTAAAAATCCGATACAGACAACACAATTGTTAACGGAAATGTGCGAGCAACCTCTTAGCAGAAAGAATAGAGTACACTATCATAAATGGCGATCTCCGTAACCAACCACTTACGTACTTAGCAAGTTGAGCATTATGTCCGCCTCAAATGAGTTCACTCAAATTTGAGACTGGTTTTGTGTATCATAAATTGTGTGGACACTCACATGAGGGACAAATCTGGGTATTTTGAGTTGAGTTTTTCACTCATCTTTGTGAAGTTTCATGAATATGGACACTGGGGATTACCGTATTTACCGTATATGTTGGGACACTGTATTTGTTGGGACACCATAATTTTATTTTAAAAGTAATTTTTTTGTGCACTGTATATTCTGGGACACAGCTTTTTTTGAGTCGTAAGTTGTGGGACACTTTTTAAATCATTCGAAAAGTACATGTCAGAAAATGTACTCAAACGTATGTTTTATTTATTAAGTAAAACTTTAAAAAAGAAAACTCCAAGTGTTGTTTGTTTTCACTTTTCGTAAAAATATATTCAGAAAGAGAGAGAGAAAAAAGAAAGAGACAGAGAGAGATATACCAGTAGATAGTGACTGTACTTTGTTTTCTAATAATTTATGTCGACAAACTGCCAGTTTCGACCCATACTTTGTTCAACAATTAGTTGATCTTGCCGCCAGGCTTTTGATGTCGCAGTCGGATCAAAAAAACATAGCAGCACATTTTCTCACCACTCTTCAACTAGTTAAGTCTTTGATCTTGCCGCCTCGCTTGTGAGTCATGTTCTTCAGATGTACTCTTACAATGACAGCATGTACATCTGTGGGTCATTCAGCCACTGAATTTTCTGATTGTAAATATCAGCACAGCTAAAAGGATCAATTGATGAACACAATTTTCCAATCAACAGGTGGTCGAAGCAGGATTAGCAAGCCCTTAAATTTACAGTCCAGGAAATTGATGCGTACAGAGGACTCCTGTATACGTGATTTTCTGAATCCCATATATAAAAATTGTGTGAAAATACGGATTACGCGTTTCCGAGACATTTGAAAGTGATCGGTGATTAAAACAAGTTTTTTTGTGCTGTGAAAGTTTCGTTTTTAACTTCATTTACATTTACGATGGCTACCAACAGCAGGGTAAAACGCAAATTAAATTTACAGTTTCTGGAAACTAAATATCTGGCTTGTGAGGAAGTTAAGGGATGTACATCTCGCAAAGAGGTCTGTGAAATTTTTTGATAATGTGATAATGCCGACATTGAATTTCGTATCAGGATGTGATCAATGCAATATTTTAATTTGGATTTTATTACACAAAGGTAACCAAAATGTAATTTATCAATACCGGTATACAAGTGTATTTCACACTGATACTGTCTTCATGTTATCTTTTTTTTTTAGGCACCCCCCTCCCCACTTATCTCAACATCCGCCTATGTGGACAATATTTCCTCGGGCCCGAGGATAACGAGATAAATGGGTAGGACTGTACCCACAAACTTTAAATGATTTTCAGATCAGATCTGGCTTGTCCTGAGCGATTCGACTGCTTTCAAAATACAGTCCACAACTGTTTGTTTATCTGCACTCTTAATACGAGACGTGTGGTCATTTTCCTTGGCTTCCCTATGGCGGCCGACTATGTATACACATGCATAGTTTAAAAAAATCTCCACGCTAATAGGAATCCAATGTCAGCTTCCGGGGTCGGTTTGTTTTGTAATAAATTAACCTTTGTATTTGATATCCTGCCAGTAAGTTCAAACAATGAGTTTATGGCTGTTACAAGGTGTGTTTATTCAACACCTGGACTTTCATTTATATGCCGTCTGCAGTCATAATTGATACAAACTGGTTTCGAGTTATTTGGTAAATAGTATATTCAGCATTAACTTGCTTTAATAATACTTTTTGTATCCCATGGAATCAAAAAGATTGTCATTTGTACTCACAGTGAATGTATTTCTAATAATGATTTTAGTTTGCGAGATATTGTCATATTGTTACCCTGGATATAATACACTCTTGGTTATTTTGTACCTTACACCGTATCACGCGTAAATGTCAGTTGCTTTCGACCAATGGGGCTGATAATTCTCACTCTTTCTTTCTCTATCTCATTCATATATGATTTTGCGAAATCCAGTTTTCATTTTCATAACATTCAAACCTTTGAGGACAACTAAATATGATTCGTTTCTCAATATTCACGTCAATGACTAATGTGTTGCGTTGTCTGACGAAAGCTATTACACTATGGATAATGGATTCGTGCGCTACTCATACTGAGTTTGTGGATATATTTTTCCTTTAATAAAATGCTAATGTCGACAAAAAATGTGAATAAATGCTGACAGTACAAGTTTAGTTTCTTGTTTATTTTATTTTATGATCAAATACGCATTTTATTTATCTATTTTATTGTAACATGCGGTGTGGCCAGTTGTTGGCGGGGGGGGGGGGGGGGGGGAATTGAACATGTTTTTCATTTCCTAAGTCTTGGGACACATGATGTAGGTTTAAAAAAAGTTCACCATAAGTTCTGGGACACGAAAAAAAATAATTATTTTTTCGTGTCCCAACATATGCGGTAAATACGGTATGTTGTGTCACAGGTCAGGTAAGAGTCAGAATGGAAATAGTAGCTTTGTAAAGAAAATATTCATTCCCATGCATCACAAGATGTTCATTTGAATCAAATGTTTTGCTACATTACTTAACAATTACGTGGCCTAAAGTAAATATCTTCATGTGCTTTTACAGTTTTCCTTTTCCATTAAACATTTTACAACAAACTTCACACAAACAGTTTTTCTCTTGTGTGTGTTCTCATGTGCAAATTAAGATTTCCACTTTTAAGAAACATTTTATCACATACTTCACACACATATGGTTTTTCTCCAGTATGTATCCTCATGTGCAAGATTAGGTGTCCATCCTAACTAAACATTCTGTTGCATACTTCACACTTACATTGTTTTTCTCCAATATGTGTTCTCGTGTGAATGTTCAGATTTCCAGCTTCACTAAATCTTTTATTACATATTTCACATTTAAATGGTTTCTCTCCAGTATGTATCCTCATATGCACTGTTAGAATTCCACGTCTACTAAAGCTTTTATCACATATTTCACATTTAAATGGTTTTTCTCCAGTATGTGTCACCATGTGATTTTTCAGATCCCCACTTCCAATAAGCCTTTTTCCCATACTTCACACTCAAATGGTTTTTCTCCAGTATGTATTCTCAGGTGTCTACTAAAGCTTTTATCACATATTCCACATTTAAATAGTTTTTCTCCAGTATGTGTCCCAATGTGATTTTTCAGATCCCCACTTCCACTGAGCCTTTTCTCCCATACTTCACACTCAAATGGTTTTTCTCCAGTATATATTCTCATGTGAACTGATAAATGTCCTTTCTGCCTAAATGTTTTATTACATATTACACATTCAAATGGTTTTTCTCCAGTGTGTGTCCTCATGTGCTTTTTCAGATTCCCACTTCCACTAAGCCTTTTCTCACATACTTCACACTTAAATGGTTTTTCTCCAGTATGTATCCTCATATGCAAGATTAGGTATCCACCCTGACTAAACATTTTGTTGCATACTTCACACTTAAATTGTTTTTCTCCAGTATGTGTTCTCGTGTGAATATTCAGATTTCCAGCTTCACTAAATCTTTTATTATATATTTCACATTTAAATGGTTTCTCTCAAGTATGTATCCTCATATGCACTGTTAGAATTCCACGTCTACTAAAGCTTTTATCACATATTCCGCATTTAAATGGTTTTTCTCCAGTATGTGTCCCAATGTGATTTTTCAGATCCCCACTTCCACTGAGCCTTTTCTCCCATACTTCACACTCAAATGGTTTTTCTCCAGTATGTATTCTCATGTGAACTGATAAATGTCCTTTCTGCCTAAATGTTTTATTACATATTACACATTCAAATGGTTTTTCTCCAGTGTGTGTCCTCATGTGCTTTTCCAGATTCCCACTTCCACTAAGCCTTTTCTCACATATTTCACACTTAAATGGTTTTTCTCCAGTATGTATCCTCATGTGAACTGATAAATGTCCACTCAGCCGAAAAGTTTTATTACACTGTTCACACTGAAATGGTTTTTCACCAGTATGTGTCCTCATGTGCTTTTTTAGATTTGCACTTCCACTGAACCGTTTATTACACACTTCACACTTAAATGGTTTTTCTCCAGTATGTCTTCTTATGTGCTCATTGAAATTCCCGCTGTTACTAAACCTCTTATCACATACTTCACATCTGAATGGTTTTTCTCCTGTATGTATCCTCATGTGTATATTCAGAGATCCAGAGTTACTAAACATTTTATCACATACTTCACACTTATACGGTTTTTCCCCGGTATGTATCCTCGTGTGTTCATTCAAAGTTCCGCTGTGAACAAACCTTTTATCACATACTTCACACTTATATGGTTTTTCTCCAGTGTGTATTCTTAAATGCATCGTTAGCTGTCCACCGTTACTAAACCTTTTATTACATTCTTCGCACTTGAATGGTTTTTCTCCTGTATGTGTTCTCGTGTGCTCGTTTAAATGTCCTCTACGATTAAATATTTTATTACATACTTCACACTTGAATGGCTGTTTTCCTGTATGCGTCTTAATGTGTTCATTCAAGCTTTCAATTCCAATAAATTTTTTATTACATACTTTACACTGAAAATGTATTTCTCCAGTATTTTCCATCACGTATTACTTAAGATTTCCACTCTAGCCTTTTTGGCTTCAATTTGGGATATGCAATTTCTCGAGAAAGTGTGAGCAACAATTTGAAATTACAAATTATTACGCTACGCTCTTTCTCGAGAATTTGCATGGTTAATGGCTTCAAATTGGAAACCATTTGTCGAGAAATTGCGCGCAAAAACTTGGAAATCCAAATTAATCAGTAGTTTTGAAAGCGTGCGCCGACCAGTCCTAACACTAGCCTCCTAATGTTGAGAGCAAAGACAGGAAGCTGTTAATACCAATTTTGTTGTTTTTTGGGGTTTTTTTTTTTTTTTTCTTTTTTTGGTTTAACGCCATTTTTCAGCACAATATAGGCTATACATGGTGGCCAGTATTATTGGTGGAGGAAGAACCCGGGAAAACCCCGGAAAGAACCACCAACCCACGAAAAGCTACTCGCAAGCTTTCTCACATAACTACATTAGCCGAATCTTAGACTCGAACCCACGCAGACAGAGGTGAGATGGCAGTGAACCGTAACGAACAGCGCTTTAGACCACTCGGCCACTCGGGGCCCCCCCAAATTTTGTTAGTCTTTGGTATGACTCAGCCGCTGATTCAAACCCTGAATTTCCGCATCAAAGGTGGACGCTCTGAATATCATGTCACCGGAGTGGTCTTCAAAGATTGGTACATTTATTTTAAATCTTTTCTTTTATAATTAATCTGATTTTTCTTTTTCAAATACATTTTTCAAGAATTGTTCTTTAAATGTTTCAGAAAGTATTTGTATTTGAAATACTTACTTAGAAATAATTTGTACTTGAAATGTGTTTGCAAAAACATGAATAAATAAATTTTAATTTTGATTTATTTAATTTTTTTAAAATTATTTTTTTACTTTTATTATTTATTTATTAATCAAACCACTAATAGTATTTATTTATATTATATGTAATGAGTTTGATTTTGTGTTGCTAGATACGACGAAATCAGTGTTGCTAGATACGACGAAATCAGTGTTGCTAGATACGACAAAATCAAAACATTTTAAGAAGAACTATTTGCAAAATAGATAGCCAATGAGGAATCTTTTGATGTATTGGTAGGGAAATATATTTCATTAATGAGGGGTTCACCTATCTCATCAACGATGTGTTAAGGAACATTTTATCACATACTTCACACTTAAATGGTTTTTCGCCAGTATGTACCCTCATGTGCATGTTAAGATCTCCACTTTGTCTAAACATTTTAAAACACACTTCACACTTAAATGGCTTCTCTCCAGTTTGTATCCTGGTATATATTGTTAGATTTCCACATTTAGTAAACCTTTTATCACATATTGAGTCATATTCCACACTTAAATGGTTTTTCCCTCGTAATAAACCTCTTATTACATACTTCGCACTTGAATGGTTTTTCTCCTGTATGTGTCCTCAGGTACACCATTAGCTTTTCCCTCGTAATTAACCTTTTATTACATACTTCACACTTTAATGGTTTTTCTCCTGTATGTGTCCTCATGTGCCGTTTTAAATGTCCTCTATGATTAAACCTTTTATTACATACTTCACACTTGAATGGCTGTTTTCCAGTATGCGTCATAATGTGTTCATTCAAACTTTCAATCCCAATAAAAAGAAATTATTACATCCTAAACACTGAAATGTATTTCTCCAGTGTGTTCCATCATGTACTATTTAAGGTATCACGGTACCAATTGTTTTTCCATAGACCTCAATGCTAATATTCGGAATGATAAATATATTTTCTATCCTAATTTCACATACATCTCACACACTGTCATAGAGAACAATGTTGGATTGTCAATTTGACGATGACAAAACCAGGTACTCCATTGCATTTAAGAGAGATAACTCTTCTGGACTAAACTTTTTTTTAAAGCATAACAGAAAGTACAACTTTTACATAATCCACCAATAATAGCAAGTGTTGTTGTTTATTTCTGATTGCAGTGTCCACCAATCATAGATAGTGTTGTTTATTTCTGATTGCAATGTTCCCTACACTATAAGCTCCTCTCACTTGGATTTGCGCAGTTGGTACCGTTATACCTATTAAGATTTCCACTGTAGCCTATTTGGTTTTCAATTTGGGATATGCCATTTCTCGAGAAAGTGAGCAGCAAATTGAAATTTCAAATTATTACGCTACACTCTTTCTCGAGAATTTGCATGGTTAATGGTTTCAAATTGGAAACCATTTGTCGAGAAATTGCGCGCAAAAACTTAGAAATCCAAATTAATCAGTAGTTTTGAAAGCGCGCGCCTACCAGTCCTAACACTAGCCTCCTAATGCTGAGCGCAAAGCCGTGAAGTCTTTGGTATGACTCGGCAGCTGATTGAAACCCTGATTTCCCGCATCAAAGGTGGAAGCTCTAAATATCATGTCACTGGAGTGGTCTTGAAAGATTGATATATTTATTTTAAATCTTTTCTTTTATAGTTAATCTGATTTTTCTTTTCCATATACATTTTCAAATAACTGTTCTTTAAATGTTTCAAAAAGTATTTGTATTTGAAATACTTATTTACAAATCATTTGTTCTTGAAAAGTGTTTGCAAAAACATTAATAAATAATAAATTTTAATTTTGATTTATTTGATTTCTTTTAAAATTTCTTTTTTTTTACTTATTTATTTATTTATTATTAAGAAATATGTAATCAAATTATCGCCGACGCGGAAAGGTTTAATTTACGAATTATTAAATATTGTTAAATGTTGTAAATATTAAAACGATAACAGAATTTGCAAAAAGATTTAATATGAGCGTAGAAGATATTCGAACATTTAAATTACCTTGTCATGATGTACCAAAACTAGAGGAAAACCTAAATGACGCCATCGATAAGGGATGGATAAGGATACCAACGGGGATTCCGGGAGATCTTCCCCTCAGTGATGCGCCTGTCCAACATATATATCTTACAATAATTCCCCAGAACGAACCGGTAGACATGTTTCACCTGGTAACGTTGATATAGCATCAATCACCGCTTTGAATCTTATATGTGATATCGTTATTGGAAGTTAGAGCGCGAATACAGAGTCGTCAAATCAAGCGGATCAATGCTATTTTCTATACACGTTCTCCCCTCATGTGCCCCCGGAAAGTTTGATCATAAAAACACAAATTAACCCAGTGTATTTAGAATGTAATAATTCCCGGATAACATATTTTAAACTCGTTGATCAAGATTTTAATTTAATCGATATGCTAAACAAGCAATTACAAATTACCCTTGATGTGAAATCCTAAGGATTTCAACAATTGAAAAATTACAACAATAATACCAATAATGTATTATCACGCACGAGTATACATCCATGATCGAGAACAACTTGAAACCTCGATTAGAAAAACATTCGCGGGGACAATCACGGGAAATTTTGATATAGTCGTTGATGAATTCGGCAATTAAGATTTTCTATTGACGGAACATATTTTAAGACAAAGTCTCAAAAAAAATATGAAAAAAAAAAAATTAAAAAATCCAGCGAATTAAAAGAAATCTACGATAACTGACAATCATTATTACTGTTATTTTTCACTATAATTTTTATACTGTGATTTCCACCATGATGTTTTTTTTGTGAAAATTTTGTAAGTACCATTTTTGTAAGTCTTTGTTATGACTCGGTCGGGGATCGAACCCACGACCTCCCGCTTCCACGGCGAACGCTCTAACCACTAGGCCACCGGAGCGGTTATATATATATATATATATATATATATATATATATATATATATATATATGAGAACTACAACTTATCTTATCGACGACGACGAAAACAAATAAAAGCGTTGCACGCTGTTAAGCGACCTGTCGAGGTTACCAACGAGTACAGAATAGGATTGTCGAGGTTGTATAAAATATGGTCGAAGGAACAAATTTCCGCTGTAGCTCAGGGTTGTGCTGAACAATTTCGTGAAACTCAACAACAGTACCGAGCTAACAAACAAAAACTCTGCGAAAATATTTCCTAGCTAAGAAATGATTAGAGCTCTAACCGAGACGCATGATCAATTACGAACCACCGCGGAGAAAACCGAGATTGAGTATCATCAAGAAATTTCTGCGCTGTGAAAATCCAACGAGGAGTATCAAAATATCATAACAACTCTACGAAAATACAACGATGAATGCGATCAAGGACAAGAAACAATAAGGTATTATCCCAATACCATTAGAAAAAACTTAAAGCGACGAATAACAAATTTGATTCAAAGGTAAAACAACTTAACCTTGATTTGGAAATGAATAAAACGTTCAGAGATGGTTATCAAGATATAAAAAACAAGATGAACGTTTCAGCGTTACAAAGGTACCCCTTTGTCGTTGATAAAATTTTCAATTTGAGTTTCAAAAACTTAAACTTCTTTACGAATTCTTTCACGTTGGAATCCATGAGAGCTTCTTCGTTAAATACATCCCCGACCGCGCTAAGGATTTTCCTTATAATGGTAGATACCGCAATACAATTTTCCTCGATGGATTTATTCTTGTAAATGATACGATTTCGTTCCCTGGAGATAATTTTTATTACCCGGTACTCTGATTTATATGTTGAAAAACATCGTTTCCGCGCCGATGCAACTTTTTATATTCGGTATCGATACAATTATAAATATATTACTGTCATGAAGATGTTGTACATGATCGAGTTCTATTTTCAATTCGGCGATATTTTCATTGTCCATTATATATATATATATATATATATATATATATATATATATATATATATATATATATATATATATATATATATATATATATATATATATATATATATATATGCTAAACGTTTAAATATTTATTCGTGAAATTCCCTACGATGGACTTTAATACTTCGGTCGTAGGTTTCATTACTGAGAATTGTATACAATGGGATGATTTTCTGCATTTTATAATCTCTTGCGATTATAAGATAACATTGTATTGATAATGTTTAAATATTTCCCATTCGGTGATTAATACTGCATTTTCATATTCTTGTTGTTGTTCACGGTACATATCGAGATAATCTAATTTATCAAAATAATATTCTGTATAATTATCACTATCGTTGTCGTCATCACCACGTTCAATTTCCTTGTATAGTCTCTGATTTTCCACGAAAAGTTTTTCGGCTTTTTCTTTATAAAATTTTAATATATCAAACATTTTTGCGTTTTTACGTGGTCATTATTGATTTTTTTGAATTCATTATCCGTGTGAATAATTTCGAGGTGTTCGGCGAACGCTGATATAATTTCGTCGTTCATATATAATATACGAAAATATTTCTTTCATCTAAATTGTAATTTTTGTGTAGTAACAAAGTCACGAAAATGTAAATGACATTCTATGGTTAAAGCTTTTCGAGTACGTTGATTGATTATATCGTTGGCAGCGTGTGACACGTAGACGATTAACACCAAGATGATAGGCAGCGGAGACATCGACGGATATTCAATAATTATGTTGTCCATAAACGCGGTTACAGGTCTTTTCGGTTGAGGTTTAACATGCGGGGAGGAGTTAAGAGAATTTTCACTCTGGGTAACCGCCCTTAAATTTTCTACGCAGTTGTCAAGATTTTTTCGCTTAAGGTGATCGATGACAAAACCATTACTGATTACCCGTAAAAACATTCGAGAGAAGTCTATGAGAGCAATAACCTTTCATTTTTTCTCCTGTATTTATGAAAACCGCCATATACCCCATATTACTAATATAATCGAAAGGTAATTTTCGATGTCGATTTCTAACGGTTTTGTCTCGTACTCCGATACCGCAACCGATACAAGGTTGTGGTCCTAAGCTTCCTCTACGGATATTTTGTGCGTGATACCCACATAACTCTTTTCTACACTATTTTCCACAACGAGTTTTTGCTCGAATTGGTAAGTTGCAATTGTTCATTATATATAAATATTTAATTTAAATATATTTCATCTGAATAGTAACAATCATGAAAATTTCTAATATTATCGAATATTAGAATATCCCCCACGAAGGGGTTTTGACCTAGATCATCGAATAAAAACCTCACGGTGAGTATCAAAAATTAAAAATAGTATCAACCAAGCAAAACACGAATTTCTTAACTATGGTGTGGCTTATGTTTGGTCGACATATCGAACTCCTCATTTCGATTATACTATGACGGATTTTCGCGCCGCAGAAATATTATGCAGATAAATTTATCCCTGGGAAGATATTTCATTCAGGTATCATACGGTAAAATTTATAGCGGCGATAAAGAAAAAAACAACAAAGGTAAAAAGAAAAAAAAATGGAAAGTTTATAATTACCGTGAATGTGTTGGACTCGACGAAGAAACCTGTGATTGTAACCGATAAAATTAAACCAGGTGTGTTAACCGGAATCGATAGCAGATATTATAATCGAGCATATCCGGTAACCGCGTTAACTTGTGGGATTTACCTGATAAAAAACCCAGATATTATTAAACTTTCCTGGATGAAGGTTTCATTGCGGTTAAACTGTGTAGCTAAACGAGTTATGGAACATTTCAAAAATAATAAACGAGGAAACGGTTTAACCGAATTACGAAAATCGAAAATAGCTAAATGGGCGGAATCAGTTAGGGATTCAGAAGCATCAATAAAAGATGTTGCTGAGTTGTAGAAGAAATTAAGATTTCCGATAACAGTTAAAACTATCACCGGGGAAATATTATATACAGAGAAATATAAATGAAATGGTGCTCCGATTGAACTCTTCGATCATAATTCTCATGCGTGGTCCAGTTCTGTGTTAGTATTTACTCAAATAAAAACAACAAAATATTACTTCGAGAACATGTTTGATCGTATCCACGAAATCACCAAAACTGCTCCTGTGTCGGTGTGGTTGTTTAGCAGTTGTGAAGAAGGAGACTACGATCTGTTTGTGAGAACAAACAGAGAGCTATACCGACGAGAAGCATTCCACAACGAGATAAATGACCTCGCGCGGAAATACTCGAAAACCCCTGAAGAAAATACCTGAAATTGTTTTACTGTTCCATCAGTCGCAGCACATTTTGCCAGGAAAAGGAATTCGTGGAAACCGACCAGACATAAATTTCTCAATGATGTATAAGCGAGTTGTACCGAATATGTCCATGACGGACTGTGGAACAAAATATAATTTCCGAGAAATGATTTCCGTTGACATGGCAGTGTGTTACCATGGACGTTTTCTCGGGTATGGTGAATGCAGTGAATACTTTAAGCGATTTTGAGATCCTACACACGAAATGACTCGAGTGTTCATAAACGGAGTTGTACCCGATTTTTATTTGACAGGATTTGCTCCTGTGACATCGCTTAGATTCGCTGAAAATCTTCACCCGATATTTTATGTTTGGTTTGGAAGGCATTTTTCAACGAAAAGATGGGCTCCGATAGTATTATTACGATATATGATCGATTATAAAATACAGATGTCGTTGACCGTCTCTGAGGCAATTATATCATACAAGGAAAGAAACTTCTGTTTAGTTACCAACTCCGGGAAAATTGCGACGATTGGAATACAAATCATCGCAAAGAGAACGAAGCAAAAAATCTTGGAAGAAGAATAATTGGAAAATTTACTTAAGGTGGATCGTGTGATCATAAACGACGTCGTACACGATGATTCATCCTCGATGATTCAAAATTGGATTTTATAATCGCGGATACAACCAATGAGAAGTTTGGTTCTAAAAAGAAATGTTTGTTTTTCAACGGGAGAAAAAGTCGAAACAATCATCGAATATCACGATGGTGAATCACCACAATATACCGATTTACGATCATCGATGCTAGCTTGTGTTTCAATAAATTTACTTTCGATGGTAAATAGATTTTCTGCCATTGAGGTTAGAGTTGCCACAGATTCATTTTATTTCGATTGAAAATACTGGAGAGACGTCGAACCATTTAATACGCTGTGGGGTGATTGAAGAACATGTAGATTGCAAATCAGCTGATACTCCCATCGAGGATAATTACCGTGGTGATATGATAGAAGAACTATCATCGTATCCATCTGTGTACGATCCAATAACTAGACATAAAACTGTATATTTGAACGGTCCAGGAGGATGTAGTAAGACAACCAGATTAATCGATTTATTCGGAAAGAACTTAGACATGACTGTGCTAACTCCAACACATCGACTTGCTCGAGAGATGAATCCATCGAAGTAAATGCTTGTACGTATCATAGCTTCTTTCGATATAATGGTACCGCTTGGACTTCTGAGCGTATGGGAACAAAATATGTTCCTTGAATAATTATCTTCGATTAAATATGTATTTACCTTGGTTAGAAAAGATAATAGTCATGGTCATACCCGAGATAATGTAACATTGACTTGTCTGGAATGTAATCGAAATCATGGCGCTAAATAAGACGACGCGGTGGTAAATGAGTATCATCGGGAATCACTTGTAACTGTTCACGAGTATATCCACTTTATGGGGCGATTAAATCTAATCTATATATTGCTGGTCTGTTTTTAGATGTGACAACGCTGAATATTTTATGCGATGTGACACTCTAAATAGGATCAGTAGCTCTTTTTTTGCTACCTTCAAGTTCACCAGGTTCATATAAATATCTCACAGTGACATTACCGTGTATACGTTGTCTTGAAAAATCATTGTATGGTTTTTCTACGGGTATATACTTATTTTTCGATCTCAATAACAGATTTTATTTTGATGATTCGAGTAATTTCATTGTTAAACGCAGTAATTACACTTAGTAATCTCTTGACCCATTCACGTGATCATTTATCCTCGATGAATTGCTTCGAGTATTGATAATGAAACAACCGCTCAGCTAGTGTTCGATTAAATCGTTCATCATTTGCCTGATCTCGATATAGGCAGTATCTCCTTTTCGGATGGCGACATTATGTAGCTTTATCATTGATGATACTTCACCTTGAAATTCCTTGCCAGGATCAACCTGGAGGAGATTTAGCCATTGTAGAGGACCACATCAATAAATTCTTTTAAACGCGGAGGTAACTTCAGATGAGGACTTAGTAGTTTTCGGCTCAGCTTCTGTATATCTACTCGCAACATCGATGACGGTTAATGCGTATTTGTAAGCACGTTTTTAACAGTATCGTGTGGAAGAAATAATATATCCGCTTGGTGAGCTTCATCTGGTACGCCTATATCAAAATGTGTGAAGTTAATTTGTTTAGGCGGCGGTAGGTAAATTTGCCATATCGCCTGTCTAGATAACCAATCTGCCGTGGTAACTTTTTGAGTTTTCCAGCGTTAGCGAGGTTACTAATCGCTGCACTACCTTTCCAGTATCCGCTCGGAGAATAATAAATCAATTCCATAATATTAGTTACCAGCACCTAATACTAGTTTACTTTCCATCGCGGTTTTTATTAACAAAGTAGCTAATTTTTCTTTCAACGTTTTATCGGGAATTTAATTCAACGCGTGGATTAGTTTTATATCTGCGATATGTCGTTGTGAAAGGTCTTTACTTCGGTATGTGATATCATGAGCATGACAGGCTTTATCAGTAGCATTTATCGGATACCCTCCAGGTAAGGGCTGATCTTGATTATCGAGTCGAGTTCCCAGACCACAAAAACTATACCCTGGCAGATGATTTTCATCTGGATATTTTGCCCATGGAGTTCCTGGGATTTTTGTTAACTTGTCAGCGATATCACTTCCCTCTTTTAACTAACAAATCGGAATTTTTATTAAGCGATCTACATTTCACACAATATAAATCTATAATATATTTATGTTATATCTAATGGAGATTACTTAAATTTCTGCAACCAAACGATGGGAACGTGTTAAACATCGTACATTGTTACCAAATTCAATTCGAATGATTATAATCGATCCATCTCGAAGTGGTAAAATACAACTGCTATTTAAATTTAATAATGAAATGGATGAAATGGGATATACTATATTTGATAGCACCAAGTGTAGATGATCAACGCTGTTATGCGGTGTTAAAAGATTTTAACGAGAGGGCAGCAAAGATAACCAACGAAGATATTATTGAATTTATCACTGATATTGAAGATGTTCCAAGCGTTGAAGATATTAACGGGTATAATAATAATCTAGTAGTGGACGATGATGTAATGCTAGACAAACAAACAAAAACCAGATAGGACATTTTCCCGTGGAAGACATAACAATACTGATGTGTTCTATGTCACTCAACGATATACCCAAATAATGAAAGTGATCAGAAATAACTGTAATATCCTTGCGGTATTTAATGGAGTTGACACTCATACATGACGAAATATTCATCAAACATGGTGCTGTGGTGATATGGATTATAATAAATTAAAAAAATTCTTTACTCATGCTTAAGCCATCCCTCGTGGATTTGTGACGGTAAATTTACATGACTCTCGAACACGATATCGGATAGGACTTGATCGAATATATGGTTAATTAATAGCTGCCATTTAGCGGACGATGACACTATGCGCGATTAGATTTCGAACATGTAAGCGCGATTTAGAAAAATTGCGTTTGCTTAAAGTTTTGTAAGATTTACCCGCCGATCATATTATACAATCATGAATATAATAAAAATAAGTTATTTTAACAAAATTACGCTTGCATAAAAATGGTCTGCTTGTCTGCTCTACTATAAGGATAAGAGAAATTATTATTATTATTATTATTATTATTATTATTATTATTATTATTAATAATAATAATAATAATAATAATATTTATGTTAATAAAATAAGGCTTATATAAAAATGGTGGGCAGAACAACTCTACTCTTGTTTTGCAGGGAAATACTTATCGAAGTTACAAATTTTCATTATTTTTAGCAGTAATTACCCTATCAGAATTAAACAGCTTCAGATTTCACTTGAGCTTTTCCATTTACTAAAATCAGGCTTCTGCTATGGGCTAAAATCTCTTAACCCAAAGTAGAAAAGGCATATAATGAGAATCTTTGAATAGCTTTTGATCAATATATAGTATATAACTATTCAATGGCTTTACTGTCTGTGGAAGGAGCTAGGCAGGTTTTAAATTAGCCAAATTTGGCTAAGGATTCCTGTTGCCATACTCAGTGAGGCTGGTACAGAACTAATGTCCTTTTAGCCCAATTTGGCTAATTCCTACAAAGCTGTTCTTCACACTCTTAGGTTGAAACCAAATCTTGGCTAAATGAATGCTTAGCCAAAATTTGGCTAAGGATTCCTGTTGCCATACTCAGTGAGGCTGGTACACAACTAATGTCCTTTTAGCCCAGTTTGGCTAATTACTACAAAGCTGTTCTTCACACTCTTAGGTTGAAACCAAATCTTGGCTAAATGAATGCTTAGCCACAATTTGGCTAGTGTCTTTTAGTATAAACCCATGTATGGTTGCAGAATCTAGGAAACTGATTAGCCAAAATTTGGCTAACTGCAATATTGTAATTTCCATAATGTACTGTATGACTTTTAGGCAAAGACCAAAATTTGAATAAATGTATCCTTAGACAAAATTTGGAGTAATAGAAGGCCGCGATAATAGATACTATTGAATTCGACGCGATAGAATCACTGAAAATTTCACAGCGATGAATAAAGATTTTTCATTGTTGTTGCCATCTCTTAAATCCGGTACTCTCACCCGAGATGAATTTATAAATGTCGTAGAAACAGGTAACAAAATCATCAACGACATGGAAACATTTCATGCGCAAGTTATTCAAGAAGCATTGATAAACGACGACAATAGAGAGTCATTTATGTTAACTTACTCAATCATCGATATAGCTATTCCAAGATTTAAAATTCCTGGGTATAATGTTCCAGAACTAAAAACATCTCTCAATGATGCCATCGATGAAGGTTTCGAAAAAATCCACGATAATTGGAAGGAATTATCACGACAACAAACAAATAAATATCCATAGACATAATAATGACCCAGACGGCAGTGGTAGGCATATCGCGCCGTTCAACGTCGTTATATCTTCGGTGATTGCGCTAAATTTAGTATGTGATGTTATCGAAGGAAGCTATCAAATAAATCTCGAACGATCAAATCAAGCTCAGCAGGGATACATTCTATATTCATTTGCACCAACGGCTCCTCCAGGATTTCTAATAATCGAGGATCCAACTAACCCAGTCTATATGCGATGTCATATTGATTCGTTAACGAGAATTAATTTCAAACTCACTGACCAGTCTAATAATCTAATTGATCTACAAAATGAAGTTTTGCAAATTAGTCTGTTTAAAAAGTCGTAAATTTCAAAGGATTTTTAATTATAGCGATTTTCATCCTAAAAATATTCGGTTAACCCAGAACTGAAAGTTCCAGCAGCAACGGGGGTGAATTCCAACTGCAATAGCGTCTTCAAGGAAGCCTCAATTTACCGAATCGACGCTTTTTTTAAAACAATTTTCGAGGAAGCCTTAGATTGCTGATTCGACCCTTTTTTTTTATTACAATTTTCGAGGAAGCCTCAGTTTGCCTACAAAGTTGTCTGATTCACCTCCTCTACTGCTCAAAGTAATAAAACACTAATAATAATAAATACCAAACATTTCATACCTTAAACGTTTTAAGCATGTTTTGTTTTCCAATTTCATGGTGTTTTTTGTAATCATATCAGTATAAGTTTTTTTTTAATCTTACAGGTGTTATCTCGTGTTGTAAAGCGATTAGAGCCACTAGTGAGTAGGTTCTATACAAATTCCTCCTTATTTTTTTTACATATAAATGGAGAAGAAAATTTAGTAATTTCTATTAAAAATTGAAAACTCCTAGTCGATTCTATTCTGGCTTAATGTATTTTAATGGAAACGTACACACACAATGATAATTATTGAGCTATTTATATCCGGCAGAGATTGAGAATATAGTATTAAATTCTGTCAGCAGGGCAGTGTCAGTGACGTTGTTTTGGGTTGCATATAGCTCGAGATAGTGTTCTACCCATCGCTGCAGTTGTTTCCCCTGGTCTGTGATGTCTTCGCATGTCTTGGACTTGAGGGATGCGGTCTTTGAAATGGAGGGACCTGTTTTCTTTTGTTGCCCTCGTTCATTCCTCTTGCATTCCCGGTGTCGGCAGCTGTCAGTATATTGTTGCAAAGGTTAATCCAATAGATGTTGGCACAGTGGCAGGCGATCTTCTGGGCCTTGTTCCTTGCATTCCTGAGTGCTTGCAATGTTATTGAGCTTGAAGCAGCCTTGTACGCCATTACGGCGTTCCTGTTTGCCATAGTCACGGACTTCATCTCTTCAGATTGTCTCATACCAGTCAGCATTTTTCCGTTCCCTCTTTCCGTAAGCTAGGATGGCTAAGTTGTTCACACAGAATCACGGAGATGGGCCCACATGGAGTCAATGCTGTCATCAGGTGTCACTTTGGTGAGAGCTACATGCGCTTTGCTGATGAACTGCTGTGTTTTCTCTGAGTTACTTGCACAGCACGTGTTGCTGAGAGGGTGACCCTTCTTATTGGCATGGTGCATCTTCAAGTGTAATATTCGCACCTTACTGACCACAAGGAAATGGTCCGTGGTAGCTGCTGGTGAGGAAGCTGGCCAGTTCCACACGCCTGGTGATGACAAGGTCTAGCTGGTGCCAATTGAGTGAACGAGGCTGTTTCCAAGACACCTGGTGGAGCTCCTTGCATTGGAAGAAAGTGCTTGTCACACATAGCCTGTGGGAGCAGCACGTCTCCAGAAATCGCTGACCGTTCTCGTTGATCATGCCCCTTCCGTAAAAGCCAAGACAGGCGGACCAGGACTCATGGTAAGCTCCCACTCTAGCATTGAAGTCTCCTAGTAAGTAAAGGCCTTCGTTGTTTAGAATATTGGTTATTGCCTGATCCAGACCCACATAAAACTTGTCTTTCTCCTCGTGGGTGGAGCGGAGGGTTGTAGCATACACCTTGAAGATGTTGACCGGGCCTAAGGATGTTGACAACCGGAGGGCAAGGATTCTCTCAGTACCTGATGACGAAGGTTCAATGAAGGCGACTAGCGTGTTCGTTACGGCAAAGACTACACCTTGCTGCCTAGGTTCATTCGAGAGCTTCCTCTGCCAAAATAATGTGTAATTGGGTTCCTTGATGGTGCCGCTGTCAGCCAATCGGGTATTCTGGAGACAGGCAATGTCGATGTTCAGTCGAGCGAGTTCTTTGTCAAAGACGGCAGTCTTCCATGTATCGTCGACCTGCTGAAGGTCATTGGTCAATGCAGGACACATTGTCATAACGTTCCAGGTCGCAAAACGAAGAGCTGGAGTTTTTTATTTCTTCTTTGAGTCCTTCCTGGTGTGGAGGTTTGTGGCCCACTTGTCGAAATGGTTCTCTAAGCTCCACGCACCCAGTGAAGCCGACAGGCCATGGCGGGCAGCACCTTACTCACTGGGGGCAGCCCAGCTTAAGGCGGGTGGTAGCTGTCCATTGAGACCTGATGATCTCTCCCACCATCAGAAGTAACCCCTGGCGCTAAGCTCTATGTCAACCGAGCTTTGGCTTAGAACCGGTAAACTGCTACTTCTCGTGTTGTGCCGACGCCTTACGACGACGCTGGACTGTCCTCTCCAGTAGAGCTACGAAGCCTGGGCAGGGTGGTATGGAGAATCAGCTATTACCCATGCAGCAGATCCCTCCTCTCCACGCAGCTGGTGGACCCAAGGGAACGACAAATGTCAATTCAGCTTGGCACCAACGGCGTCGCAGGAGTTGCCGGAATAACATTGAGGTCAAGGTCAAACCGACTTAGGGACTCCGTCTCCGGATTTTTGTTGGGGTTTACTCCTTTAGCCTTTCACATGAGTGTGTATAGCCGCAAGGCAGCAGAAGTTTTGGAATCGGGAGTTTTTCTTCTCCTAGATGAGCTACCATCCAAGGTTTACGAGTCCCATCATCCGGAAGCAACTGGTTTTAAGGCGCCAGTGGCACGCCTTTTCCCACTTCTCCTGTTGGTGAATAACGCGGTCCGCCATACGTCAAATCTAAGCCACTCGTGAAGGTCATGAGCTGGATTTTAGTTGACAGAGGCGATCAGAGACGCAAACCGAATGGGGGATTTCTGAAGTGGAGCGCTTGTCTCTCACTCCCTCCCCGGCAATGTCAACCTTAGACCACATGTATGATAAGAGTTTGTATACATAGGAATAACCAGGAAGTATGACACAAGTATGTTTACATTATTAGCATGCATGATACAAGTTTATATACATAGGAATAATCAGCAAGTATGATATATAAGTATGTATACATCATTAGTATTCATGCTACAAGTTTGTATACATATGAATAACCAGCAAGTATGACAGAAGTATGTCTATCACATAAAGTTGGATATCGCGAAATATTTGTATGTTTTTTTCCTGCACGTACCGCAATGTGTATCGTGGTATACCGCAATTATACTAGTTGACCAAGGTGGCTAAAGTGGGACTTTAAACCTTCACTACTTTTGATACTGTGAAATATTTCATGCTGATATTACAGAACAGGTTGAAAAAGAATGGAAGTGTTGAAACGTAAGCCTATAGCGTCATTATAGGCAGGGAAACTGAGTGGGATGCCAGCATCCAGGCAAGAGGTTCCAGAAATGACAGTAAACATAAAGAACTTACCCAACACACGAGAAAACGTTTAGTGCATATGAGAATTACCTAAATTTCGGACAGAAAACACTCCCTCACCTGAAAATAGTTGGACGATTCGCAGTCCTACCAGGAACATATATGTTGCTAACACATTGATATGTGCTAATGAATCACTGCACCGTGACACTTTTAAATTTTGTTTCATTTCAATGTTTTTCAGAAAGATGGATTCAATTCGACTATGTTTCTTAATTCTTTTTTGGCCACTATTTTTGCATATCTGACACATTGTAAGCGTGTGATTAAAGTTTCATAAATATAATTATAATTATAATACTTACTATTAATATCGTTTTCTTTAAGGAAAATTTAAGACCATTTTGACACGAATTATATAAAAAACCGCTGTGGATGTAATTAATGTCGTAAAAAGTTTTTCCTAAGTGTCTTCACAGATGGAAACTACCAAATAACCGATACAATGAAAATTACTTTCTTAGTGTCACCTGGAACACAAACCGCATTAATCAAGATAAGGCAATGAATTTTCAAGATAAGGCAATGAATTTTCAAGATGTAGAGATAAATAATAAAGAAAAGACGATGAATAATAATTGTGTGGAGATGAATAATCAAGGTATGGAGATAGTATGGAGATGAATAATCAAGCTATGTCGATGAATAATCACGGTAAAGATGTGAATAATTGGGTGAATAAACCAAAGAAACAGATGACTAATCAGAACATGGAAAAAATTATAGAAAATAGTAAGAATACTCAAGAGACGTTCATGAATAGTTCCGATAAAAGTGGCGATGAGAAACGAATACTCGAGAGATACGCATTACTAGTTACGAACAAGTGGCTGTTATACGAATGCTCGAGAGATATGCATGACCTGTTACGAAACATTGGCAATTAGATACGAATATTCAAGAGATATGCATGACTATTTAAGACAAGAGTGGCGATGAGATACGAATATTCATGATACGTATGGCTAACTACGAGGTGGAGATGAATAATGAAGAGATGCGTGTGACTATTTAAGAGATGGAGATGTATAATCAGGAGAAGAATTATCAGCAAACAGTTCGGTTGAAGTAGCATGCACCTGAACTAGTAGAAACGTTGGGAGGCAACAGGATGTGTGTGTATGTATGTATGTATGTGTATGTGTGTGTTCCTGGCAGTGGCTATGAGATACGAATACTCGAGAAATACGTATGAATTGGGGCGAAATGTCCAGGCCCGAAACTTCCATAATCTCTTGACGGGATACTACTTAAAAGCTTCCAAACACTTAAATTCACAATTAAATTGTACTTTTGGGGTACTCTTTTGTTGTTACACTTCACATCAGAGTTAATTTTATTTGTTTATTTTTTTATTGTTGAGTTTATTAATTGGCTTCATTGGTTTTAATGAAACTTTAACCAATATTTTGGAGTTTTACAGGTTCCTTTTAAATTGATTTAAAGTAAAAGATAATTACTAATACTTTTTTCAGAAACTGTTTCGTCCAACGAGCCATGGATTGAAAGAACGTTGACTACATTTTCTAAATGCAAACAAAATTAACCTAAATGGACAGAATGGGTTGAATGACATCAACAGAAAGCGACCGCAAACAAATCCTAGCGAACGAATTTATTTATTACTACAAAGTAGTATTAAAGTCTTTAGTGATATGGAAGCGGAACCATAAGGACGATGGTTAAATCCCTGAAGTGTCGGACAAGGATTGTCGTTTGATGTGTATCTGGAAAGCTACTTTACTTCAGAGGCCAGTTGCTTTACGGGATTCGACTCAGCATGTTACAAACACTTAATTATCAATAAAATTTACATTTTGTACATGCCTTTTATTTGTACAATTTTCATAACAAATTCAATTATTGGATAATTTATTTATTTTTGAAAAATTGTTTTGTTTATTGTTTTTATAGGTTCTGTGTAACTTCTAGCAATGTTTTATAAAATACATTTTCGTTTCAACTGTTTAAAGCAGACAATTATTTCTAATATTTCCAGAAATTGTTCTGTCCAATGAACCATGGCTTAAAGCAGCGTCAACAACAAGTGACGATTTTGACGTCACGCATGTCCTGTGGGATTTATCCATGTTCCCAGCCGAGGCAGCGGAGTATGTGTAGCGGTTGAAGCAGTGTTGGTTTCCCACTCTTGAGGACTTCAGGCGGAATGCCGTCGCTTCCAGGAGCCTTCTCACAGGAAAGGCAGTCTATGACTTTCCGAGCGCTTCCAGTGTGAGCTGTGTGTATAGCTCCTCCATGACAGTTAGGTCTGGAATGGCATCGAGGGCAGTGTCAGTGACGTTGTTTTGGGTTGCATATAGCTCGAGATAATGATCGACCCATCGCAGCAGTTGTTTCCCTTGGTCTGTGATGTCTTCGCATGTCTTGGACTTGAAGGATGCGGTCTTTGAAATAGAGGGACCTGTCTCCTTTTTGTTGCACTCATACATTCCTCTTGCATTACCGGTGTCGGCAGCTGTCAGTATATTGTTGCAAAGGTTAAGCCAATAGATGTTTGCACAGTGGCGGGTTGTCTTCTGGGCGTTGTTCCTTGCATTCCTGAGTGCTTGCAATATTCTTGAGCTTGGAGCAGCCTTGTATGCCATTACGGCGTTCCTCTTTGATATAGTCACGGACTCCATCTCTTCAGTTTGCCTCATACCAGTCGGCATTTTTCCGTTCCCTCCTCCCGTAAGCTAGGATGGCTAAGTTGTTCGCACAGAGTCACGGAGATGGCCCCACATGGAGTCAATGCTGTCATCAGGTGTCACTTTGGTGAGAGCTACATGCGCTTTGCTGATGAACTGCTGTGTTTTCTGAGTTACTTGCACAACACGTGTTGATGAGAGCGTGACCCTTCTTATTGGCATGGTGCAGCTTCTTGTGTAATATTCGCACCTTACTGACCACAAGGGAATAGTCCGTGTCGCAGTAGGCACTGTGGTAAATGCGGGTGAGGACGCTGGCCAGTTCCACACGCCTGGTGATGACAAGGTCTAGCTGGTGCCAGTTGAGTTAACGTGGGTGTCTATAAGACACCTGGTGGATCTCCTTGCATTGGATGAAAGTGTTGGTTTCACATAGGCTGTGGGAGCAGCACATCTCCAGAAGTCGCTGACCGTTCTCGTTGATCTTGCCCCTTCCGTAAAAGCCAAGACAGGCCGACCAGGACTCATGGTAGGTTCTCATTCTAGCATTGAAGTCTCCTAGTAAGTAAAGGCCTTCGTTGTTTAGAATACTGTTTATTCCCTGATCCAGAGCCTCATAAAACTTGTCTTTCCACTCGTGAGTGGAGCGGAGGGTTGGAGCATACACCTTGAAGATGTTGACCGGGCCTAAGGATGTTGACAGCCGGAGGGCAAGGATTCTCTTAGTACCTGATGACGAAGGTTCAATGAAGGCGACTAGCGTTTTCTTTACGGCAAAGACTACACCGTGCTGCCTAGGTTCATTCGAGAGCTTCCCCTGCCAAAATAATGTGTAATTGGGTTCCCTGATGGTGCCGCTGTCAGCCAATTGGGTATCCTGGAGACAGGCAATGTCGATGTTCAGTCGAGCGAGTTCTTTTTCAATGACGGCAGTCTTCCATGCATCGTCGACCTGCTGCAGGTCATTGGTCAATGCAGGACACATGGTCCTAACGTTCCAGGTCGCAAAACGAAGAGCTGGAGTTTTTTATTTCTTCTTTGAGTCCTTCCTGATGTGGAGGTTTGTGGCCCACTTGTCGAAATGGTTCTCTAAGCTCCACGCACCCAGTGAAGCAGACAGGCCATGGCGGGCAGCACCTTACTCACTGGGGGCAGCCCAGCTTAAGGCGGGTGGTAGCTGTCCAGTGAGACCTGATGATCTCTCCCACCATCAGAAGTAACCCTTGGCGCCAAGCTCTATGCCAACCGAGCTCTGGCTTTGAACCGGTAAACTGCTACTTCTCGTGTTGTGCCGACGCCTTACGACGACGCTGAACTGTCATCTCCAGTAGAGCTACGAAGCCTGGACAGGGTGGTATGTAGAATCAGCTATTGCCCATGCAGCAGATCCCCCCTCTCCACGCAGCTGGTGGACCCAAGGGAACGACGAATGTCAATACAGCTTGGCACCAACGGCGTCGCAGGAGTTGCCGGAATAACATTGAGGACAATGTCAAACCGACTTAGGGACTCCATCTCCGGATTTTTGTTGGGGTTTACTCCCCTAGCCTTTCACATGAGTGTGTATAGCCGCAAGGCAACAGAGGTTTTGGAATCGGAGTCTTCCTTCTCCTAGATGAGCTACCATCCAAGGTTTACGAGTCCCATCATCCGGAAGCAACTGGTTTTAAGGCGCCAGTGGCACGCCTTTTCCCACTTCTCCTGTTGGTGGATAACGCGGTCCGCCGGATGTCAAATCTAAGCCACTCGTGAAGGTCATGAGCTGGATTTTAGTTGACAGAGGCGATCAGAGACGCAAGCCGAATGGGGGATTTCTGGAGTGGGGCGCTTGTCTCTCACTCCCTCCCCGGCAATGTCAACCTTAGACCAAATGTATCATAAGAGTTTGTACACATAGGAATAACCAGGATGTATGACACAAGTATGTATACATCATTAGTATGCATGATACAAGTTTGTATACATAGGAATAACCACCAAGTATGACTCACGTATGTTTACATCATTAGCATGCATGATACAAGTTTATATACATAGGAATAATCAGCAAGTATGATACAAGTATGAATACATCATTAGTATTCATGATACAAGTTTGTATACATAGGAATAACCAGCAAGTATGACAGAAGTATGTCTATCACATAAAGTTGGATATCGCTAAATATTTGTATTATTTCCTGCACGTACCGCAATGTGTATCGTGGTATACCGCAATTATACAAGGTGACCAGGGTGGCTAAAGTGGGACTTTAAACCTTCACTACTTTTGATACTGTGAAATATTTCATGCTGATATTACAGAACAGGTTGAAAAAGAATGGAAGTGTTGAAACTTAAGCCTATAGTGTCATTATAGGCAGGGACACTGAGTGGGATGCCATCATCCGGGTAAGAGTTTCCAGAAATGCCAGTAAACATAAAGAACTTACCCAACACACGAGAAAACGTTTAGTGCATATGAGAATTACCTAAATTTCGGACAGAAAACACTCCCTCACCTGAAAATAGTTGGACGATTCGCAGTCCTACCAGGAACATATATGTTGCTAACACATTGATATGTGCTAATGAATCACTGCACCGTGACACTTTTTAAGTTTTGTTTCATCCGAATGTTTTTCAGAAAGTTTGATTCGATTCGAATATGTTTCACAATCCCTTCTTGGCCACTATTTTCGCATATCTGACACATTTTAAGCGTGTGATTAATGTTTCATAAATATAATTATAATTATAATACTTACTATTAATATCGTTTTTTTAAAGCAAAATTGAAGACCATTTTGACACGATTAATAAAAAAGCCGCTGTGGATATAATTAAAGTCGTACAAATTTTTACTAAAGTGTGTTCACTGATGGAAACTACCAAATTCCCGATACAATGAAAAATTACTTTCTACGTGTCACCGGGAACACAAACCGCATTAATCAAGATAAGGCAATGAATTTTCAAGATAAGACGATGAATTTTCAAGATGTAGAGATAAATAATAAAGAGAAGACGATGAATAATAATTGTGTGGAGATGAATAATCAAGGTATGGAGATAATATGGAGATGAATAATCAAGCTATGTCGATGAATAATCACGGTAAAGACATGAATAATTGGGTGAATAAACCAAAGAAACAAATGACTAATCAGAACATGGAAAAAAATTTTAGAAAATAGTAAGAATACTCAAGAGACACGCATGAACAGTTACGATAAAAGTGGCGATGAGATACGAATATTCATGATACGTATGGCTAACTACGAGGTGGAGATGAATAATGAAGAGATGCGTGTGACTATTTAAGGGATGGAGATGTATAATCAGGAGAAGAATCATCCACAAACAGTTCGGTAGAAGTAGCATGCACCTGAACTAGTAGAAACGTTGGGAGACAACGGAATGTGTGTGTATGTATGTATGTATGTATGTATGTATGTATGTATGTATGTATGTATGTATGTATGTATGTATGTATGTATGTATGTACGTACGTACGTATGTACGTACGTGTGTGTGTGTGTTCCTGAAAGTGGCTATGAGATACGAATACTCGAGAGATACGCATGAGTAGTTTAGCAAAGAGACGATATGAATATTGAAGAGATACATATAGCTAACTATGAGATGGAGATGAATAATGAAGTGATATGTGTGACTATTTAGGAGGTGGAAATGAATAATCAGCAAACAGTTTGGTAAATGTAGCAAGTAACTTAACTAGTACAGACTTTTGGAGTTAACCTGATGTATGTATGTATGTATGTATGTGTGTATGTATGTATGTATGTATGTATGTATGTATGTATGTATGTATGTATGTATGTAATGTGTGTGTGTGTGTGTGTGTGTGTGTGTGTGTGTGTGTGTGTGTGTGAACTTGATTTTTATTGTACCTTTAACAATTTGAATCGTATCGCTACGATATATGTGGCAGTTTAAAGTTTAAAGCACTGGGGCATCATCACGCAGACATGTAGCAAGATGTCCCAGTCAGTCGCATTATCCTGACACTAGGCTGACCAGTCAGAACATTAACATTTTAATTTTGAGTGCCAAGCGAGGCACATGATCATACCATTTTTATAAGTCGTTGGTCCGAGTTCGAACCCCAGAAAAAAAAAAAAGAGAATTTTTTTGGGATAAATATAAATTTTGCTCAAATAATTCTTTTTTACAAATCTGCCAGATTTCTGAGATAAATGAACCTTTGGAATATTAATAAAAAAAACAGCAATATCAGTCAAGTTCATTATTTCCTTTGTCTAGCTCAATACGTTGAATAATAACAGTTAATAACAAAATGTATATTTAAACAAATACATGTACAGTCAAACAAACCCATTGTAGTGACCACCTGCATCTAAGATCCAACATGTATAAGAACCTTGCTCCATTGGTCCCAATTAACATTTAAACCAATACATTTATATCTGTCTATAATTATAAAAATCATATCAAATAAATCGCTATGTTTAATAACAGTAATTACATTTGATCGTGATCTGCATACCGGTAATTTATATAACTGAGAAATGCTATCAAACTAGGACACTGTCAAATATGGTCAAATTTTATATCTGGCTTTATAATTTGAAAATAATTAAAAATTTATAGTATTTGTAGCTTCTGCAATGTTTGCTCTGGCAAGTTTGTATCATTTGTACAAACTTAAGAAACTTTAAAATAAATTTGAAAGACCTTTAAGCCAAGATACTTTCCTTGTAATTTGTTTGAACTATGTTGTGTACATGGTAAAAAAATGTAAAGTTATTTTTGTTTTATTTATTTTGTAGCAATTTATACCATATTTGATGGTAGATCAATGTAACGTGTATACAAGATCCAATACATTTTATATAGTATCGGTGCACTGGCTTATAGGATATAAAACATCAGCTTTCTACGGGCAGTTTATTTTGCACCAAGTGACAGTAATCTAAGCTAGGATACTTTATTCTCAAATTCGGTCAATATGTTTCTGAGAAGTCATTTAATAGTGATTCTGATGAGACAAATTTAAACGTCTGCCAGTAAATCAGCTATAAATTTTCCAGCAGTAACACGAGAGTACTCTTTTTGTAATATATATCATGTCGACTTGTAGCCATCCATCATGGCACACAAGATTAAAATCCCTAAAAGAATGGGAACATGAATTCCAAATGAAGAATTTTATTGTCATCAACCACATGTATCTAGACCTGAATGCAGATATCAATACCAGTGACGTATTCCGCTGGTACTTTCTTGGTGTTTTCCGATGATTAAACGTACATATTTCACAAGACTATTCTCATAATCTTCTTTTTACATACTTCTCATGCACAGGGACAACTTATTGATCAGTTCCTCATAATACTTTCAGCCGGAGTTTCTCACTGGAAAATATGCTGGTCATGGTTTAGCATTTAGCTACAAAAGGGAAAATGTGCTTGTGATTTGGATTTTTAACTTAGCTTTAACTATGTTTCAGTCATTTCGTTACGATGTCTGCAGTGTGGCTGTTTATAGTGATGTCTAGCACTGTGTCATCATGCCGCAGACATGTAGCATGATTTTCTACCCAGTCATATTATCCTCACATCAGGCCCACTAATGCTAAAACTAACCTCTTAATGATAAGCGCCGAGCTGTTTAAAGGCAATGTATTCCTACTTTCGGTGCCATTGCTAGCCCATTATCAGATATAACGAAACAGGGGCACCCAAATAAGTTAATATGGGGACTATTGCAGTAGAAAGCATGGAATGCATTCAAGGAACAAATCACAAGTGCATCAATTTTAAATCTGCCTAATATCAGTAAACCTTTTATTACGCGAACTCTTACTTCCGATATTGGGTTGAGAGCAATTTTGTTGCAGCAACAAGACGGGATTAAATGCCTGAAGCTTATGCCAGTTTAACGTTACTGTCTAGAGAACAAAAATACTCAGTGATAGAGAAAGAATGCTTAGCTGTAGTAGGGTGGATTGGTAAGTTTCAGGATTATTTTTTTTCAGAGAGAATTTTTTCGAAACAGAACATCGGCCATTGTTGTACATAAATAAAGCTAAGGTCGTCAACGCTCGGTTGATGCGTTGGGTGCTAACACTTCAGCCCTATCGTTTTCGAGTTGAATCAATCGGAGGGGTCGAAAACGTAGGTGAGGATTATTTGAACAGGATTTAAATAGACAATCCGGATTATTTTATAACCAGTGTAGATATTATAAAGCTGCAATAGTAATTATTTACTTATATTCTGTGTACTTTAAAAAACGTGTACATTTTTGTCTTGCTGTGGAGGGGTTATTATCACAAAAACAGAAATAACTCGGTTACTCCTTAAAACGTTTCTCGATGTATATGCGTACAACGTTTCCTAGGGTGAATAATTCTTTTTTCTTAAGCAGCTGAATTAGCGTGTATCTCGTCGTAGATCACATGCGGCGTTATACACTAAAAGCAAGGTGTACACGGGTATTTCGCCCTGAAAAATACTCACTCGCATTTGGATTTAAGGCAAGTTTCTTGTTTAAATTACACACTGGTCTTTGGGTCTTGTCAAGGAGCGAACGTTCTCCATTTATGTTCTCCAGCAATATGGGTAAGTGTTGTTTGTATTTTATTTCATATGTGAAGCATATTCATTTTTTAATGTCGTATCGTGAAATGATGACTTTACTAGATTTTAAACGTTGTGAACGTTTTGTTACAAGTTGCTATAAACGGTTTACTTTAGCAGCATATATTTATAGATTTAAAGTCCGTACCTTTCATTACGACCAGAGTGTTTTCATTGTAGCTGTCTGCAGCTATTTGTAGCTGTATGTACTTATGTCTATACGTATGTCTGTGCTCATGGTGGATTCATGAAATGTGGGCTTGGCCAATACAAGTGTAATAAGCCAATTCAGTCAATACAAAACCTAGGATTACTATGGACAGTACGCTCACATAGCACTAATATGTCACGAATATATGCAATGATGTAAATCTTAAGCTGAGACGTATCAGCCCCATTCATTCGCAAATATTTTTTAGTTTATGCAATTACAAAACTTGTGTGTTCATTAGTACTTTCAAGACTGGATTATTGTAACTCATTTTTGTCTCGTTCGTCTCAATATCTACTCCAGAAAATGTTCAAAAACACATCTGATATGGTCATACTGAGAATACCACGATCAGAGCACTTCCCCGCTGCTTTGTACATACTATCCTTTCGATCCAGAATGAAGCACAAAATTTGTTCTGTGCTACGTTTCAGTAACGGACTTCAGCCCAACATACCTATCCGACCTTACCCGCGTGTACACACAAACAATATACTTACGCAAATCTTCTGATAATCGTACACGTATTATTCCCACTTTGAATACGAAGTGATATGGACAACATTTTATAGCATACCTGTGTCCAGCAACATGGAACGAATTTGAACTTAAGACGCAAAGTCAGTGATCCCATTCAAGAGTGCTCTTATATTTCGAATGCAATAACAAAGTAATAAAACACTAATAATAATAAATACCAAACGTTTCATACCTTAAACATTTTAAGCATGTTTTGTTTTCCAATTTCATGGTGCTTTTTGTAATCATATCAGTATAAATTGTTTTTGTTAAGGTGTTATCTCGTGTTGTAAAGCGCTTAGAGCTACTAGTGATTAGGTTCTATACAAATTCCTCATTATTTTTTTTTTACATATAAATGGAGAAGAAAATTTAGTAATTTCTATTAAAAATTGAAAACACCTAGGCGATTCTATTCTGGCTTAGTGTATTTTAATGGAAACGTACACACACAAAATGATAATTAGAGCTATTTATATCCGGCAGAGATTGAGAATATAGTATTAAATTCTGTCAAACAAGTTCGTGTACCAGTCAAGCTTTAAACATGCCCACACATGACCAGGAAGAAATACCACCGTCATCAGTTTAAGGCTTGCAATATTACAAAGTTGTATGTCAATATTAAAAAGGAAAAAAAAAAGATACTTCATAATGGCGGCTGCTATAACACGTACTGAAGACGAACCAACTTGTCCAATTTGTATGGGCTTATTCAACGTACCAAGACAGCTGCCGTGTGCCCACACATTCTGTCAGAGTTGTCTACAGTCATACATCACAAGCAAAGCTATAGAACATGCGAACAAGAGATGCATCGAGTGTCCGGTATGTAGAAAAACAGCAGGTCATTTTACACAGAATAAACCAACTAGTGAATGGGCATCTATCTTTCCAGTCGACACTGCGATACAATGCATCATACCGCCGAAATCGAAAGTAGATCGTGTATGTGATGCTTGTACCGCTGAAGGCTCCTCTGTCACAGCCACAGGCTTCTGTGTAGTATGCGAGGAAGCAATGTGTGATGATTGTGTTAAGTTCCACAGGAAACAGAAAATGTTAAAATCTCACTCTATTCTTACAATGGAGGAGTTGTTGAACAATCCACAAAATATGATGAAATTTGCTGAAGGTTTTACATGTCTCGATCACGAAGGTGAACATCTAAGGTTTTACTGCAATGATCACAAAATTGCCTGTTGTGGAATTTGTTATTTTGAAAGTCACAACACTTGTTCTAAGGTGAGAAAGTTGAAGGAGGAACTCCCAGCTCTGTTACGTGAAACCAAAACAAGTGAAATCATTGAAGAGTTGAAGAAACTAGAAACTCACTTAAAATCGGTTATCGATGTAAAGGAGTCGAATATTAAGGATCTAGAGTCCCAAGTTAATGGACTGACAGATCAAATCCGAGAAGTGAGAACGAAAATCAACACAGCTTTGGACGAATTAGAGATGAAAGTGAAGACAGAGGGAAAGAGAATCCACAAAGAAGCTGCTATTAGGACACAAGAAGAGAACCATCAATGCTTGTCACTGATTCATGCCATAAGAAATTCTCAACTTCTATGTGAAACAGTCCACAAATATGGAATTGATATACAAAAATTTCTGACTGCAGAAAAAATAAAGGTCAGAGATAAGTATGAGAGGACAGATACCCTGACAGTGCAGGTGAAATTTACTCCACTGTTAGAATCTATTCTGTCACTCTCATCATCGGATGTTGGAAAACTTGTGACCATGAATGGCTCAGCTCTTTCTATACCTGGTTTGGGGAAACCAACAAAGGAATGCCAGGTTAAGAAAGTTGAAACAGTTGATGTTAATATTACTGGCAATACACCAAATTATACTGGCATTACTATTCTCCCTAGACACAGGGTGATGCTTGTTGATATTAACAATAGTCGGTGTATTCTTCTTAACGATTCACATCAAGTAGTTACGACATACAAACTCACAGGAGACCCTTTTGACATTTGTGTGGTGGGTGATGAGGAAGTGGCTGTGTCTTTGTGGAATCAAAATAAAATTCAGATTCTATCAGTCAGGGATGATGTCATCAGTCCAGTCAGAACAATAACAACTAAATATAAGTGCAGGGGATTTGCAGCAGCTGGGAATGGAGAGATGGTTGTGGTTGGAGACTGTGGTAATGGCAAGTATTGCTGGAGTCTGATCAGAGATGGGAGAGAGGTCAATTATTCTGATCAGTATGATTCTATATACATGAAATACATAGCACTAAATAACTCTAAAACACAAGTCTATGTTACTGTGCGTGATACAAATTCCCTTCTGTGTTTCAATATGGAAGGCAAGAAGCAGTATACCTACAGTCCAGACAACCTCAAGTTTCCTTTAGGAGTAGCTGTGGACAGGGATGACAACATCTATGTTGTTGGATTTGATTCTCATAACATTCACCAAATATCACCAGAAGGATGCATAATACAGGTCATAACTACAGGAGTGCCACAGAATCCACAGGCAATCAGTTTTGACAACATTAAGGATACTTTTATCATTACAAACTATTCAGAAAGGACAAAGCTACACATTTACCAACTGAAATAAACTTAAAAACTGGAAATCTAGTCATTATAGATCATATGATAAATGTCTTTTGAAGAAATAGATAGTTGAGCTTTCTTTGAAGGTGCAAATAATTGACTCTCAGTTCATGGACAGACACTTCTCCCCTTTTACATATATTATAGCCTTTTTCCTAACAGGCAATATTAAGAGAGAATGGTTAGTTATTTTTCAGATTATACATTGGACTTCATACCCAAATTGAGAATATTATTTTAACCATAAAAATTGAAATACAATATAATATATAATAGTTTAGTCATTCATGGTGATAAATGATTACCAAGTCAATAGTATTTCATGCACTGGTAAGGTAAATAAGGAATATTTTCTTATTAAAAAAATAAAACAATTAATTAAAAGCAGTATACCTACAGTCAAGACAACCTCAAAAGTCCTAGAGGAGTAGCTGTGGATAGGGATGACAACATCTATGTTGTTGGATGGAATTCGCATAACATTCACCAAATATCACCAGAAGGATCCATAATACAGGTCATAACTACAGGAGTGCCACGGAAGCCACAGGCAATCAGTTTTGACAACATTAGGGATACTTTTATCATTACAAACAATTCTGAACAGACAAAGCTACACATTTACCAACTGAAATAAAACTTAAAAACTGGAAATCGAGTCATCATAGATCATATGATAAATGTCTTTTGAAGAAATAGTTGACCTTTCTTTGTAGGTGCAAATAATTGACTCTCAGTTCATGGACAGACACTTCTCCCCTTTTATATATATTATAGCCTTTCTCCTAACAGGCAATATTAAGAATGAATGGTTAGTTATTTTTCAAATTATACATTGGACTTCATACCCAAGTTGAGAATATTATTTTAATCATAAAAATTGAAATATAATGTAAAATATATAATAGTTTAGTCATTCATGGTGATAAATGATTACCAAATCAATAGTATTTCATGCACTGATAAGGTAAATAAGGAATATTTTCTTGTTTAAAAGATTGGTGGAAAATAACAAATAAAATGAATTGCACAAAAATTGCTTTATAATACAGGGAATAGTTGCAATGGGATTTCATAATTTGTTACTTAGATTTACACAGAATTTAAAATCGACCTAATTTGTATGTAAAATTTAAGTCTTTTTGGTAATTGACAATGAATTTTCAAATTAAACTTGTTTGTCTTATCTTTATTGCATGACATATATTATTTGATTAATAATGCTCAATTAATTCCATGAGAAAACAAAGATTTGAAGATTTTAATCTATGTATTTCTATTGTATCATTTATGTATCATCACTTGTTTAATATTAAAATATTCCTTGATGAACATGCATATTCAATACACATTTATTTGTTGTACACATTTGTTGGATCTATGAATCTGACAGCCTGTGCAGCAGTAGCATTTCTCCATTTCTTCTCAACCATTTGCTGTAATTTCTTCCCTGCTAATGGTACTTCTATTACTTTTTTTTTCGTCCCTTCTTAAAAATCTTATGGTACAACTAGGATTACCAATCCTACTATTTCATCCATTCTAACAGTACAACTAGGATTACCAAACCATTACTTTCTCAATTTTGCAAAACGTAATAAAAGCAAAAACTATTAAAATATTTTAAAATGTTTTAAAAGACTTGTGTACCATCTCCTTCATTATTTTCTCTCTTGTTTCAAGTAGATTCAGTAATGATTCATCATTGAAATTTTCTTTCTTTGGTAAATTATTTTTTTTTTTATTGCTACAACAGTTTCATTAGTACACCAGATCTACAGGACAATGCTGGATGGGCCAATGACTGAGGCCTGTCTAACCTTATATGCCCCCAAAACCAACTAGTAAAATACTGAATGGCTCTACGCATTGGACATATCTAATTTTATAGGTGGGGGTCCTCTATTCCTTGTAACTACTTGTGAACAAGTGTTTGGCCATATATCTGAGACCTTTCAAATGGATGACTCCATGCCTGAAGCCTGTCTTAATCTCTTCCACTGATAACTAGTTGTCAAAAAGGATGAATCTATGCCTGAAGCCTGTATAATGTCAGTTAGACCCCTCTTATAATATGAACTACTTGTCAAAGGTTTTACTTGTGTTAATTCATGCATTGCAGTTATAGTTGCATGCTACCAATGTTTTCTACTTATAGATCCTTGTTGATTAGGTCCTATGTTTTCTACACAAAGATCATTGTTGATTAAGTCCTATGTTTTCTACACAAAGATCCTTGTTGATTAGGTCCTATGTTTTCTACACAAAGATCCTTGTTGATTAGGTCCTATGTTTTCTACACAAAGATCCTTGTTGATTAGGTCCTATGTTTTCTACACAAAGATCCTTGTTGATTAGGTCCTATGTTTTCTACACAAAGATCCTTGTTGATTAGGTCCTGTTTTCTACAGAAAGAACCTTGTTGATTAGGTCCTATGTTTTCTACAGAAAGAACCTTGTTGATTAAGTCCTATGTTTTCTACACAAAGATCCTTGTTGATTAAGTCCTATGTTTTCTACACAAAGATCCTTGTTGATTAGGTCCTATGTTTTCTACACAAAGATCCTTGTTGATTAGGTCCTATGTTTTCTACACAAAGATCCTTGTTGATTAGGTCCTATGTTTTCTACACAAAGATCCTTGTTGATTAGGTCCTGTTTTCTACAGAAAGAACCTTGTTGATTAGGTCCTATGTTTTCTACAGAAAGAACCTTGTTGATTAGGTCCTATGTTTTCTACAGAAAAATCCTTGTTGATTAGGTCCTATGTTTTCTACAGAAAGATCATTGCCTATGTTTCCTACACAAAGCTTATTGCTGACCAAGCCCTGTGTTTTCCACAGAAAGAAATCCATCAGCATGCAACAAAAAGTTTGTTTTCTGAAAAACTACCTAGTGGATTTCACCATTATAATGTCATCTTTGCTAAACAATTTGTATGTCCTAAAGCACTGATTATATGGAACTAAAACCCAATGACTTCTCCTGAGACATTACTGGTAAACCATGTTCACATGCAAGCTAGCACCAACGTTCCCTCTAAGCTGCGTGCGTGCAGCTGCTCAGGCATCCCCGCACAGCTAAATTGTCCATTTTTACTCGATCCATCGTTAAATTTTGAGTCTCCAGAATGCTTGCACAGTGCATCTAGCACTGCATGCACATCTACCATTAGCATAGAGGGAACATTGGCTAGCACCCAATCATTTTCATCAGGCACTTGTTATCCGTGGGGAAATTAAGGTGCACAAATGTTGGGATAACAAAATAATTACAATTACATGTATAGAGATATTAGATAATATAATGTGCAACATTTTATTGAATTTTACGTACAAAAATTAAACAAGACCAAAAGTCTACAATTTTGATGGTTTATTTATGTTGAATGAGCCATGCTTTCACAAACAATGCTGCACCTAAAAGTAAAAAAAAAGGGGGAAAACATGTTGTTAAAAACGGCAAATTATATAATTTAGTGCTACAAATTCTGACACTCAGTCAATAAGAAAACGTTAACAGCATGATGCTGGAATACTGTAGTAATCCAAACCAAATGTTATATTTACGCAAGGTTAACAATTTCTCCATCTTACTTAATAAATATTGAACAATTTTGTTTGTTGTACTGGTGATTTCAAGCTACATCTAGATCTGGTGGTTCATTATGTATCTACCGATCTGGGTCTATTTTATTCAGTATACAGCTGGATGTACAAGTTCTCTATGCACCAGATAGTCTAAATCTAAATTATTTTGTTTGATTTATGAGTTTAAGCTAGGTCTAGTTATGCAAGCTGATTAGGTACCAGCATATCGGGGTGAATGTCATGTGTTGCATTTACAACTTGAAGCTAACAGTCATGGGACATTTCATGATAACTGAATAGCATGAATGTTTCAGTTAGAATAAATAGTTATCATGAGACATTTCATGATAATTCAGTGAGGGTAGCATAGCAACATGCTGCTAGGTCATGCATGATGGCAAGTGCAAAAAATCAAGATAACAAGAAAAAGATGGAACTAACCATGTATCATTAAGTATCATACTACTTAAAATGTATTGATACGTATCACAATACTTAAAATATATCAATAAGTATCATAACACATGAAATCTATTATGTATTATATTATAACACTTCACATCCATGATATATCTCTGTTGATGAGACTCCTAACATTAGTAATTGCATCGATGTGGGCGGTTGTTGTTTTAGGGTTTAACGCCATTTTTCAGCACACTATAGGCTATACATAATGGCCAGTACTATTGGTGGAGGAAGAACCAGGGAAAAACCCCTGAAAGAACCACCAACCCACGAGAAGCTACTGGCATGCTTTCCGACTTAACTAGATTAGCCGAATGTTAGACTCAAACTCACTCAAACAGATGTGAGACGGCAGTGATCTGTAACAGAAAGCGCTTTCGGCCACGTGGGGCCCCTCAGATTGTGGTAATTGATACCCTAATCTTGGTGGAAACATTATACAAGCAATTAATATGTACTGTACTGTTTGTAATTTATTTTTGTATCAATCATGTTTCTCTTAACTTCAAAATTAAAATATTAAAAAACATTATTTTTACTGAAGATTTATAGTTTTAAAAATTCTGATATTGAGCAACAAAAGTTTAAAATCACATGTATATGTATGGGTACATGTATGGATATGGGTACGTGTATGGATATGGGAGTTATTTAGACCAAAGGCAATTGGTGTAAAACACACCATGACTGCTGCCAGTCACATCTATTCTACATCCCCCAAACGATAAGGGGGTCATGAATCACTGAATCGTATAGTGAGTCTTGCACCATTGGGGAAGGTGGGTCATGAATCAGTGGCGTATAACAAATATGATACACTAACAAATGAGCTGCATGACTCTGGAATCCATTACTGGAAGCACTTTCTATATCGCCAATCCCACACAAAGTATTTTGATGTCCCAACAACTTTACTATGAATTTTTTTTATTGCATTGTATATGTATGCCAACCTTTTCCTATATTGGCTAGTCTCATTTCAAGCTTGGGATGTCTGACAGTGCCTCCATCGATGAGGGGCACACCTGTAACAAAGAAATAAATATATTTTCCATTCATTGGCTTGGTGTTTTGTTTCAGTCGTATCACTAGGTCTGTCTGTAGAGAGGCAATTTATAGTGAGGTCTAGCACTGGGGCATCAAGAAGCAGACATGTAGCATATGTCCCACCCAGTCACATTTTCCTGACACCAGGCCAACCAGCCCTAACACTAACCTATTGATGCTGAGCATCAGACGAAGGCAGCTGTAAGTACCACTTTTTTTGTAAGTCTTTGGTATGACTTGGACGGGGATCAAACCAAAGACCTCTGTCTTCAGTGACAGACACTCCAACCACTAGGTCACCAGAGCAGTCACATCTCGTTCATGTCACCGGATCAGAAAGATGCATAAGTTACTATTGCAAACTGAATACATGTAATGACAATAATCATGACACAATACACTTTGTATGCCAAGGCAACTGGAATAAAGTCCCCTTCCAAAGGACACACCACACAGGCTGATGAAATGATATAATTCAATCCTACACCCTTTCGATCATGAACCTGCTAAGCACCTCGTGGTAACTCTCTTAGTGGTAGTGTTAGCAATGTAAATCAATTCAGAATTATCAATCGCGTAACGTAAGCAATGAACCATTATTATTATTTTAACTGGCTTGAGATATTTTATATCTCTTATGGACAATTTCATTTTTGCATACTTGGAAGTGGTCAAGTTGCTTACTTGCTTGTTTACATTGACAACTTTTCTGTGGAGGCTTTAGAAAAACTCAGTGATTTGTTGACATTATCAGAGGTCTCGTAAATGTTTAAGCGCAAGTATTTGGTTGCCAAATTTTATCTAAAATTGCAGAAAATCACTTAGGCAGGAGTCCTAATAATCTTAATCTTAAGGCTTAAAATCTATTGTTACATTTTTCACATCATTATCTGGCAGCAAGCCACATATGTAAAGCACACAAGCACACAATCATCATGGACCCACTAAGACAGCCAACTACATAATTCATGCACATAAATGTCACATCATGGACCCACTAGGGCAGCCAACAACAGAATTCATGCAAATAAATGTCACACCATGGACCCACTAAGGCAACCAACTACAGAATTCATGCACATAAATGTCACACCATGGACCCACTAATGCAGCCAACTACAAAATGTATGCATATAAATGTCACACCATGGACCCATTAAGGCAGCAAACTACAGAATTCATGCACATAAATGTCACACCATGGACCCACTAGGACA
Source organism: Unio delphinus (assembly GCA_029339505.1). Lineage (NCBI taxonomy): Eukaryota > Metazoa > Mollusca > Bivalvia > Unionida > Unionidae > Unio > Unio delphinus. The sequence goes on along the minus strand of JAQISU010000012.1, from coordinate 11,157,100 downwards.
GCCAACTACAGAATTCATGCACATAAATGTCACACCATGGACCCACTAAGGCAGCCAACAACAAAACTCTTGCATATAAATGTCACACCATGGACCCACCAAGGCAGCCAACTACAGAATTCATGCACATAAATGTCACACCATGGACCCACTAAGACAGCCAACTACAGAATTAATGCAATCAGTACAAGTGGGCATTTTCTGGACTAGACTATCTCAAGTTTGAAAAGCATCAGGATAATTATCCTGGGCCAAGTCTGAACCATATGAAACATTGATAATGGTTAGGATATGAACACTTTCATCAAAGTGACCATTCTTCAGATTACTTCATCATTATCGAAGATGTAATTGAATACAGTCCAAAATTTAAATACTAAATTATTTTTGTCCACCAGGGTCTCAGTCAAATGGATATTAATTGTAATAAATGTCTGTGTACAAATTATACATTGTAATAAATGTATAGGCAATTATAATATCTTAATTTACACAATATCTATTCACAATTAATAATAATCAGAGAATAAATCATCATAAATAATCTCTCAAAAAAAAAAGGAAATTTTATTAGCCAGTAAGCATTACTGCACCATATCATACCTGACAAAACTGAATGTTATGTGAGATGGAAAGACTTGTAAAGATACAATTACATGTCATGATACATTTCCTGTGACAGAAATACTTGTCATAATAAAACTACATATCAAGACTTGTCATGGTATATGTTTATACCAAGTTGGGGCACAAGCACTTGCCATGATACAACTACCTATCGAGTGCCATGGGACAAAACAGTTGCCATTTAAAATGAATCTTGCTAATATTTGGATGCGAGTCCTATGACAGGCCTTTGAATGGCAACATTTCTTGTCTTCAAGCTGTTAAAAACTGAATTGTCACCATATGAAAATGATAGAATTATCATTTAAAATGAGTCTTGGGTCTAAGATAGATACATAGGATGCACAGCTGGTTTTTTACTCAATACTTGATGATACAAAGTCAGTAGAAAACTTTCCCTTTTTTAAATGCAAGCACGTCTTCCAGCAAGTTCCTTACTAATCATTCCATACATTTATTTGATAAATGACAAATAAGACTAGCTTGACCATGTGGCAAATAATATTGATTGCCCCTTCCCATACTCATTGCCACATGACCTTCTAAAACTGTGGCACATGTTAAATGCCACACAAACATTGCCACATGACATTCTAAAACCGTGGAATATAATGTTAAATGCCCATCACATACACTGTCACAAGACATTCTAAAACTGACATATAATGTTAAATGCCCATCACATACACTGTCACAAGACATTCTAAAACTGACATATAATGTTAAATGCCCATCACATACAATGTCACAAGACATTCTAAAACTGACATATAATGTTAAATGCCCATACACATACATTGTCACATGACATTCTAAACCTGACATATAATGTTAAATGCCCATACACATACACTTCACATTACAATCTACACCTGAACATTAGCCTATGATAACCATGATCTGGATAACTGTTCATACCAAATCTCCTGCAGAAAATGCCATTATGGCCAACTCCTCCATGACCTTGAGGTCAAATATCAATGCCTGGTCCATGCCTCCAGCAACTGCATAACCAGACACAGCTACAATGATTGGCTTCGATGTCAGAAGTCTAGAAGGAACCTTAAATAAGATCAGATAATGGCTACCTGTAATGTTTTGGGATTTTCTAATATAAATTGATAGTAAATTCACTTCATTATATACTGTATATACACACACATGCACACACGCACAAGAAATTAAAATTCAGTCTACTGTATTATGCAATTATTACCTATAACCTTGACCTGCGATCTTTAAATGCAACTATAACCATAGTTTTTTTCAAGCTGCTAGTCAAACTATAAAAATGCACAAATATTCATGAAGTAGACATGAGGTATTTGCTGATTGCAAACCAATAAATGATACAGGAAGAACTGCATGACATGTAGCATCCTCATGTAGAAAGATATTGTGGTCAAGCATTATGCTGAATTCTGCAGAGGATTACTACATCAAATTAACTCAATAATTGAGGCAGAAGATCCCAAACTTTTAAACCAACGAGTCCTACATTACAGACCGACTCTCTACTGCCTTTCCCCACCCCACCACAAATTGGTAGGATCCTTATAAGATCAATTCTTATCTCCTTCCATATTCTTTTTTGAAGTTAAGTTTGAAATTAAGTCATAATTCATTAGTATACATACAGCTGGTCTGAATTTCATCCTTTTCATTTAGGTTTGGTTATTTAAGGTCATCTGATAGTATACATACAGCAGGTCTGAATTTCATCCTTTTTCATTCAGGTTTGGTTATTTAAGGTCATCTGATGGTATGATTTGAATATGAACCCAAATCCTTCAGTGATACTCAGTTCATGCTAACCACAGAACCACTGCAACCATTATGTATACAGGGTTCATACAGAATACTGAAGTCTTTTCCCAAATTTTCAAACACTACAAGCATAGATTTACAAGACCTATTTTCGCACACATCTTGTATCAAAGTTATGTTATATGAGAAAACAATGCAATCCAAAATACTAATAAATGTTTAATGATGAAGTTCAAACTATAATTAATTTCCTAATTTCAATGCAAGGAAAACATTTTCTGCATTAGTCATATGATATATCCCTACTTTGTTTTAGAAATTCACATATTGATGCCTTGAGTTACAGAGTCAACATGTCTGGAGTTTTGACCAAGCAATATAAAAATAACATGGCTGCCATGTATGGATGGCTAAAACACAGCTCCACTCAATTCAGTGAACTAAGTGTTAAATATGCTAATACCTATTGCCATACTTCATACTTTGGATTTATGACAATTTTATGTTCAAGTAAGTGAGACTCAATTAGCACATTTTCATTTATTCAAGTAAATTTGGAAACCTGTTCAAAACAAAGGATTTTAAGGTTATCCAACATGGCTACCAAACTGGAAAATGTGAAACTGATTATCTATAATGCTGCCTTTACATTTTGTACAAGCAAATTATGTGATATAACATATGCAAGAGTGTATTAGCAACATTCTGTGCCTCTTTTATTCAATTAAACTGTGTGAACTTTGATGGAACAAAGACATAAATCAAGGGGATCAAACAAAGGACTTTGTTCAAAATGGCTGCACTAAACAAAACCTGAAACTGGATTTCTAACTTTCTCCTGAGCTCAGATTTATCTAACTCCTTCTCAGGATTCAGCTCTCATGACCTAAACATGCCTTCTCGGATGAGTAATAATGCCACAGAAAGTCTGGAATCTACAAATCATCCACAGGACCATGAAAATGATGACACAGAATTCAATATGACCCACAGCAATGTACATGTACCAGGCCAACAACAACCAGAATTTTTGCAGGTTGTATATAATCTTCAAAGTGTTACAATTACAGTTTCCCCTCACATGATAAGTGCTGTCCATACCTTTCTGCTTAAAACTCTAGAGCACAAACATAGAAACAGCAAGCAAAATGGTCAAATTTTCTAATTACATGAGGAGAAAAATCTACATGTAACTAACATATTACAGTACCACTAGTAGACTCCATATTCAGGGAATAGGCCATTTGATTTGGCTTAAATATTTTCACTGCCTGCCATGACCTGAAGGAAGAAACATATGTAAAACAGATTACCACTCAGCCCATCTCCTCCACCCCTATCCATAACACTAAGGAAAGGTTATACCTGTCAATCAATGACCACCCAATTAGTACATTATCTATATCAGTAATTAGATGTAGTACCAAACATGAAACAGCTCCTAAAGTCTTTGACCTAGATGACTGGGCAATAAAATTAACACCCCTGGAGAGTGTCAGGAAATTACATGCTCCATAAATCATGGCCACAGCAGTGATGGCTTAAACTTTAATGATTTATCCATGTGTGGACATCAAGCAACAATTAGGAAATTGGAGGCCCAAATTGAAGAATTAAAACTAGTTACATGCTAAGTCAGCACAGGGAAGGATTGATGAGCAAGTAAACTAGTGTGAAATAGCAATTCAGACGCTCACAAATAACAACAATGTCAGATGCTCAGACGCAGACAATCCCAATACCAGCCAAGAGAAAATGTAAAATGTATTTAAAAACTGATACCCTAAGTAAACCTGCATTGCAAACAATAGTACCCTCCAACATCAACATCAACATCAGCTCAATCATGTCACACAACTGCAACAACAATTTCAGCACCCCTTCCTCCAAGAGATGTCCGATATACAAACCCCCAGAATCCAACAGATGAAATCACAAGACAAGAAAGAAAAGACTCTAATAATTGGCTCCTCAATACTGAAAACTATAATTCCAAGGAGACGTTTTAAAACTGATGTATAGACTCAAAGAGGTGCAAAAATCAACATCACAGACAAAATAATGAATTCTGACCTTACCAAATATAACCATATTATTATTTTAGTAGGTGAAAATGATGCCAGTGAGGAAAGGTCACTAAATCAAATCAGAACAGATTTTGAAAGTCTACTCTATGCTGCTAGGTATTGCAGTCCAGATACATGTAAAATAATTATATCAGGACTACCTCCTCCTGTGGACACCAAGGTGAAAGTAATCAATGATCTCATAATTGACCTATGTGCAGACTTCAACATACAGTACATTCCACAATACACATCTTTCTTTCTTCAGAACCAGGAAGTCAACCTAAGACTCTAGGACAGTGACAAAAATTCATCTAAGCAGTAAAGGAACCTCTCAACTACTGAGAAATATTAACATGTTTGCCCCCATTTTCAGACACTATAATGAAGAGTGCTGTCTCTACTGTGGAGAAACTGGGCACATGACACAAGTATGCCTCAAACAGATTGAGTGCTTCAGATGCCATAAATATGGACACAAACAAAGTCTCTGTACGGCATTGTATTATACATACTAGGAAGCTGGCAAAGAGGAGAATGCCAATGCTTCATTTACAACAACAAATCTAAATTTACCAAGTGACACTCTTGTCTCTAACTATTCACTGCACACTTGTAAATGCAAAAACTAACAGATTTTCAGGGTCTGCATGTGACTTTGAAAATGCTAATATATATGACCATTTAAATACAGAAATAGGATGTCAGAATGATAAAAGTAGTATGGAGACAATCTCACAGGTGTGCCCCACTGCATGGTAACATACATATAATCAATATGAAACTAAATTCAAATGGTTTTAACATAGGTCACCTAAATGTACAAGGTATATTGGGGAAAAATAGACCAGATTAAGTTAATGTTCTTTTCAAAAGAAAATAATATACATATTATAGGACTCACTGAAACTAAATTAAATGCTAACCACAATGATAATCTATTCACTATCAAGGCTACAATAAACCATTACGCAGGGACAGAGAGACAACAGGGGGGAGGTCTTGTTGTATACATTAAAGATGTAAATGCAGAAAGGCGACTTGACATGGAGTCACATGAAATTGAGTGTCTGGGTGGAAATTTCTCAAAATAATGCAAAATCATTCCTAATTGGTTTCATTTATAGGCCACCTTCCTCCAAAGCAATCTGGAATGATTTTTTTTTTAAACCAATGGAAAATGTTCTTGCACAGGAGAAAGAAACATATATATTTGGTGATATAAATAAGGACCTTCTCAACACTCAAATAAGGGACAACTGGACGGAATTTATTGAATCATTAGGTCTAGTCCAGATAGTATGTGAGCCCACAAGGGTAAAAGAAAAATCAAGCACTCTTATTGATCACATTTATACCAACCTACCAGACAGTGTGGCTTGTGTTAATGTACCAAATGTTGGTCTTAGTACCACTATCCTACTTTTTGACAAGTAAATGCCACAGAAATGAGAAAAACACACACAAAATGATCACTAACAGATCACGTTCAGACATTTTAGTGAAGAACAGTTTCTTGATGACCAATATAAAGTTCCATGGAATATGATCCAAAATTTGGATGACAGATGAAGCTCTGAGAGTGTAGACTGACTTATTTATGGATGTAGTCTCTAAGCATGCACCACTGAAAGTACATCGCGTAAAGAATGAAATCCAACCTAATACTGAAATCCTAGCTGCTATGAAAACATGAGATCAATTCAAGGCTAGGGGAAGCCATGCAAAATATAAAGTATGGATAAATAAAATAACAAGCATGATTAAAATAGCTAAAAAGTAGTATTATCAGTCACTGCTTGAAAACAAAATGAGCAACACAATCTCCATTTGGAAAGTCTTCAATGAACTCACTGGAGGAACACACAACAATCAGACAAGTAAAATTCACTCACTTCTGATAAATGACACCATAGTCACTGATGAAACTGACATTGCAAATGTTTTCAATTATTTTTTTCACCAGTATCTCCACAAAGTTAAAAGAACCAGTGATAGAAAACATCTTTAGTGAACTGAGAAAGTTCTGCAGCATAAAAATCTCTAAGGAAGTACATTTCTCTAGTCCATCAGCATACAAAACTTTGTTAAAAAATGTCTCAGTGAACTTGATACCAAGAAAGCTACAAGGACTTGATCAGATTGGTCCAAGACTCATTAAATCTTCTGCCTCTGCTATTTTAGACAGTATAACATTCATAATCAATTTAAGTATTGCAACCTCATCTGTCCCCAAAATATGAAAAACTGCAAAAGTAACTCCTATTTACAAATCTGGATCTAAGAATGATGCTGATAACTACCGACCAATCTCAATACTAGCAAACTTGCCAAAATTGATTGAAAAACATGTCCATGGCTCATTCATGTCATATTTAACCAAACACTTGCTGTTACACCCTAATCAATCAGGCTTTAGACAGAAACATGCATGTGAGACTGCCTTGATCTCCCTAGCTGATAAATGGCTTCAAGGTAAAATAATAGGATCTGTATTTGTAGATTTCAGGAAAGCATTTGACATGGTGGATCATGAAATCCTTTTGAAGAAACTAAAAATCTACCAATGCGATGAACAAAGTTAGATGGTTTACTTCATACTTAAGTGAGAAAACACAACATGTTTACATAAATAACATTCTGTCTGAACCTAAAACAATTAGATATGGAGTACCACAAGGCTCAATTCTAGGTCCATTACAATTTATTTTATTTATTAACTACCTACCACTTTTACTAAGAGACTCGATATCATATACAGATCTCTATGCAGATGACACAACATTATCAGACATCCAAAACACAAAGCATGAACTCTAAATTTCTTTACAGAATGCATTAAACAAGCTGGAAAACTGGTGCACATGCAATGGCATGGTAGTAAATACTGGTAAAACTAAAATATTACTTATCTCAACAAGGAAAAATAAGGAAAAATCTTGACAGCAATGAACTATGTCTGACATGGAAGGATAAAAATTTGAAAATGGTCTGTCACAACAGACTACCTGGTGTTTTGGTAGATAATAATCTATCATGGACTGATCATATCAAACATATCAGTAGAAAGGTCAATTCAAGTTTATGGCTTCTCAGTATGATAAGACATTTTCTCCTTGAAAGGCACAGAAAACTTTTATAACAGTTACATACAACTGTATTTAGACTACTGTAATAAAGTATAGGTTATTCAAAGGATAAAAACATATCAAAGTTGGAAAATCTTCAGAAAAGAGCATTTAGGCTAATATCAAACCAGAAAGAAAGCAAGGAAACTTTAGCTGGTAAGTTAAAAATATTACCTATAAAGACCGAATCTGTTTAAGAAAAGCCAAATTAATGTACAGGATATCTAATAATAGTGCTCCTGAATATTTCAATCCCTATTCCAGTATAGGCTACCTGGTAATACACCCCACCTGCCATCAATATCTACAAAACAGTATAAAATTCCCAAACCAAATAAGGAATTATTCAAGAAAAGTTTCCAATACTCTGGAACTTTGCTCCAGAATAGTATTCCAGTTGAGATTAGAAATGCCCACTCTATTTCCATCTTCCAAACCCAATATATTCAGTGGCTTGTGAGATGCTGCTGAATTAAATTCCTTGTATGAGGGCCTCAACGTAGTAGATTAGTTCTTAGCTAATTGTGTTACCCTCTTTAAATAAAGTCATTATTATTATTATTATTTATTATTATCATTATTATTAGATAAAAACTGTTAGCACATTGATTTAGTTATCTAAACAATACCTTTCTCATGAAGCAAAAATTAAGTTTATGTAGAATGAATGTTGAATGTAGATACACTTTATTGACCACTAAACACCTTGCTACTCAACACACAAGGCAGATGACTGTTAAATACAAGACATAGAAGCTGTGTACACTCCAACATAAACAAAAGGATATAAGGACTTAAATAATAGAGATGTGAAGATGACAAAATTAATTTTGGTGGGGTTTTTTCGTCTTAAAGCATAGTAACACATGTTGGGTATTTAGCCTCAAAGCAATTAATATAAAGTGCCATACCCAAAGACATCATGACAGCTGCCATTAGCCACAGCTATCCTACATCCAAAAGCAATAGAAGGCCACAAGTCACTGAAGCATATAATGAGACTGTTACCATGAGAGAATAATGAATCAATGAAGCATATAATTAGAGTAGTACCAAAAGATAATCATGAATCAATGAAGCATATAATTAGAGAAGTACCAATAGATAAACATGAATCAATGAAGTATACAATTAGAGAAATACTAATAGATAATCATGAATCAATGAAGCATATAATTAGATTAGTACCAATAGATAATCATAAATCAATGAAGCATATAATTAGATTAGTACCAACAGATAAACATGAATCAATGAAGCATATAATTAGAGAAGTACCAATAGATAATCATGAATCAATGAAGTATTTAAGTAGAGAAGTACCAATAAAGAATCAAGAATCAATGAACCATATAGCGAGTCTGCTACACCTACCAATGAGTTGTCATGGCTCCAGACTCCATTAGCCTTGACCCGTCTACATTCCAAAGTCCACAGAGAATAGTTTCTTTTCCCATCAACTTTATTACAGAAGTGTTTTATTGCATTGCATTGCAAATATATGCCAACCTGTTCTTGTACAACCAACTCTGCTGGCTAGTAACCATTTCAAGTACCGGTACATATACTTCTTTTGCCACAAATGGCCTGACAGTCAGGATTAGGTCCAAGGTATAAGACAGTCCCATCAGCTTGGGAAATCTGACAGTGCCTCCATTTATGAGGAGAATACCTGTAATGAAAAAAAAAACATATATTTTCCATTGAGTGACTTTGTGTGTTATGTTTGACAGCACATAAACACAAAATAAGCTACATGACACCTAAGCAACTGGAATAATTTGCCTTGTCAAAGGACACACCACAAAGTCTGGAGCAATAACTCCATCCCATACATGTTTGTCTGTTTTTATGGTTTTATGCCATTTTTCAGCACAAGATAGGCCATACATGGTGGAGGAAAAGCCCAGAAAGAACCACCGACCCACGAGAAGCTACTGGCGATCTTTCTCACATACACAATGGCCAAATCCTAGACTCTAACCCATGCAGACAGAGGTGAGATGGCAGTGATCTGTAATGTACAGAGCTTTAGACCACTCGGGGGCCCCCCATCCCATACATGAAGGATTTAAGCATATCGTGGTATTTGCCTTAATGGTAGAAATTTTAAAAAATTAAGAATGATCCCACAGTCCGCAGTAAACCAATGACTGAAAAACACAAAATAAGCTATTGTATGCCGGGGCAACTGAAATAAGTCTTTAAAGCATCTGTCTTACTGGTAGTGTTAGGAATAAAAAAAAATAAGAATGCTCACTCATGTAACGTAAGCAATGAATCATTGATTTTAATTGGCAGAAGGAATTTTCTAGATATTTTAAGGGCAATGTAATTCTTGCATATTTGGCAATGGCCATGATGTTTGTGTCATATCTGTATTCTTGGTTGTTTACACTAACCATCCATAAAACATAATGCAAATATTCATCCTGGTGGCAATGTTGTCCATTCTGATGCTCAAGGTTATGTTTCAATTAGTCAAAATATTTTAACAACTGTTAGAATTTGTCCTTGCTAATCACTAAATCAGTCTGATTCAGATTCATAATTGATATTTAGATTGAATAATTGATATCCAGATGAAATAAGTGATATCCAGATGAAATAAGTGATATCCAGATTGAATAATTGACATTCAGATGGAATAATTGACATTCAGATGAAATAATTAATATTCAGATTCAATAATTGATATTCTGATTGAATGATTGGTATCCAGATTGAATATTTGATATTTAGAGGACCCAAATAACTGAGTTGTCATTTAGTGCCTGTGGCACTTTTAACATTTTATTTGGTAATATCATACCACCAACAATGGAACTACACGTATATACCTTTCTATAAAATCCATTAAGGAAGCCAACCATAGGAGTCATGTACATAAATGAGACACCAAGGACCCACTAAGGCAGACAACCCTGTGAGTCTTGTACATAAATGAGACACCAAGGACCCACTAAGGCAGACAACCCTGTGAGTCTTGTACATAAATGGGACACCAAGGACCCACTAAGGCAGCCAATTGTACATAAATGAGACACCAAGGACCCACCAAGACAGACTATCATAGGAGTCTTATAAATAAATCAATGATCGTACACATAAAAGTAGCAGTCAGTAATTAACATATTGAAATTATCTGGAAAATTAGTATGGTCCTAGTCTGAAACACATGAAAAATTATATATATATATAATTTGATCATTTTTATTAATTAATAAAATAATCCAAATCAATGTTATGGTCATTAAACATGTGAGAAAAATTTAAATATGTGTCAAGGCCTAGTGGTAGATTATAAATATCTATTCCTATAACCTCTTTACATATATGAAGGAATTAAATTTAATTTCATTTCAGATGGTGTGTGAAACTTAAAATTACAAACTGTGTTGCTAAGTAGCCAGGATTCACTCATGTTTCCATTCTAAGACAATCATCTATGCCATACTATTGAAAATGTTATGATGTGTATAATTAATTTATTAATACATAATTTTAAAACATAATACATTTGTAGAATGACTAAATATTAAAAACTAACAATACAAAATATTCTTAAAATATCTTTCAGCCTCATAAACAAGTACCGTATTTACTAACATATTAGGGCTCTCAACAACATTCATCATACTGATCTGAAAAGTCAAAATTTAAAGCTTAAAATTTTAATTTAATGCAACCAACATTCAAATTTATGTACTCAGTTTACATGTCATTATTATTTTTAAATTTAAGACGATGAAACATACAATAAAATATCAAATAAATTTCTGGGACTTAATAATGTAAACAACATTGACTTTAATTTTTCTGGAATGAAATGTGTATTAAAAATGACTTGGATACAGTGATGTACAGTGTTACCATGCATCTATCATATATACATATCCTGGATATGTTATTAAAGGAACACAAGGTATTAGAAATTAGATGAAGGTTTATTATGTTTGGGAAAAAAAAAATATTGTCACCATTGTTATCTAACTTAAACAGGCAGGTCCAACATTTCTCCTCCACAGCCTTGAAACTTTCCAAACAATACACCATCTCTTTTCAGCAGACTATCCAGTAACACAATTTTCTCTTTTTCAGTCCAGTAAGCACCTTGTTTTTTCTATACTTTCCTATAATTCATATTTTATACTACACACAACAGACAACACGATTGTTTACGGAAATGTGCGAGCAAACTCTTAGCAAAAAGCATAGTGTACACTATCATAAATGGTGATCACCGTAACCATCGACTTACATACTTAACAAGTTGAGCATTATGTCCCCCTTAAATGAGTTAATTCAAATTTGAGATCAGTTTTTGTGAATCATAAATTGAGTGGACACTCACATGAGGGACAAATTTTGGTATTTTGAGTTGAGTTTCTCACTCACCTTTGAGAAGTTTCATGAATATGGGCAAAGGGTATTATGTGGTGTCACAGGTCAGGTTAGAGTCAGCATGAAAATAGTAGCTTTGTAAAGAAAATATTCATTCACGTGTATGAAAAGATGTCCATTTGAATCAAATGTTTTGTTATATTACTTCACACTTAAATGGCTATCTAAAGTAGAAATCCTCATGTGCTTTTCCAGTTTTCCTCTTCCAATAAACATTTTACAACAAACTTCACGCAAACAGTTTTGCTTTAGTATGTGTCCTCATGTGAATCATTAGATCTTCACTTTGCGTGAACATTTTATCACATACTTCACACTTAAATGGCTTTTCTCCAGTATGTATCCTCATATGCAATTTAAGATTTCCACTTTTAAGAAACATTTTATCACATACTTCACACATATATGGTTTGTCTCCTGTATGTATCCTCATGTGCAAAATTAGGTGTCCATCTTGACTAAACATTCTGTTGCATACTTCACACTTAAATGGTTTTTCTCCAGTATGTGTCCTCGTGTGAATATTCAGATTTCCAGCTTCACTAAATCTTTTATTACATATTTCACATTTAAATGGTTTCTCTCCAGTATGTATCCTCATATGCACTGTTAGAATTCCACTTCTACTAAACCTTTTATTACATATTCCACATTTAAATGGTTTCTCTCCAGTATGTGACCTCATGTGATTTTTCAGATCTCCACTTCCACTAAACCTTGTCTCACATACTTCACACTGAAATGGTTTTTCTCCAGTATGTATTCTCATGTGGACTGATAAATGTCCATTCTGCCTATACGTTTTATTACACTGTTCACACTGAAATGGTTTTTCTCCAGTATGTGTCCTCATGTGCTTTTTCAGATTTCTACTGATACTGAACCTTTTATTACAAACTTCACACTTAAACGGTTTTTCTCCAGTATGTGTTCGTATGTGCTCATTAAGAATTCCACTGTTACTAAACTGCTTATCACATATTTCACACTTAAATGGTTTTTCTCCAGTATGTATCCTCATGTGTATATTCTGAGCTCCACACTTACTAAATCTTTTATCACACACTTCACATTTAAATGGTTTTTCTCTTGCATGAGCCCTCAGGTGCACCGTTAGATTTTCACTCGTATTAAACGTTTTATTACATATGTCACACTTGAATGGTTTTTCTCCTGTATGTGTCATCATATGTTCATTCAAAGTTCCAATCTGAATAAATCTTTTATTACATACTTCACACTGAAATGCTGTTTCTTCAACGTGTTCCATCATGTAGTAATAGAGTTCTACTCTGCCCTATTGGTGCCTATAAATCGTTTCGCTCTTTCTCGAGAAATTTCATGGTCGATGGATCCAACTTGGAATAATCACTTATCGAGATACTAAGTGTAACAACAAATAGGAATTACAAAAAATCAGTAGAATTCAAATATTGACATATTTATTCAAATATTTGTATTATTTAATCTGATTTTCTTTCTCATAAGAATTTTTAAAACAATTGTACTTGAAATATATTTCAAAAAATGTTTGTATTTGAAATACATTTTTTTAAAAATATTTGTGTTTGAAGTATGTTTGCAAAGATATTGAATAAATATTATATTTAAATTTTAATTATCTATTCCACATCTGAACTTAATTGTTTTAATGTTGTAATAATAAAAATATATCTACTGATTTAAATTATGCCTTATTCTAGATTAACTATTTATAAACAAATTCCAGATCAAATGCATACTTAAATATATTATTTAAATTATATAAATGTTTACCTTAGAATAATGCTGCATCTTAATAGGAGATTTTAATTTTGCAAGAAGTTGTCACACACCTAGTTTCCATACCAACTGGACAGCTCAAGCAACTTTGCCTTGCAATTGCTAGGAATAGTCTGTTTCAACAAAATTCTGAGTTAGTTTTGTTTTCATACATGGGACGTTGCAAACACATTACATCAATTACATTATTGTTTCTCCTCAACTTAATAACTTATGAAAAAAAATGTTGACCTTTACTATTTAAAAAAATAAATCGTTTAGCACTTTCAGTTATAGATTTTACACATCAATGATTCTCATTCGGCCACCAGCACCAATGTGATCCATGGAAAAGTAATAAATTACGTACACCGTAGAAGATTATTGTTGACAAATTTGTAGACTTAAATTGACGTTTTCATACATTTTTACATACGACACCAAATTGTGATTATGCGTGAACACTATCAGGATTGTCCTCGAAGTAGATTGTCTTCGAATTTCGTCAGAAATTTTCCGATGACCGTTTCAAAACAACGAATCTCCCCCCTCGTTCATTTGTTGTTGTCGATTTAGGGTTGAACGCCATTTGTTTCAGCACACGATGGGCTATACATTGCGGCCAGTACTAATAGTGGAGGAATAACCAGTGAAAAACCCCCGGAAAGAACCACCAACCCACGAGAAACTACTGGCAAACTTTCTCACATATCCACATAAGCCGAATCTGAGACTCGAACCCACGCAGACAGAGGGGAGATGGCAGTGATCCGTAACGGACAGCGCTTTCGACCACTCGGACCCCTTCCCCCCCCCCACCTCCCCCCATTTACTTGTAAGAGGTTAAATACCGTTTTGATACGCTTTTCGTTATTGTGTCAATCTGTAAGTTAGAATTATACTCACACGTTTTGGATGCACTTATTTCCTGATGTTCCAATACAAATAAATATAATATATCATACAATCAAATTATAGATCCTACAACTAAACTCCACTCTTACAGTACATAGCTTCTTCAGCTGCAATGTTTGAAAACAGAATTTAAATATTAACTGGAGATCGAATTTTATTGAATAATGCATAAGAAATGGAGGTAACGTGTATTCTTCTTCCTAAACTAGATAATACATTCTATAAAGCACAACAGAAAATTCAACAGTGTCATTAAAAAGCGTTTAATTTCCAATACCAAGAATACATGACTCCATTGACACAAGAAGGAAAAAAAATACAAAAAGTTTGACACATTAAAATGATTCTGGCAAATTCCACTTAAATGAAAATATATTATAATAGATATTCGGCATTTGCAACACCATACGGTATTTATGTGATGCTGCTTGGTATGAAAAATTATCAGTCAACATACCGGAATTTGATATACATTATAACATATGGTCAGGACAGTTGAAACACATAAATCGATCACATCAGCATCTACAATGATAACATTACATATCACTTGAAACACCATTTGTTAATTATTTGTTTTGGCTCAGTGATAAATACTTGACAGCTAATTTAGTTAAAAGTGAGTTTTGCATTACTTGTGTTTCACTTGTATTGCATACTGTGGGACAAGGTCAAGCGAAAGTTACATAGATGATGTGAATCATCTAATGTGGTATTTTTTGTATTTGGTCATCATTTTAATAAATCCGGTAATGATCAATGCACATGCCTGGTTGGACTCCAATAGTGTTATTGCGATACATGTTTGATGCAAAGATATTGAAATCATTAATCGTGATTGAAGCAGTAATATGTTATCACTTAGAAAACCAAGCATAGCTACCAAAACCTCCTAGCCAGAGCTTGGACCTTGAAAGAATTAAAGGCAGCGTCAAGGACAGCTTCAATGAAGTTTCACTTGCAAAAGATCTGGGCAGAAAAATAATTGTGACATTTGCACACATCATATGATCATAGACGCCATTGCACAAGAGTAATCAACGATGATGCTAGTTCGACTTCATAATTGCTGATACAACAGAGAAATATTTTTTTGTAAATCGAAGTAACATGAAGTTATCAGACGGAACCAACTTAGGCACACTTGTGAGCTACATTAATGGTGACTCACCAACTTAGGCACACTTGTGAGCTATATTAATGGTGACTCACCACAGTTTGCTCATTTAAGATTTTCAATGTTAGCGAACGTTTCGATAAACGTATTATCGATGATAAACTGATTTCATAAGGAAACCGTTATAATCGATACCGATTTATTTTATATGTGAAAAAAAACGCAGGACTGCTCAATGAATTACAGCTCGGCTTTGATGCATCGTAGGCTGTGTGGAGAGTTAAAAAATACCTGTTGAAAAACTAATCAAATGTCACAACAGACATCAGCACCATCGGTATACGATCCTTTGACCAGACTTAAAACCGTTTATATCAACGGATCTGGCAGTTATGGTAAAACCACCATGTGCGATTGAATTATTTCAGAAGCATGACATGGTTGTACTAACATCTACATATCGACTCGCCCAAGAATATAACTAAAGAGGGGCTAAGTGTTGTACTTATCAGTTTCTTTCGATGGAAGGGAGAGTCGTTAACACTTGACAGAATGAGTGAGAAATATATTCCTGACAGCATTATCTGGGATGAGATATGTGCGGTATCCGTAAACGAAATAACAATGTTTCTTGATTGGTTATTGATACAGAAAGAGGGTTGATCATGATCAACCACCACCTTTTGTCGGTTCATCTCAGCCAGAGTGGCTAAAATAATTTGTAGATTATTTGAAAAGATATTTTTGATACTCAACGGGCACTTGATAGACCGATGAGAGAGTTCAAAAAGTTAATCAGACTGCAGCCATATAATATATTCAATGGGAGATAATGCGTAAGGTAATTCCATAAACAACAAACGACGGTTTTTGGAATTTGTGGAGGCCTGCTGATTTGATAGTTGCAAGTCGGAAGATAGTTCGTGATTCACATCAGCAACAAATATTTGTTACATAAGGAAATGTTTTCAGATCTACCTCTGCCTTTATGTTATAGTCCAGCAGATACACATAAACCAGATATTGATGTTGAGTTTCCTGGAGCCAGTGAGAAACAAAAACTTTTATTAATACATGACATTGTTTTGGTTTGATTGATGTTGTTCAGAAAGCATTAACACCTGCTGCTAGCACCGGGCCATTGTGCTAGACTTTAGGGTATGCCATAATAATTCATTCATTTCAAGGATGAACTATTTTGGATACAAATATTTGGATTATTGATGATCGTATCGAATGGTCAAATTTAGTGTATCTGGCAGTATCTCGAGTCAGAAGAATGTCTCGGCAATGAGTAATAATCAAACTCAAATAATAATAATCGAAATCAACGCATCGCAGTTATACCATGTAGTGTAAGGCAAAAAGTAACTGGTTATCAGATATGTGACAAAAATAAGCGCAACTTTGACCTAAATATTGAATTTATCATTACGCCGAAACAACAGAACAATCACTGTGTTTGCTGTAATACAGCAATGTTGTGGCAGTATTTGAATATTAATCCAGGACAATTTAACGTGGATAGATTAATCAATAGATATAAGTTCACCAGGTTCATATAAACATCTGACAGTCACATTACCTAGTACTGGTTGTTTTAAGAAAAAGTCATATCACTTAAACAGTATGATTCCATTGTTGATGATCAAGATTCCATTAATGCGTTTCATCGACATTCCACAAATAATTGCATTATTTAACGCAGCTATTACATTTGATTGTCTTGAAACCTTTTCAAAAGATGTCTTGTCTCTTGAATTTTGTTCATTGATATTCCTTGAGCGAATTGATATCAAAATAGTCGGTCAGCTAGTGTTCAATTAAATTTCTCAACTTCTGCCTGATCACGATGAATTGCAATGTGTCCACATCTGATTTTGATCTTATGTTGTTGCACCAAACAATTCTTTGCCAGGATCAACCCGTAGCAACTGTAGTCATCATAAACCAGCACGTTAATAAACTCGTTAAAACACAGATGCAGCTTCAATTGTTCATTGTTGATAATGGTTCTACTTCTTTGTATCTACTTGCAACGTCAACGACAGTCTACGCGTATTTGTATGTGCGCAATTGATGTCTAACACTTTTAAACGTATCATGTGGTAAAAACAAAATATCTGCTTGATGACCTTCATTGTTATTGCCGACATCAAAATGTGCATACCAAATTTTTGTAAGTGATGTTGGATAAATTTGCCCTTTTGCCTGTTGTGCCAATCCGCAGCAATAGTGTGCAACACCTGCTACATCAGCAAATTTACTAATTGCTGTTTTACCCGTCCAAAATCCTCTTGGGCGATAGTAAAGTGAGTCCATATAATATAATAGTTATTTATGATTAATTACTGACCCCTAGCAATAGTTCACCTTTTATCGCGGTTCAAAACTTTAGCAAGCCATTCTCAGAGATTTATTTTTTACAGACTTTTTGAGTGTGAATCACTTTCGTGTCTGTAATTTGTCGTTGTTGGAGATCTTGAATTTTCTACCCAGCGTTATGAACATGGCCTGCTTGATCAATCACATTTATTGGCTACTCTCCAGGTCTTCGTTGATCTTTCTCGTCAGGTTCCAGGACTACAGTAATTATATCCAGAAAGATGTCTCTCGCCAGGATACTTGCCCCAAAGAGCTGCTGGTACATTTTCCAGTAAAGCAGTGATATCTCTGCCTGTTGCATGAGATATACATTTTCATCTTTTTTTGTACCACATTTCACACACTTGCAAGTGCACCATTTTATTCTTGGTCGTTTTTGTTTTTAATCCATGGTCCCACCAATGGTGGGGGTGGGTAAATCACATTCAAATACAATATAAATCCATTTTATTTATATTTCTACAACATGGATGCTATTTATTTCTTAGCGACAAAAAAAACGGAGCCAGTCAAGCATAATCTAGTGCTACCAAATTCTATAAGTGAAAATATCCTAGGTCCATCTGGGTCTGGTAAGATACAAATGTTACTAAATCTGATAATGAGATGGCTCAAGTGGGGTAAGTTACATTTAGTGGCACCATCTGCATATGCTCAGCAATGTAATGATGTGCTTAAATGTTTTAAAATTTAAAATGCGTAGTTGACAGATGAGGATAGCATTGATTTTATCACTGACATCAATCTAGTAGTATACACTAAGAAACATCCACCAGACTTGGTGTTCAGGGGACAAGGATATAATCAAATTTAAAAACTTATTCTCAGAAGTGCAATTCCTCATGGATTTATGATGATAAATTTAGAGGATTCTTGATCACAATATGGGAAAGGTCTCATAAAAACATTGGTTTAAGAAAATTTAAAATTTGTATACACACACAGCAGCAGAACGGGTGACGACCAACAATGAGTGTCGGGCTGGTCAATAAAAACACATACAAATTTGAAAAGCGTTAAAAAAGAATACTAACCCGGCTAGACATCTTGGTTTATTTTTATTTACAACTATGTAATTTTGATAGGAAGGATTATTTTGGTAAGTATTTGGTATGACTCTCCCGGGAATGGAACCCACAACCTCCCTCTTTCACAGCGGAAGCTCTAACCACAAGGCCACCAGAGCGGTTCAGGTGCTCAGAGGACATGGATATAATACAATTTAAAAACTTATTCTCAGAAGCACAATTCCTCATGGATTTTATGACGATAAATTTACATGATTCTTGGTTATGATATGGCAAAGGTGTCATTACAAATAGGAAAGATTATTTTCACAAATGGATTCTCCTAAAATTGGTCTGTTCACCATCTCCGCTGCTCCTTGAATATGCAGATACAGTATACACAATATATCTGATTATGTACTTTGTTTTATATTTATTTTTCAATGTTGTCATTATTGAATAAATATTAATCATGAGTTTCAATATTTTATTCAATGAAAGTACATACTAGAATGCAAACACTCAGATAATACAGACAGATAAATCAATGTCAAAATTTAGAAATTAGTACAGGTATTAGTCTTTCAAGGAAAGTCTTTCAGAAATATAATAATAGTAACTGAGACATGTATTAGTACATATAGTACTTGCACACTAACAATACCTGCTTTGGAAGATACATACAACAGTAAACAATATGAACAACGACTGTAATATAGCCATTATCATTAAGAAAAATAAATAAAACTATGCCTGTTAATCATGCCATATTGTCATTAACCCAGTGAGTTTAAACAAACTTAATATATCATGTAGTTATAATAATAATACATTCCAATGAAATATTATCTTAAAAAGATATATCATATTAAAGAAAAGATTACATGTATTTGGAATCAATGGTATGGTCATTACAGTCAGTTGTGATACAAACTTAAATATGCATCAAGGCAAAGTAGCCTATTATATAAGTTTCATGAATATGGCATTATGTTGTGTCACACACACTGTGACACAGGTAAGGTAACTGTTTGCATGGAAATAGAAGCTTTGTTGTTGTTGTTGCCATAGGGTTAACGCCATTTATCAGCACAAAATAGGCTATACATGGAGGCCAGTATTAATGGTAGAGTTAGGACCAGGGAAATTCTCAGCAAGAAATTCACTGTACCATGAGAAGCCACCAGCAAGCTTTCTCACATACCCACATTAGCCGAGTCTGAGATTCTAACCCACAAACTCAGAGGTGAGATGGCAGTGATCCGTAACAGTGAGCATTTTAGACCACTCTACTGCCCCCCTAGTAGCTTTGTAAAGAAAATATTAATTCCCATGAATCACTAAATGTCCATTTGAATTAAATCTTTTGTTATATTACTTCACACTTATGGCTTAAAGAATGTATCCTCTTGTTGTTTCAGTTTTCTTCTTCCGTTAAATCTTTCATAACAAACTTCACACATAAACAGCTTTTCTCCTGTATGTTTCCTCATGTGCAAATGAAGATTTCCACTTTTAAGAAACATTTAATCACATAATTCACACTTAAATGGTTTCTCTCCAACATGTGTCCTCCTATGAATATTCAAGTTCCAATTTTAAAAAACATTTTATCACACACTTCACATGTAAATGCTTTCTTTTCAGCATGTTTCCTAGTCTGCTCTGTCAGAATTCCATTTCTACTAAACCTTTAATTACATATTCCACATTTAAATGATTTTTTTTTCAATCTGTGTCCTCATGTGTTTTTATTAGATCATGACTTCTACTAAACCTTTTCTCACATACTTCAGTTTTCACACTTAAATTGTTTTTATCCAGAATGCATCCTTATTTGCTTATTCAAATTTTCATTTTGTCCTCATGCATGTTTTCAAATGATCATTTCTACTAAACCTTTTATTATACACTTCATACTTAAATGTTTTTTCTCCAATATGTATCCTCATTCAAATATTCAGATTTACTAAATATTTTATTACATACTTCACTGCAATGGTTTCTCTCCAGTATATATCCTCATATGCACTGTTTGAATTCCACTTCTGCTAAACCTTTTTTCACATATCCCACACTTAAACGATTTTTCTCCTGTATGTGTCCTCACATGTTTTTTTTAGATCATCACTTCTACTAAACCTTTTCTCACACACTTTACACTTAAATGGTTTTTGCTCCAGTATGTATCCTCATGTGAATTGATAAATGTCCATTCTGCTTTAACGTTTTATTACAATCTTTGCGCTTAAATGGTTTTTCTTCAGTATGTATTCTCATATGGACTGCTAGATATCCACTCTGTCTAAACACTTTATTACATTCTTTACACTTAAATGGTTTTTCTCCAGTATGTATTCTAATGTGCTCATTCAGAACTCCACTGTTACTAAACCTCTTTTCACATACTTCAGATTTGAATGGTTTTTCTCCTGTATGTATCCTCATGTGTATATTCAGAGGTCCAGAGTTACTAAATCTTTTATCGCATACTTCACACTTATACGGTTTTTCCCCAGTGTGTATCCTCAAGTGCTCATATAGAGTTCCGCTGTGAATAAACCTTTTATCACATACTTCACACTTATATGGTTTTTCACCAGTATGTGTCCTTGTGTGCTAATTCAAAGTTCCAACCTGCATCGTTAGCTGTCTACTGTTGCTAAACTTTTATCACACACTTCACATTTAAATGTTCATCTCCAGCATGTGTCCTTGTGTGCTAATTCAAAGTTCCAACGCTACTTAATCTTTTTTTGCACACTTCACACTGAAAAGTTTTTTCTCCAGCTTGATCCGTTATATAATAATTTAGATTTCCACTCTTGACCAAACCTATCGTCATATACTTCATCTTTAATCGGTTCCTTTGAAGCATTGAGTTTTCCTTGACCACTCTAGACAAACATTTGATTATAATCTTCACGCGTCTGGTTTTCCTAGGGCTAGTATAAAACTCGTTTAAGACATAAAAAAAAAAAATTAACCCTTAAAACAAAAATAATCCGACTTTCGATATTAGTTGACAATGATGTCTGGCATTTCTGCGTACATAAAGATTCCGACTCCAATACTGAAGCAAACCGCACACCCAATTCAACCAATTGATGAAACTAAATTGCTGCAATGCTTACCAATTCAAAAGTAGCAATTGTCACCGGAATATTCTGTTTTAAAAAAATATATATTAATATAGAACGCACGCGATTCGACTCTTGTGTTTTCATGACTCGCGAAATGTCGGCCTATTTATTATGTTCACAGCTTTGAAAAGATGTAATCGGGCTACAGAAATGAAATACATTGATTTGGACTGTTCCTGTCAGTGGAGTAATTAGGTCAGATTTATAGCTATTTTTATCAAATGTAACCTAAAAATGCCAATAAATGGCAAGATATAATAAGCAAGCTAAACAAATCTTGTAATTTTAAAAAAGTATAGTTGAACATTTAATTAAAACAAAGAAGCTATTATGTGGAAGAGAAACAACAATGAATTGGATGTAATGTGTTTACAACGTCTTGTGTATAGGGAAACTTTCTAAACAACTCAGAAACAGACTATACGCCGGAGAATACTAAAGAATCCCGTTCTAGCGGCAACATAACACGTTGGGTAGCAGACGAGTTATTATGTGTGAGACAACTTGCAAACTTGGATTAAGATGCATATTTTTTTTTATTAAAAAGACATATTTCCATTTTAAAAAAAATGTATTTATTTATATATAAAATATGAGTTTCGGGGTTAGGGGCCATCCAAAAATGATGTCACGCGATTTTGGCCGATTTTGCAGCCCTACCGTCCCCCCCCCCCCCCCCCCCCCGCCGTCACACGTCGTCACAAAAAGTCAGACTCATCTCAAATAATGACGTCGCAAAGGTCTGCTCTCCCCCTCCTTCTCCCGAAAAAGCCGTAATTTCCTATTAAAAAATTCACGTTTGAAATTACTTTATTGTCATTGTAGTATGTTTTTAGTGTGGCGCTCCCCTCTGATATTTTAGGAGAAAATGTGTATTAAAAAGGAGGCACTGGAAAACTGAAATTGGCATAAAATTCTGTTGATAATATTCGTTGACTAGCTAAAACTGCAGATATTCAGAATATTGTATTCAAATTCTCCTATAATTATAAAATAAAGCAATTATAACTAAACAAAAATACTTTGAAACTTTGTAGTAGAACACATAATTCTCGAGGTTTGCCACTAGCGCTTTTTTGAGGTTTTTTTTTCTTTCTTCGGCATATGATGTTTGTTTAGCCCAAACGTCAGAAGTGATCCTTCTTTTGTTGCGGCAATTGTTTTTAATTCTTGCAACCAGTGATCAACTTTAACTTGCAAAATCTGCATCATTTTGTTACATTCCATTCCATTTTTTGAACCACTTCTTCTTGGCAAATCTTTCTGCTCTTTGTATAATATGCCAGCACGTACGCCTCAGAAAGAAACTAGAATAGTTTATTTTCATCCAAAGTAGCAGTAAATTATTCACCACCACCCCACCGCCCAAATTAAATAAATAATAATAAATGAGATTATTATTGGTGTAATATAAACTTTAATTTAGTCGGTTTATAATATAAACGTTATATAAATATATAGATATAGATATATAATTATTCTATTTCTTAAATGTATGATCTTTTTTTAATAGAATACTGAAAAATATCAACCTTTATTACTTTTTTTTTTATCAAACTTAACTTTTCTATCAATCTTTTTTAAACTAATTTTATTGCAAATAAAAGTTTAAAATTAAAAAAGTTTGGCAAGAAAAAAATCATTTTAACCTCGCTTTGTCAACACTAGCGGACTGGAAACGGAAGAGTGCTATTGGGGAAAAGCCATCATTGGGGCTAGTAGTGGTGTTAGAAGCTCGAAGACCAGTTTAATTTGAACTCAAGCACGACTCGCGTGAAGCTACTTAAAACGTCATCAAATAAATAGCAAGCAATCAAAAACTTAAGTGGAACTTTTTTTAAATTTGCACATTGTGATGTTATGTAATATTTCTTTAATACCCCTATTCCCCTCGTCACACATCGTCACAAATGTCTGACCCCTCCCCCAAACCATAGGTGCGTGACGTCGTTTATGGACGGCCCCTTACAAGTAGTATAGTGAGATACACTAGGGACAATGGGAAAACATTATAGACCACATAGGAAAGTTAATGGAAAAGACGTTTAAGATCGCCATGGGAATGTAAAGGGACATGGGGAATTCTTTTAACATAGGTGGAACAATTGAGGGACAAAAATGTTTTGGGACTGTATAGGGAAAATTGGAATAGAAAAGGTGAGGTGACGTCACGATACTAGACATTGGCAAGAATGTGGCAAGGAGCTGACCTCAATTGGGCCAAACAGTAAACAGTAACAGCGGTCAGCGGGTATATTCAGGGGGTGGCGGGTAAATTCAGCTAGTTTATAAACTATACAAATAAAACAACGCTTAGCTGGGCGGGTTAACAAAGAAACAAACAAACAAAGATACACACATATGGCAAATAGAATAAATATCTTTTCGAGGCATTTGAATGGCCCTGAAAAGAGACTATGATATTTATGTTAACGTTATTCTGTTAAGACAGATGGCATTGCATAATTCTTCTTCTTTTCCTCAAACGTTTTTGACTTCTGGTCCGAGGATGAGGACTCTCTTCAAACATCAGTGTCTCTCCACATAAATCCTCTTTTCCAAACGGTGATCCGGATGATTGACCATGATGATTTCACATACATGGGTAAGTCTTTGCGGAACAGCATCGACTATACGAGGCTAGATGACTTAACGTTAGTCACCATCTAATGACGATAGCAGGTGAAGGTAATCAAGTTGACTGCAATAACTTATATTGGAAGAGCGGATCGAAGTGGATTGAGATTTTTCAACAAAGTTAGAAAATTCAATCACTGGACGGAGTCTGTCTTTTAATCCGAAGAGAGCTGCCTGTGACGTAACATTTCCTATATAGTTGCGCTAGCGTCTATGCCCAGTGAATCAATGTGACAAGAGTTTACAAACAGGACGAACATGAAGAAGCTGAATTTGGGGTACACCGGCTGTGGAGACGAAATGCGATGGTATAGCAGCTGGTACCAACGTTAACAAGGTTCTACTTCCAGAAAATGTCGATTTTAATTGAGATTTAGTTGATTTTCTCTCTTCTTCATAAGAATTTGTTCAGGTATCAACACCTTTTCCACCTTCTCCTTCTTTAACCTAAGTCGGGGATTTTAAACAGAGACCTTAAAAAAATGAAATTTTTTGAGCAGAAAAAAAGATTCAGAATAGGCATATCTCTTTAAACATCAACAGCAAGAATGAGAGGCAAGAAGAATGAACGACAGGAATAAGAAGCACCAGCATAGAAAAAACAAGATCCAAGAGAGAACGAGGGCAGTGAAAGTCAAACGGTCACGGTACTTGTTGACATTTTAACAGAGTTAATGAGTCTAAGATAAATGTATCAAACTTCTTTAACAGGATCCAAGAGAAAACGGCATTCCCCAGCCAAACAACCCAACTCTGTGACAACATCTGAAATACCAAACCTAGTTATTTCTACCAAATCGTCGACATAAGCAAGTCCAGAAGTAAGTATTGGCCGTAACAAAGTCTTAAGGCAGTTAAAACTAATTTTCCCCGATCCTGAGTTTGTTTATGGCGACATTACTTGTGCGACAAGGAAGACAATGGATTCAACATGCCCGAAACGTGGGATGATACAATACCATTGGAACGTATTTAGTTGATGGTTGGGACTTAGAAAACCCCAATATCGTGTACAAGTTTGACTGAAGTTTATTTCACGGATATCTCCGCTGCTTCCTTCAAAGTGACATTAAAAATCAATTTTTACAACGAACCATGGAAACCTTGTACGAGCGAGGCCACTCTTCAACGACAATTGTAGTAAGAATAGTAAGGATACCAAGTGGCGGAAATATAGGAGCACGAGTACGATCATCGTTTGAAAGCACATCCTGAGTTTAAACGAATAGTGGTAAATAAAAATCTGGTGGATCCGCCAGACAGTTTGGACGGTAGACAGACGAATGCCACTTGTTTTATTTACCAAGAAGAAATCAAATACTTGAACGTGTGTTCGCTCTATTCTTACGTGTGCAAATCTCGTAACTTTACCACAGGGCATTCGGAATAGGGTGACCACATTCTTCTCAGCCATTCGGGGACACCTTAGTGTGACACTGTACTGGGAAGAGAAATTTCTGCTGAATCCATAATAAGAAACTTGATGCTCTTGCACAGAACTTTTTAATCGCAATAGCTGGTATACCGCAACTAGTTTCTATGTGTTCTTAATAGCAGTTGACTGCAGGGTAACTCCCTTCGCTCCTACGAGCGCTTACACATATAAGGTTATTAATAATAAGAGCAATAATAATAAATAATAATAACAAGAACAAAAATAAAAAATAATAATAGAATAGATGCAGTACGGCATTACGGAGCCATGTTTCAAGGCGATAAATTATGATTGACTTGCCGTCGTTAATAAAAAAAAATGAGAAAAACTCGCATTCAGGGACTTTTAATTGTCCCGGAAGAGGCCCGCCCGGGACATTTATTTCATTCTGGGACTGTCCCAGGCATTCCGGGACGCGTAGTCACCCTAATTCGGAATTGATGACGAAACACGTCGACCTGAACAAGATTCGAGAATACGAAGGATTAATTAAGTGCAAAGTCTTGCTCCCACCAAATTTTAGCTTCCGTTTTACCCCACCATTGCCAAGGAAAACTGATTTTTTTCCCTAGTGCCGTGCTTGAGCTGAAACGTGCAACTACTATCGACTTTGTCAGCACATCCATGAAGAACGCAACTTAACGGGAACTCTGGACCTGGATACCAATTGTTAAAAGTGTACGAAATGTACCACTTTCATAAGAGAGAACAGTACCACGAGAGCGACGAGAGTCAGAAAGGCATTTTCGTGTACTGCGTAGATGCCTTTTTAAAACTGAAACAAGAACCCAGTGGCTAGCCTTCCTCGTGTCAGACTCCCGAAATACCTTACTAAATTCAAAGACAAATACTGGAAAAGGTATGACTTTAGACCCCGGGTATAAACACGAAATAATTTGATCGTTTGCCAAAGTGATGTTAAATTGTTTGTGAGGTACAATGGCACTACGACCAATGGCAGTGATCCGTAACGGAGAGCGCTTTAGACCACTCGGCAACTCAGGGCCCCCAACAGTGTCAGAAACAAGGGTTTCATGTACAATACCAAAAATAGATTATTTAATAGACAAAAGAACATAAATACAAAAATATGTACAATGATTGACATTTTAAAGCGATTCTGGCAAATTCAACTCCAAATGAAAGTAAACTATAATAGAGTTTCTGCATTTGCAACTCCAGACGGGTCTGTATGTGATGCTGCCTGGCATGAAAAATACTCAGTCAACATACTAGCATTTAATGTGCATTATAACTTATGGTCAAGACAATTGGGACACAAAACGAGGACATAATCCTCTACAATGATAACAGGAAAATTCACTTGAAATACCATGGAAATTCTTTGATTGGCTCAGTGATGCAAATTTGACAGCTAATTTAGTTTTAAGTGAATTTTGCTATGGTGTGTTACACGTTTAGGACATACTGTGGGAAAAGGTCAAGAGAAATTACCATGAGGCATTTTTAATTTAGTTGGTGAAAACTTGATTCAAACAGTGATGATCTAATGTGCTATTTTTCTATTTAAAAACTTTAAACAAACTCCAGATAAATTATTTCACAATCAAGAAAAAATGCTTGGCTTTAATACTGGCATTGTAACATTTTGAAGTGTATGTTAGTTCAGCTCCTTTTCCAATTATGCTAATCAGTGATCACAGCTTCCTTACTTTTATTAACAAAATGAAACAAAATCACAGATGGGGATGAGATCTTGTTGCAGGCAATCAACAATGATTATTAAGACCATCTAGGGAAAATATATGATTGCAAATTCACTATCATATTTATAAAATAACTGCATTGCTAAATGTCTCTTTGATGCCATGCATAAAATATCAAAACATCTTCCTATCTCAGTATAATACCAAATGTATTTTGAACTGTGCAAAGATTTATTTTTTAAGAAGGGAAGTGCAGTGTATTCCTTCATTGTGTGCTTAACTTCTGTCCATAATTATAGATTGCTATTTTAAGAGAATGATCACATGTAAGCTACATGTTTACCTCAATTTGAGTCCAAGGCCTAAGCTTTGTATAAGCTTTGGATACTCTGGAAGCAAATTCTTGTTGAAAATTTGAAAATTGCAACACTCCTGAAATCCACACTCACTCAAATCTGAGTTTTCACTCAATTACTTAAGTGTGTCCTCAAATTGTAATTCACTAATCTAAGACAAGGAAACCACAACACGCAACTCACCTTTGAGTATTTCACTCAAATAGATGAGATAGTGTCTTACAGTAACTCAAGGAATGCACTCCTCAAAAATGACTCACGCATATCATTTACATATACACTGGAGAATGGGTCTAATAAGCACTAAGAAAAGGCTAACCTAGCATGATGTGGATGATTGAGAATACTTCCAAAGATTATGATTCAGAAAGCATACAATTTTAATTTTGGTAACATTTTTGGAACATTTTAGCAGCAGAGAGGGTGTATCGGACAACATTTTTAGACAAGTTTTCACTAAAATCACGCTTAAAAACAATGAAACCAATGACATCAGACCCAAAAGTCAATGACATCAGGTCCCAAATGTGTGTGTGAATCATGGATTAGGTCCAAAAAAAAATTATGAAAAAATCAATGAAATTAATGAAATCAAAAACTTTTCAACTATTACATTTTTTGGGAAAAGGGGACTACAACATCGTTGTCACTCACCCTCTCTGCTGCTATGGGTTAACCGAATATTTGATCCAGTCCGATACGATATCGTGTTCCAGACCTTGTCTGGGGGACGAAAATCCTTAGGATGAAAGTCTTTACGACTTTACAAACAGACTAATTTGTAAAACCTCCTCTTGTAAATCAATCAGATTATTAGACTGGTCAGTGAGTTTGAAATTAATTCTGGTTAATGAATTATTATGACATCGCATATAGACTGGATTCACCGGGGACTCAATTATTAAAAACCCTGGAGGAGCTGTTGGTGCAAATGAATAAAGAATATATCCTTGCTGAGCTTGATTTGATCGTTCTAAATTTATTTGATAGCTTCCTTCGATCACATCACATACTAAATTGAGCGCAATCACCGTTGAAATATTCACATTGAACGGAGCAATATGCCTGCCACCACCGTCTGGGTCATTATTATGGGTCAGGATAGTTGTTTGTGGTTGTGATGGTGTTTTTTTCCACGTATCATAGATTTTTTTGAAACCTTCATCGATGGCATCATCGAGAGATTTTTGTAGTTCTGAGATATTATATCCTGGAAGTTTGAATGTTGGAATATCTCCTATGCGGATCCTATATTCTATTGCAAATAAATCTCTTGTTTTAGGACTACTGTCACCTAATACTTCTTGAATAATTTGTGAATGAAATGTTTCCATGTCATTGATGATTTTGTTACATGTTTCTACGACACTGATAAATTCATCTCGGGTGAGAGTGCCGGATCTAAGTGATATAAACAACAACGAAATATCGTTATTGAAAGCTGTGAAATTTTCAGTGATTTTATCCCGGTTAGCAAGATGATGAATAAGTCGTGCTCTTTCATCATATTCTACTCTAATGAAAAAATATGACTTATCATAATATCTATAGCTTTTTATTGGATTATCAGATTTTATCCTGTCTGTGATATAATCGGTTTTTTGTGGTTCTGGTAATTTAACGGTTTTTCCACCGGGTGGTAATTCAGGCCATCCTAGTACGGTTCTAATAGAACTCTGATAGATATCTACGACGTATCCTTCTGTGCTTATTTCAATGGCAGATGATAGTGTCGGCACATGAACTGTTATAGCTATTTTTGATTCTTTTCCAGTAACCGATTTTATTCTACGCGCGAATTCATCATTGATTTGTTCAATTTGATATGATCCGGTTGGTATGGAAACAACATTCCAGTCTGGGGTACCGTCGGGTTTATTCTTATTTGCAAATACCAGTGAATTATTGGGTTGTTGACCACCAAATGATTTTGACCTAATATTTGGCCAACTGTGGTATACTCGTAATTTTGCTAGCGCGATTTCCTTCACTGGGACCGGAGAGGGGAAATTCACACTGAATTCTGGATTCGTTGAGGTTATTGAGATCATGCTTGTTTGTACTGGGTTTGTGTTCTCCACTATTTGTTGAAGTAATTCCATCTGTGTTGTCATTGTTATTATACTCATGTTTTTGTACTTCTAATTTTGACATCGCAGAATCATATATATCTACCATCGCTGAAAACTCACTCTCTGATATAATTGTATCATCGAGCGATGACGATATCAATGAGGATAATTGCGAGTATGCAGTGGACACAACATGAAATTGAATTATGTAGTCTTGTAGTTTCCGTTGGCTGCATGAGGATATTTTTTTTGTGATTATTGAAATAATTCCAGCGATTGTTGTTGCCGCAGAAATGCAAATTGGAACAGCTATCGGAGCCATCATTGTCACTGAAGACAGTATAATACCGGCTCCGGTGATTACACCACTCACTGAATACACAGTAACATCAATTGCGGTAATTCTCCTGCGATATTTTTTAATTTTCAATTCATACTCCTCAGACAAGGTTTTGAGTCTAGTTTGATACTCTCTGACCTGATCATAGCGATATTGCGATGATGAAATCATTTTTATTTTAAATATGCTATCGTTTTCAATTACGATTTACTTAAATTCGCTACGAATTCCACATACCACGTTGTTGAGACCCTAACCAAATGTTTATCAGTAGATGTGATTGTGAACTTTTCAGTTGTATTCTTGTCGATGATCGTTGAAATCGTATTATTGACCCCAGATGAACTGGACGATGAAATATTAAATTGAGACGATGGTGTTACTAGTGTTAATCGATAAATACCCTTAACGGTTGCAGTGATATCTAATGTGTTGTTTGTAGGTGTCCACTCAAATGATCCGTGTTGGATTGTGTATACTACGTTGTTAGTTTTCTCATGAGGAATTTTTGTTTTTTCAATGGCTGTTATCATCCTCGAAAGATCACCTTTGATGCCTTCGATGGAAGTTTTCGTCTCATCGATGGATTTTTTAATATCAGGGAGTTTTAGTTCAATTTTATCGAATGTAGTTCCAATAAATTTATCAATGATATTTCTACGAAATGCGGTAAACTGTTTTATGTGTTCTTCGGTTTTAGATTGAAGTGTTACTAGTTCTAACGCAGAATCGTTGAGAGTTTTAAATCGATCTGTAATCGTCGAAAAAAGTACACCCGGTTTGAGTTTACCCTGATCGGAAAATAACGCGATAGTATCCTCGATTGCGTTTTGTTGTTTAACTAAAATATCATCCAGAGAGATATTACTAGATTTCAATTTACCCTGTTTGTCTTGAAATACAACTATTTCATTCGGGTCAACACTTGTTAAGTTCAACGTCTCAGCGATTTCATCTTTAATTTTTTTTGTAATATCACCGGTTGCAGTGTCATCGGGTTTGGGTTTCAAAGATCTCCCCCAAATATCAATCATGTTATTGTAAAACTCTTTCTCTCTCTAAAAAGCGATTACTAGTGTAGTCATTAACGACAATATGAGGTGGTTTTCTAGATGCTGAAATAGAGTCAAGGACATTTAATACTTCACTGCCGCATATTGGTGGGTCATTGATTTGTTGTGTTGGTAGCGTAGAATACCAAGTCTTCATTGGAAGGGTTTTTATATACCGCATAAACTCTTTTGGTGGGGCTAATCCATATGAATCAAAATAGACAATCCCACGTGGATCAATAGCGTATGCAACCCAGTGAGTTCCAGGTCCGGTGCTGTAATCGAGATTAATAATACCTGTTTCAGTTTTGTTTGGTTGATGTGGTAATTGATCTTTCATAAAAACACCTCTGAAATTTTTAATCACTAGTTTTTTAGCAGCATCCATTAAATCAAAATTGGACATTGGAACCATCGAAGATTTCTGAATTAATAAACCGTTCCTGGTAGTCTCAGGCCTGATCCGTGAACGGATCTCCCGCTGTACCATGAATACGGGGTTCCTGGTAGTCTTAGACCTTTTCCGCTGTACCAAGAATACGGGGTTCCTGGTAGTCTTAGACCCAATCCTTGAACGGATCGTCTCTTTTTTTTATATCCTTGTCCAGTTGCCTTTTTTAGTGCCATTCCTGCTGCAGTACCAACGGCTCCTAACGCTGCTGCTTTAGCAACCGCTGGGGCTGCTGCTGCAATCAATGCTGGTATTGCAGCTAAATGTGGAAATATACCGCCTGTTTTCATCATATTTTTAATAGCAGCCGCAGAGAGAGTAATCTGAACTCCCTTTTTATCCTTGAAAGCATCATTGAAATGTTTCACCTGACGAGTTGTCAGCGATAATTTATTTTCACCACCAGTCATTTGGCTGGGTTTCAACGTGATTGTGGTTCCACATTTTTTAGCCGATTCTGATTGCAATTTTTTGATTTGACCAGGAGTTAACGTAACACTAATAACACTATATGACATTATATATAATTGATTGATTCTAATTCAATGAAAAATCGAGAAAAATCGTTCAAAGATTTTCTACTGGGGCATCTACCACTCTCATTCTTCCACCAACACCTTCGAGTAGCATTGATTTATCACTGAGAATGACAGCAACCGCTCTATAATCAGCAATAGCACCACGAGTCACATTAGCTCTAAAGTGTATATCAACAACTGACTGTCTTGTCAAATCGAGATGTTCCAGTGAGAAGTAATAGATCGGATACAGATTTTTAAAATCAAATTGTGATATTTGCAAACCAGTATCGACATTTTGATCGCGTGCCATAAATGACAACAGACGATGATAAACTCGTGCAATATGATTTTCTGTGTAATTAAGTTGTATATCCTCAGATGGTTCCTGCTGGCCGTTTATTCTCAGTGAGACGTCTTTCACACCTAATTGATCAAATATCATATGACTGAAACGTTGATTGCCAACTCGTGCGGTATCCTGTAACGCAATAAATATATGACGTGGCGCAGAAACGCCCTGATTTGATGCTAGGTTCCAAGTGAATAACCCGTTGATATTTGATTGTTTCACATCTGTACTCACGGTTAGCCAACTCAACAACGACTTTCCTCCTTGGTCCATAAATGATAGTAATCGTCCTTCTGCGGTGATTGCTGGAGTCAACACTGGCATCCACAATGATATTTTTGTTAAATTGACTTTACCAGCATCAGCATCTGAATTTGCAGCATTTGCTGGAATCCTCCAAATTGCGTCGTTATCGTCACTTTTTCGTACAAGCAATACTGTATGCTTCGCCCCGTAGATAACTTTTCTGACGTTTCTACAGAATCCAAAAATATGATGCAGTGGAATCGCACATGAAAACGATTTACGCCCTACTCCCAACATTGCGTTTCGTGTTGCGGCTCCTAGATTGAAATTAGGATCGTTGTTTATAATCATATCCTCGATACCAGCAGGAGCAGGGTTAGGAACAGCACGATCATTTGGTCGTCTTATAATAAATGGATTTCCTCCAGCGGTATTCTTACCATCTTTTGCAAACATCATAGAAGGTCCTGTTGATCTTGTATAATCATCAGAATATCTCGCTAACCCGATTCTTGTTGTAGCCACATCAACATCACGATCTATGGACTCAATTTCTTTTCCATCAATGAGATATCTAGCGCTCTCAAATAGCGCCATAATACCATTATTGACAAAACCGACTTGAGTACCAGCTGGATACGGTGCTGGTACAGCAGGAGTATCAGCAGCTGTTACAATTTCTCCTTCTACTTCAATAAATGCTTCACAGGGTAAAAAGTATTTACTGGTATCATGGACTTGAAGATCAATTCTTGCTCGACTATTTGAGTCTATGGCATGATAGGCGTAATATTGATAATCGCGTACAGAATCATTCTTGGGGACTGGGGCGTCTATATCAAATGCTGGATCAGATGATTTTTTGAACATTTTATTCTATTTATCAGAGTCTAAATAGTGAAATCGTAAACGATTTTTCCATTTTCATCGACGTAGTTTTTAAAGGCCACTTCCTGCTATCATGTTTGCAATATTGCTTTGGTCCCCTTGATTTACCATCGACGCTAGTTTTTCATCTACTGCGTTATTTATTATTTTACTAACACTTGCAGGCATTTCTTCTGTAGACGGTAACGGTTTCTTTTTTCGCCCCACTAATGATGTTATTTTATCCTTCGCAGTTGAAAACGCTTTCCCGGCAAGATCTCCAACAGTACTAATACCCTTATCACGAATAACATCAATGGCTTTCATTGATAATTGTTTAGCTAACGGCATCACTTTGGGGGCCATTCTTGAAAAGAATCCTAAAATGGTATTGCCGAGGCCATCTCCGTAGTATGCTCTATAAACTGGAAACCGTGAATTAACTACATAGACGAGGGTTGGTTTATCATGATTGTAGTGTACGATCATTATTATAAAAACAATAGTGTTTTCAATTGTTATTTAATCACTATGATACCCATTTGCTAACTCGTCAATGAAATCTCGATATGTTTTGATATCCATGATACCGCCGGCAAATAACCGTCTACAGATATCAGCTGCTTCATTAATTATTTCTGGAGAGTTATTTCCAGCTCGGAATCCTCCTACAAGAACATCTAATCGTGATATATCATTGATAACACTATCAGGACAAGTGTTTACAATCCTTGGATTTCCTAATCCACTTCCGCTATAACCAGTTGCTTCATCTAGTTTGTCTGTATCCGTGGTTTGTAAATAATCAAGAGTATCATCATCATCATCATCATCACGTGGTATTTGTTGTTTTTTAGGTTCTTCTTGTTTTTTTTGTCTCCGTGTTGGTGTTTGACGTCGTTCTTCTAAATCATCATCATCATCAGGTGGTAGTTGTTTTTTTTTTTGTCTTCTTGTTTGTCTACGTGTTGGTGTTTGACGTCGTTCTTCTATTTCTCGTTGTCGCTCTTCTATTTGTTCTCTTTTATAATTACTAATCCCCCTTTGAAATTCCTTGTATCCTATCTCATCCTTATTCAAACGACCAATCCCTTTATTTAGTTTATACAAATAATCGAACCAATCATTACTTGATATTCTATCATTTTTATACTCGTCCTTTAAAAAATCTTTTTTTGAATTATAGCTTTGAGCAGCAAAATTACCAAAGGCTTGATAATCCTTTGATTTCAATAAACTAGGTTTTTTTATTAATATTTTAGCATGATCAGTAAATTTATTCAACAGAGAAACAGTCGTTTTTTTCGGATCAGTTTTTTCAGTTTGTTCAGTTTTCGCTGCTATTTTTTCGAGTACAGAAATAAGACCCTCTTCCTTTCTTTTACCGTCAGGATCATCTCCCAGTATAGCACGCTCTACCCCCTTCGTTGCTATGGTTACTGGTTTAAACAATTCTTCAGACCCCAGAGCAAAATCAGTTTGTAAACTCTGTCGTTGTTGCAGTTTATTTCTTACAGAGTCACGAATTGGTATAAATTTCTTAATTGCATCTAGTCGCTCACGAGCCAATCGGGTTGTTAATGCTTCATTGACCATTATTTGAAATCGCAAACTATTTTTCAATTGCAAAACACTTGACATGTCGGATGATTTTTTAACACAGTCATGGAAGTATTATTTCATCGTGAGACACCTTCTATCATTGATGGAGCAAGTCACATAATTGTATATAAAATTAATAATACTGTGAGTTGCTCCACTTTTGTTACATGTCGGATGATTTTTGATATGGTCATGGAAGTGTTATTTCATCCTATAACAGCTTCTATCAGTGATGAGGAGAGTCACATAATTGTATATAAAATTAATAATACTGTGACTTTCCTCACTTTTCCATTGACCATCCATTAAAGGTCCATAGATTTTTTATTCACTGATTTTGACATTTTCAATCCAAAAATGCTAAAAAAGTGAAAATCTCTTGAGGGTCGGAATGATAAAATGGTCGGGCAATCAATGGTCGGGCAATCAAAATTGTTCATTTTCTTGAATTAATGCTCGTAGGTTTCTAATTTTAGAGTTGACTTCTTTTTTCAATTCGTATTCGTTACCTAATTCTTTTCGTATTCCCTCTACGATAGTATACAACGGGACGAACACACTGATGTCACTGGAAAATGAAAGAGAGTCTTTAATAGAATTCTGAATTTTTTTGATGAGTGCATATTTCTTGGGTAGCATATACTTGTTAGTGCTAACTCCGTATTCAATATCCTGAAAATCAGACACAATTTGGTCAGGATTTAATCCATCTGATAGTTTGATATCCTGATTTTTCAATTTTGCTATTTCAACTATGATGCTATTCATGTTTTCAGAATTCATTATTCTATAAGTATGACATATCTCTAATTGGAAATTATGACGCATTAAACATAACTAAATTTAACTTTTTGCCCCGTCTTTTTTGAAATAGCCGATCGATAAATCCCCTCTGCAACTTTTCGTACTGACGGTCCACAAATATCGAAAAATTTACCGGCTTCATATAATGATTGAAATATTTTTTCTTCATTAGTTGTTGTATTCAAAGATGTCACAGGTCTCTTCCAAACCGTTTTGCAAGTGCCAGCTCTTCCTCGTTTGGAATTCTCACTCAGTGTGATAGCCTGCAGATTTGATACAGAATTATTCTTTGGATTAGAATCCTTGTGATAAATAACAAAACCATCTTTGATCAATCCATTAAAACATTCAAATACGAAACGATGAATGAGATAATTTTTCTTTCCAACAGTAAACTTCAAATACCCTTGATTATTCACAACACCGACCGGTTTCTTTAGTCTACGGTTTCTGACAGTACCATCACTGGATGCTTCATATTTTGTAATCACTGGATGTGGTCTGAATTCTTGGTCCATATATACTATTCTATTGTTTGTCTAATTCAGTGTTTGGTTCAATAATTACATCACTGGAAAATCTTTCGATATAGTCTTGCGGGGTTCTTATGATTTTATCCTTGATGTTGTCAGGGTCAAGGGCCTTTTCAGGGTCATAATTTCTGATAGATTGTCCATTTTTTATTCTTTTATCATAATAACGCTTCAATTCCCTATATCGCTTACCACCACAATCACTACACAATTGTGATCTTCCCTTAACCCCAACCCCACATCGAATACAGGGTAACGGACCAAGACTTCCACGTCGAAAACTTTGCATATGATACCTACAGTACTCATTTTTTCTGCATGATTTGTTACACGGGGTTACATTTCCCATCATGAGCCATTTGCAGTGATTCATTATACATAAAACTTTCATTTAAATGTTTGTTTTTTATATAGCATGAAGGAGTTCAAGAGATTGACTTCGAAAAATGCTAAATTCAATGCTGATAGAGAGTTCAAGAGATTATTGAAAATCAATCCTAGATTTAATCTCGATAGACCAAAAAAACGTCAAAAACGTCCAAGAGACGGAAACATGAAAGAGTTTAAGAGATTATTAAAAATCAATCCTAGATTTAATCTCGATAAACCCAAAAAACGTCCAATAGACGGAAACAAACGTAACAAACGTCCAAGAGACGGAAACATGAAAGAGTTTAAGAGATTATTAAAAATCAATCCTAGATTTAATATCGATAAACCCAAAAAACGTCCAAAACGCACAATAGACGGAAACATGAAAGAGTTTAAGAGATTATTAAAAATCAATCCTAGATTTAATCGCGATAGACCCAAAAAACGTAACAAACGTCCAAGAGACGGAAACATGAGATCATCATAGAAGGATGCTCAATTCAATCTTGATATAGTTTCTAATACACCCAAGAATAAAATTCTTGATAAACCCATCAGAGACTGTTTTAATGAATTCAAGCGTGATGGAGCATCCTATTGTTGGTCAACATTTCGAATTGATGGTGTTGTTGACGCTACCATGAATGATGAAAAGACAGCAGTGATTATTTCACGTGTTGGGGAAAAAAGTCATTTTTTCCGAATCAAATTCATTATCCGTGAGAATGGCAAATGGATTATTAAGGATAAATTTGAACCCATTCTCAAGGGCAAAAAAACTGTCACCGTGAATCAGGATTCCAAACCGGGAATTTTGACTGGAATTGATAAACCCTACTACGAAAGATCTTATCCTGTCACAGCAGTTGTTTACGGGATCTATCCGCTCAATGAAAAACCTGATATTTCAAAACTAGCACCCATGAAATATTCGACAGGGCTCAATTGTGTAGCAGAACGAATAATAGAACACTTCACAAATGCATCCCGGGGGAATAAACTCACTGATCTAAGACGAAAAAAAATAACCGAGTGGGAGTTCACGGTAAAAGAGCATGGAGCAACAATTCAGGATATAGCCAAATTAGAAACATCATTAAGATTTCCAATATCGGTAAGAACAATCACCGGTGAAGTATTATACGAATCGAAATATCAATCAAAAGGAACCCCCATTGAAATTATTGATCATAACGCGCACGCGTGGTCATCTGCAGTAACAATATTTCCACGGGATAGAACCGTAAAATATCTATCCCCAGCAGGGTTGGGACCTGAAGAATGTTTTACCGAGCAGAAATTATTTGATGCTATTTACCATTTGAGTAAAAGCGATCCTGTGTCAGCGTGGCTATTTCATAGTAATTCAGACGAAGAATGCAGATTTGATCAGTTTGTAAGGCCCAACGGAGAATTATACCGTACTGAAGAACTGCAGAATCAAATGAAACAACTAGCTAGTGAGTTTTCTGAGGACGGAGAAGAAGACGATCAATTATTAGCAAACTGTTTTACAGTACCATCCATTGCAGCACATTTTGCTAGAAAGAAAAACGCGTGGAAACCAACACGAAGTGAGTTTTTATCAGATGTCAAATTATCCTGTCTTGAATACAGCAACGGCGGATTATGGAACACAAAATACACCGCTGATACCGTTATTTCCGTTGATATGATTGCGTGTTATCCAGGAAGTTTTCTTGGGTATGGAGAATGCGAGAAATATTTCAAACGATTTGGACACCCCACACACGAAATGACCCGTGTTGCTATTAATGGACCACTTCCTGATTTTGATTTAACCGGATTCGCTTGTGTAGTATCATTTGAAATGGCTGAAGGACTTCATCCGTGTAGTTATCTTTGGATTGGTAAACAGATGTCTGAAAAACACTGGATGCCAATAGTGTTACTACGGTATATGCTTGATTGTAAGATGTTAAAATCATTAATTGTCAGTGAAGCAATTATATCCTATCGGGCACAGAAATCAGTCTGGTTACCACAACCTGATCTAGAAAAAATAATTAGCTAAGAGCGAAAACTGTTTCCTGATTTTAATGAACAACAAATCATGGATTGGTCCAGACAGTTATTTGAAATCAGAAACAATGAAGCAAAAAATCTTGGACGAAGAATAATCGGTAAATTTACCCAAGGTGGCAAAGATGATAATACGAAATATTCTTCACGATTGATTATAGACAACGCTGAATACGATTTTGTAATGGCGGATTTAACGAATAAGGGCCTATATGTCAATCGTAAGGACGCATTTATGTCCGATGGAACCAAATTGGGTACAATTGTTACCTACAATGATGGATACCATCCGCAGTACACACACTTAAGAGCTTCTATGCTCGGTTATGCTTCTATCAATCTGTTTTCAATGATCAATAGATTTCCTACCACCGCAGTTAGAGTTGCTACTGATTCATTTTACATAAATAGCAAAATGGCTGATTTTAAGGCTACTGGCAACGAGAAATGGGGATCATGGAGAATTAAGAAAGAAATGATTCATGATTATATTCAATCAGCAGATGTTACCATTGAAAATAATTACTTAGAAAGCAATCAGTGTTCAGAATTTTCTAATGCACCACCGATTTCTGATCCAATATGCCTGTATAAAACAGTTTATTTAAACGGTTGTGGCGGGTCAGGAAAAACAACCCGGGCAATTGAGTTATTCCGTCGTGGAAACGCTAGCGTTTCTAACATGATTGTGCTAACACCAACTCATAGACTTGCAAGAGAAATGATACAGAGAGGGGTAAATGCTTGCACTTATCACAGCTTTTTCCGATGGAAGGGAGATAAATGGACTCCTGAGCGCATGGGAGAGAAATTTATTCCTGAAATAATCATTTGGGATGAAATAGACACAGTGTCAGAAGATGTCTTAAAAATATTTCTTGAGTGGTTGTTATTGAAGAATACAAAAGTCGTCATGTGCGGTGATCACGGCCAACCACCACCATTTGTCGGTGCATCTCCCCATGAATGGCTAAAGGGTTTTGTAGACTATTATGAAGAAATTGATACCGATCATAGATCACTTGATAATGAATTAAAAGAATTGAAGAAACTAATTAGATTACAACCGGATAGAATCCAGTGTGAAATAACCCGTGAAATAATTTCGGAAACTCCCATGAATGAGTTTTGGGAAATATGGAGACCAAACGATTTAATCATTGCAAGTAGAAAAATAGTCAGGGACACACTTCAGATGAAGTTATTTGAATTGCATAAACAAAAATTTGCAACACTTCCAGTGCCTCTTTGTTATAGACCATCGGATACGCGAAAACAGAACATCGAAGTTGATATTCCAGGACAGAGTGAAAAGCAGAGTCTCGTATTTAATGATATTGTGCTGGTTGATATCAATGTTGTTGAAGATGCATTGCGTGCTAATAAATCCCCATGGACGCTAGGTTATGCAGCGACGATACATTCTTCACAGGGATTGACTATATCGGATACAACTGTTTGGATGGTAGATAATCGCATAGAATGGTCAAATTTAGTCTATCTTTCAGTATCCAGAGTACGAAAAATAAATCAACTTCGAAGAATTGTCCTGACAGAGTCAGGCGATGATGAAATCATTGGTGGCGATAATGAAATCATTGGCGATGATAATGATATTATTGATAAAAAACTATCCGGTTACAAACAACAGGACAAAAAAAACAACGAGAATTTGATATTGATGCTGAATTAATAATCACTTTGAAGAAACAACAGAATAATCACTGCGCGAGTTGCAATTGTATAATGCGTTGGCAGTATTCGGATAAGGATCCTCGCCAATTCACCGTAGACAGAAAAAATAACAATCTCGGTCATGTCAGAAATAATGTGATGTTGACTTGTCTTGAGTGCAATAGACGCAAGGGTGCTAGTTAAGCCCATGGGGTGGCAATTGAGTATCCTCGGGTATCACTTGTAATTGTTGTCTAGTAAAACCCCGTTGAGGGGCAGTTGAATCCAGTTTATAGATTGGAGGTCTACCCGTAGATCGTGTTATACTAGATATCTTATGCGTAGTGACGCTCCAAATAGGATCAGTAGCCCTTTTTCTATCCCCTTCAAGCTCTCCTGGTTCGTATAAGTACCTCACAATGACATTACTACCAAGAATTGGTTCTTTGAAATCTTTTTGTGGTTTTTCAGGTATCGACTTCTTTTTAATCGCGTTGATAGGTTTCATGTTGATGGTTCTAGTAATCTCGTTATTCAGTGCGGTAACTACACCTGGTAATCTCTTAACCCATTCACGGGATCTTTTTTCTTGGATGAATTCTTTTGCATATTGATATCCAAATAACCGCTCAGCAAGGGTTTTATTAAACCGTTCTACAATGGCCTGATCACGATGCAGTGCAGTATGCCCTCGTCTGATAGCGACATTGTGATATTTCATTATTGATAACACTGCACCCTGAAATTCCTTGCCCGGGTCAACTTGTAACAGATTTGGCCAACGCAGAGGACTCCTTCGATAAATCCTTTCAAATGCAGAAGCGACTTCAGTGGCCGATTTTGTTTTTAACGGTTCTGCTTCTTTGTATCGACTTGCAATATCAACTACAGTTAACGCATATTTGTAACCACGATCATGTGGCAGAAATAACAGATCAGCCTGATGAACTTCATTGGGTCCGGTTACATCAAAATGCGAGAATTGAATTTGTTTAGGCGGTGGTAGATAAATTTGCCATAGTGCCTGTTTGGATAACCAATGAGCCGCAGTGGTTTTTTTCACTTTTGCGGCGCTAGCGAGTTTACTGATTGCAGCGTTACCCCTCCAGTATCCTCTTGGGGAATAATAAATAGATTCCATGTTGCTATTAATTACCAGCACCTAACATCAATTTACTTTTCATAGCCGATTTTATCAAAAATGAAGCCAATTTTTCTTTGAAGGATTTATCAGTGATAGAATTCAACGCATGAATTAATTTCACATCTGCTAGATGCCTGTGTTGCAAATTGCTGCTTTTATAAGCAGCATCATGAAGGTGACAGGCCTTATCAATAGCGTTTATTGGTTCCTCACCGGGTCGGGGCTGATTTTGATCATTGAGTCTGATATCAAGTCTTGTTCCCGGTCCACAATAACTATACCCTGGAAGGTGTTTTTCTCCGGAGTATTTCCCCCATGGGGTTCCAGGGAGTTTTGCTAATTTGGCATCGATATCACCTCCTCGTTTTTTTTCAAAGGTTCCTTGGGTTCCTTGGGTTTAGAAACAAATCTAAATTTCTTTGTACTACACTGTACGCATTTACCAGAAAGAGCTGATCGGTTATTTTTAGTTGTAATCGTCGTCAAGTCATCTGTACCAGTACGCGCCTTACACTTCACGCAATATAGATCCATAATTTATGTATAGAGATATGAATATAATTGATTTTTCAGCGACTAAAACAAGAGAACCAGTGAAGCATCATGCAGCGCTACCAAACTCTATCCGCGCAATTATAATCGGGCCATCTGGATCCGGTAAAACGCAATTGTTGCTCAATTTAATAATGAGATGGATGAAGTGGGATAAGTTGTATTTAATTGCCCCTAGCGTAGACGACCAACGATGCTAAGAAGTGCTAAAAGATTTTAATGAAAACGCTTCAGAGATTGCCGGCGAGGATGTTATTGAATTTATAACCGATATTGACGAGGCACCATCCGTGAATGACCTCGATGGAAGTATCAACAATTTAGTTGTATACGACGATGTCATGTTAGATAATCAAAAAAATCCTGCTAGAATATTTTCCCGAGGCAGGCATAAAAACACGGATGTGATTTATGTCACTCAACGCTACACTCAGATTCCAAAAGTGATTAGAGATAACTGTAATATGCTCGCTGTATTCAACGGCGTTGATACACATACGCTACGAAATATTTGGCAGACATGGTGTTCTGATATGGACTTCAATCAATTTAGAAATTTCTTTAGTCATGCTCAGTCTACCCCACACGGATTTGTAACAATAAATTTACATGACCCTCGAACACGATATCGTATCGGACTGGATCAAATATTCGGTTAACCCATAGCAGCAGAGAGGGTGAGTGACAACGATGTTGTAGTCCCTTTTTCCCAAAAAATGTAATAGTTGAAAAGTTTTTGATTTCATTAATTTCATTGATTTTTTCATAATTTTTTTTTGGACCTAATCCATGATTCACACACACATTTGGGACCTGATGTCATTGACTTTTGGGTCTGATGTCATTGGTTTCATTGCTTTTAAGCGTGATTTTAGTGAAAACTTGTCTAAAAATGTTGTCCGATACACCCTCTCTGCTGCTATTTTCTATCACAATTAACAAATAGATCACTTTAACGGCAATGTCCGGTGCTCTTCACCGTTAGATATTTAGCAAGTGGAGCTCATAAGCAGCTGATTGGGGACAACATGAGGTTATTGCAACTGGCTGAGTCATGTTCTAATCAGATTTGCAAGGACCATAGAATCTCCACTCACCAGTATATCAAGTCTCCATGACTGAGTCATGTTCTAATTAGATTTGCAAGGACCATAGTATCTCCAGCTCACCAGTATATAAAGTCTCCATAACTGAGCCATGTTCTAATCAGATTTGAATGAACCATGGTATCTCCAGCTTGCCAGTATATAAAGTCTCCATGACTGAGCCATGTTCTAATCAGATCTGCAAGAACCATAGTATCTCCGGCTCGCCAGTACATCAAGTCTCCATGACTAAACCATGTTCTAATCAGATATGCAAGGACCATAGTATCTCCAGCTCAACAGAACATAGAGTCTCCATAACTGAGACATGTTCTAATCAGATTTGCAAGGACCATATTATCTCTGGCTCACCAGTACATCAAGTCTATTATGACTGAGCCATGTTCTAATCAGATTTGCAAGGACCATAGAATCTCTGGCTCACCAGTATATCAAGTCTATTATGACTGAGCCATGTTCTAATCAGATTTGCAAGGACCATAGAATCTCTGGCTCACCAGTACATCAAGTCTATTATGACTGAGCCATGTTCTAATCAGAATTGCAAGGACCAT
Source organism: Unio delphinus (assembly GCA_029339505.1). NCBI lineage: Eukaryota > Metazoa > Mollusca > Bivalvia > Unionida > Unionidae > Unio > Unio delphinus. The sequence continues at coordinate 11,112,403 of JAQISU010000012.1, read as the reverse complement.
AGAATCTCTGGCTCACCAGTATATAAAGTCTCCATGACTGAGCCATGTTCTAATTTGATTTGAAAGGATCATGGTATCTCAGGCTCACCAGTATATAAAGTCTCTGTTGAGAATAAACCATAAGATATATAATTTGTGAGAATTATTACTGGTCATCACTGGTTATTATCTATGTCTATAATTTCCTACTTTGATTTAATGCATTAATGTAACATTTATCAAAATCATTGCAACCAAATAAAATGAACAGGATTATGTCAACAAGATGTATTTTCACTCCTTTAATGTGCAAGTAAAGCATATACAATAAATTACCTGATTATGTACTTTACTTTATATTTCTTTATTTTTTCTATTTCTTTTCATTGTTATCAATATTGAAATAATATTAATACTGATGCAATCCTGATTCAAGAGTTTAAAAATTGCATTCAATGAAAGTACATTATGTACTAGTATGCAAACAGTCAAATAATACAGATTGATAAACCAATGTCAACATTTTTAAATTAGTACAGGTATTAGAATTTCAAGGAAAGTCTATAAGAAATATAATAGAAGCAATGATATTAGTACATGTAGTAGTACTTGCTCACATACAATAACTGCTTTGGAAGGTACATAAAACTAAAGAATACGAACATAATAATATAATAATAAAAATGTAATATAATAATAATAATGTAATATCATAATAATGTAATATAATAATAATGTAATATAATAATACTAATAATGTAATATAATAATAATAAAAATAATGTAATATAATATAATAATAATAATGTAATAATAATGTAATATAATAATATTGTAATATAATAATAATAAAAGTAATGTAATATAATAATAATAATGTAATATAATAATAATAAAAATAATGTAATATAGCCATTACCATCATGAACTATAAAATACAATTATGCCAGTTAATAATGTTATAATGTCATTAACGCAGTGAGTTTAATCAAACTTAGTATATCATGTAGTTAATCTAATAAATTCCAATGAAATATTATCTTGGAAAGTTATATCATATAAAGTAAAGATAATATGGAATCGATTTCACGTGTCAGAAAAATTTAAATATGTATCAAGGTATAGCAGTCAATTACAGACATCTGCTCCTATAACCTCTTTACAAATATTAATGAATTCAATTCAATTCAATTCACACAATGGTGTGTAATGCAAAACTTAAAATGACAAAATGTGTTGCTAAGTGGCCAGGATACACTAATCAATCCATAGCATTTAGAGATTATGTCAGATAGTCTTCTGTGGCATACTATTGAAAATGTGTATAATTAATTGATTGATATATTATGGTTTTACCTCGTACTCCAATACTGCAACAATATCGATGGATATTTTGTGCGTGATACCCACATAACTCTTTTCAACACCATTTTCCACAACGAGTTTTTGCTCCAATTGGTAACCAGTTGCAATTGTTCATTATATATAAATATTTTATTTAAATATATTTTATCTGAATAGTAACAATCATGAAAATTTCTAATATTACCGAATAATAGAATATCCAACACGATCTAGATCATCGAATAAAAACCTCACGAAGAGTATCAAAAATTAAAAATAGTATCAACCAAGCAAAACACGAATTTTTCAACGATGGTGTGGCTTATGTTTGGTCGACATATCGAACTCCTCATTTCAATTATAATATCACGGATTCTCGCGCCGCAAAAATATTATGCAGGATGAATTTATCCCCGTGAAGATGTTTCATTTAGGTAAAATACAGTAAAATTTATACTGGTGATAAACAGAAAAACGACAACGATAAAAAGAAAAAAAACTGGAAAGTTTATAATCACCGTGAACGTGTGTTGGACTCAACGAAGAAAGCTGTGATTGTAACCGATAAAATTAAACCAGGTGTGTTAATCGGAATCGATAGCAGATAATATAATCGAGCATATCCGGTAACCGTATAAACTTATGGGATTTATCTGATAAAAACCCCAGATATTAATAAACTTTCCAGGATGAAGGTTTCATTGCGGTTAAAATGTGTAGCCAAACGAGTTATGGAACATTTCAAAATTAATAAACGAGGAAACGGTTTAACCGAATTACGAAAATCCAAAATAGCTAAATGGGCGGAATCAGTTAGGGATTCAGGAGCATCAATAAAAGATGTTGCTGAGTTGGAGAAGAAATTAAGATTTCCGACAACAGTAAAAACTATCACCGGGGAAATATCATGTACAGAGAAATATAAATCAAATGGTGCTCCGATTGAACTCTTCGATCATAATTCTCATGCGTGGTCCAGTTAGTATTTCCTCAAGCAAAAACAACAAAATATTACTCCGATAACATGTTTGATTGTATCCACGAAATCACCAAAACTGATCCTGTGTCGGTGTGGTTGTTTAGCAGTTGTGAAGAAGGAGACTACGATCTGTTTGTGTGAACAAACGGGGAGCTATACCGAAGAGAAGCATTCCACAGCGAGATAAATGATCTCGCGCGGAAATACTCGAAAAGTCCTGAAGAAAATACCCGAAATTGTTTTACAGTTCCATCAGTCGCAGCACATTTTGCAAGGAAAAGGAATTCGTGGAAACCGACCAGACATGAATTTCTCAATGATGTATAAGCGAGTTGTACCGAATATGGCCATGACGGACTGGAACACAAAATATAAGTTCCGAGATATGATTTCCGTTGACATGGCAGTGTGTTACCCTGGAAGTTTTCTCGGGTATGATGAATGCAGTGAATACTTTAAGCGATTTGGAGATCCTACACATGAAATGACTCGAGTGTCCATAAACGGATATGTACCCGATTTCGATTTGATAGGATTCGCTCGTGAGACATCGCTTAGGTTCGCTGAAAATCTTCATCCGATATTTTATGTTTGGTTTGGAAGCCATATTTAAATGAAAAGATGGGCTCCGATAGTATTATTACGATGTATGATCGATTGTAAAATACTGATGTCGTTTACCATCTCCGAGGCATTTCAATCATATCGGAAACAAACTTCTGTTTAGTTACCAACTCCGGGAAAAATGCAACGATTGGAACACAAATCATCGCAAAGAGAATGAAGCAAAAACTCTTGGAAGAAGAATAATTGGAAAATTTACGCAAGGTGGATCGTATGATCATAAACGGCGTCGTACACGATTCATCCTCGATGATCCCAAATTGGATTTTATAATCGCGAATACATCCAATGAGGAGAAGTTTGGTTCTAAAAAAATGTTTGTTTATCAACGGGAGAAAAAGTCGAAACAATCGTCGAATATCACGATGGTCAATCACCACAATATACCCATTTAAGATCACCGATGCTAGCTTGTGTTTCAATAAATTTACTTTCGATGGTAAATAGATTGTCTGACATTACGGTTAGAGTTACCAACGATTCATTTTATTTCGATTTAAAATACTGGAGAGAAGTCGAACCATTTACTATGCTGTGGGGTGATTGGGGAACATGGAGGCTAAAACGCGAAACATTACATGGATATTGCAAATTAGCTGATACCCCCATCGATGATAATTACCGTGGTGATATGGTATAAGAACTATCATCTTATCCATCTGTGTACGATCCAATAACTAGACATAAAACTGTATATTTGAACGGTCCAGGAGGATGTATAAAGACAACCGGAGTAATCGATTTATTCGGAAAGAACTTCGACATGATTGTGCTAACTCCAACACATCGACTTGCTCGAGAGATGAAATCCAGAGAAGTAAATGCTTGTACGTATCATAGCTTCTTTCAATATAATGGTACCTCTTGGACTTATGAGCGTATGGGAACAAAATATGTTCCTTGAATAATTATCTTCGATGAAATATGTACAGTATCATTAGATATATTAAAAATATTCTTGAGGTGGTTCTTAACTGTTCCATCCGTAACAGTGCATTTTGCCAGAGAAAAGAATTCATGGAAACCAACCAGATATGATTTTCTCGATGACGTGCATGGATTATGGAATACTGTATACGATCACGAAAATGTTATTTCCGTCGACATGATTGCATGTTACCCGAGAGGTTTTCTTGGACGTGGAGAATGCAACGAATGCTTTAAACGATTTGGTCATCCTACACATGAAATGACCAGAGTCGTTATAAATGGACCTTTACCTAATTTGACTTGACGGGATTTGCTCAAGTGGTATCATTTAGATTTGCAGAAAATCTTCAACCGATACTTTACTCTTGGTTTGGAAGACATTTTTCAACGAAAAAATGGACTCCGATAGTGTTGTTAAGATTCATGCTAGATTAAAACATATTAATATCGTTGACCGTCTCTGAGGCAATTATATCATATCGGGCGCAGACCGAAGTTTGGCTGCCAATTGGTAAGTTTACACAAGGTGGATCGTGTGATCATAAACGGAGTTGTACCCGATTGATCCTCGATGAAGCTGAACTAGAATTTATGATGGCGAGGTTCTATCTCGTGGAAATATTGTTACTGCAGCCGTCCACGCGTGTTCGTTATGATCAATAATTTGTATTGGCGCTCCATTTTTGTTATATTTCGGTTCATATAATACTTCTCCGGTTATCGTCATAACGGTTATTGGGAATCTTAATGATGTTTCTAATTTAGCTATATCAGAAATCTTTGCACCGTTCTGTTTCACTGTCAGTTCCCATTCGGTTATTTTCCTACGTCGCAGATCAGTTAGTTTATTTCCTCGGGATGCATTTGTGAAGTGTTCCATTACCCGTGTTGCTACACAATTCATTGAACTAGAATATTTCATAGGAGCTAGTTTTGCAATATTGGGTTTATCATTTAGCGGGTATATTCCATAAACAACTTCTGTTACAGGATAAGATCTCTCGTAGTATGGTTTGTCGATTCCAGTTAGAATTCCTGGTTTGGAATCTCTACTCAGTGTGATTGTTTTTTTATTCTTGAGGATTGGTTCAAATTTATCCCTAATAATCCATTTGCCATCGACTTCGATAATAAATTTTATTCGGAAAAAATACCTTTTTTCCCCAACACGTGAAATTATCACTGCTGCTTTTACATCATTCATGGTAGCGTCAACAACACCATCAATTCGAAATGTTGACCAACAATAAGATGCTCCATCACGCTTGAATTCATTAAAACAGTCTCTGATTTTACTAATCATGGCTTTATCAAGAATTGTATTCTTTGGTGTATTAGAACCTATATCAAGATTGAATTGAGCATCTTTCCAGGGTAATCTCTTGGACGTTTTTTTTTGGTTTATCGAGATTAAATTTAGGATTAATTTTTAATAATCTCTTAAACTCTTTCATGTTTCCGTCTATTAAACGTTTTTTGGGTTTATCGAGATTAAATTTAGGATTAATTTTGTTACGTTTTTTGGGTTTATCGAGATTAAATTTAGGATTAATCTTCAATAATCTCTTAAACTCTTTCATGTTTCCGTCTCTTGGACGTTTGAGATTAAATTTAGGATTAATTTTGTTACGTTTTTTGGGTTTATCGAGATCAAATTTAGGATTAATCTTCAATAATCTCTTAAATTCTTTCATGTTTCCGTCTCTTGGACGTTTGAGATTAAATTTAGGATTAATTTTGTTACGTTTTTTGGGTTTATCGAGATTAAATTTAGGATTAATCTTCAATAATTTCTTAAACTCTTTCATGTTTCCGTCTCTTGGACGTTTTTTGGGTTTATCGAGATTAAATTTAGGATTAATCTTCAATAATCTCTTAAATTCCTTATTAGTATTGAATTCAGCATTTTTCGAAGGCATTCTCCTTAATTCCCTCATGCTATAATTAAAACAAGCATTTAAATGAAAGATTTATATATAATGAATCACTGCAAATGGCTCATGATTGGATAAACGACTCCGTGTAACAAATCATGTAGAAAGGAATTCTATGGGTATCATATGCAAAGCTTTCGTCGTGGAAGCCTTGGTCTATTACCCTGCATACGATGTGGGGTTGGGGTCAGGGGGGAATCGCAGTTATGTCTGAGTTGTGGTGGTAAACGATATAGGGAATTGAAGCGTTATTATGACAAAAGAATAAAAAATGGACAATCAATCAGAAATTATGACCCTGAAAAAGTCCTTGACGTTGACAAAGTCAGTATCCCTGACAAAGTCAGTATCAAGGATAAAGTCATAAGAACCCCCCAAGACTACATTGAAAGATTTTCCAAAGATGTAATCATTAGACCAAACAATGAATTAGACAAACAATAGTATAGTATATAAATGAACCAAGAATTCAGACCACACCCTGTGATTACAAATTATGAAGCATCCAGTGATGGTATCGTAAGAAACCGTAGACTGAAGAAACCAGTTGGTGTTGTGACTAATCAAGGGTATTTGATGTTTGGTGCTGGAAAGAAAAAATATCACAATCATCGTTTCGTGTACGAATGTTTCCATGGATTAATCGAGGATGGTTTTGTTATCGATCATAAAGATTCCAATCCAAAGAATAATTCTTTATCAAATCTGCAAGCTATTACACAGAGTGAAAATTCCAAACGAGGTGGGACTGGAAAATGCTCAAAAAAAGCGAGACCCGTAAAATCTTTGAATACAACAACTAACGAAGAAAAAATATTTCAATCTATGAATGAAGCCAGTGGATATTTCAATATTTGTAGAGCCTCAGTACGATATGTTGCAGAGGGAATAACCAAGACGGCCATTTCAAAAAATCGCGGACAGAAAATTAAATTTAGTTATGTCTGATGTGTCATATTTTTCATTTAGAAATATATAATTGATATAGAATAATGAATTCTGAAAAAATGAATAGCATTATTGATGAAATTTCAAAATTGAAAAGTCAGGATATCAAACTATCAGATGGTTTAAATCCTGATCAAATCATGTCAGATTTTGAGGATATAGAATACGGAGTTAACACTAACAAATATATGCTGCAAAAGCAATACGCGCTCATCAAAAGAATTCAGAATTCTATTCGAGACTCTCTTTCATTTTCCAGTGACGTAAGTGTGTTCGCTCCGTTATATACTATCGTAGAACGAATACGAAAAGATTTAGGTAGCGAATACGAATTGAAAAAGGAGGTTAATTCTAAAATTAGAAACCTACGGGCGTTAATTCAAGAAAATGAACAATTTTTACCGTGACCGATCTTCAAAGAGATTTTGTCATTTTTTGATTGTGACCGATCCTCAGAGAGATTTTCATTTTTTTTTAGCATTGTTTGATTGAAAACAACAAAATAAGTGAATAAAAATATTTCACACTGAATAAAAAATCGATAGACCGTTAATGGCTGGTTGGTCAGGTATCAAATACACTAAAAAAACAAAATGCGGAAACGGCCGATTTTCATATAAAAAAAATGTAATCGGCCGATTCCGCACCGATCGTAGAGATGTCTGGGAGGTGATTGATCAGCGTAGAAATGTGGAAAGTGTGATATTAATTATTTTATATACAATTTCCACACTTCCCCCATCATTGATAACGCCGTTAAAACGCTTCCATGATCGTGTTAAAAATCATCCGAAGTGTCGAATTAACTGAAAATTGTTTTGCAATTGAAAAATTGTTTGCGATTTCAAATAATGGTCAATGAAGCATTAACGACCCGATTGGCTCGTGAACGACTATATGCAATCAAGAGATTTATACCAATTCGAGATTCTGTAAGAAATAAACTGCAACAACGACAGAGTTTACAAACTGATTTTACTGTGGGATCTGAAGAATTGTTTAAACCAGTAACCACAGCAACGAAAGGGGTAGAGCGTGCTATACTGGGAGATGTTCCCGAGACGGGGAAATCTGTTATCGGTGAACTTGAAAAAATAGCAGCGAAAACTGAACAAACAAAACAGGCTGTACAAGAAATGGAATCAAAAGAAACAGTAGATGATTTACGCGTGATATTTAACGAGGCGTGGTTAGCAGCGATTAATAAGACTGATTCAACAGAAATTCCTGCGCTTGTTGTTACGACTTCTGAAAACAGGAAAAATATGTTCAAACCAGAACATTATAAGTTTGTTAGAAATTTAGATCATTGGGCTGATATATTCTACAAAATCAAAACTGAAAAAACAGGTCGAATTAAGAAGAAGGATAACGCATCATACATTGAATATATCAATGCGGTGGATAACGTGAATAAACAATACGAAGAGTTTAAACAGCAACAAAAACCGCGAAAATTGCAAGGAAGGCGACAGCAACCTGCAAAGAAAATATCTTTTTCACCTAAAAAACAACTACCACCTGATCGAGATGACGATTTTCTTAATTATTTACAAGAAACCGATTTAGAAAAACTGGATGAAGCAACTGGTTATAGCGGAAGTGGATTGCAAAACGCTAGCGTTGGAAACTCTTCGAGGGAAAATCCTTGGATTTCATGTCCTGGTAGTGTTCTCAGTGATATATCACGATTAGAAGTTCTTGTAGGAGGGTTTCGAGCTGGAAACAACTCACCGGAAATAATTAATGAAGCATCTGATATCTGTAGACGATTATTTCAAGGTGGTATCATAGATATCAGCACATATCGAGATTTCATTGGCGAGTTAGTAGAGGATTATCATAGTGACTGAAAATCCTTTGGATTTTTCATCACCGGGACTGAATAAAAACGCTAGCGTTTCCAATTGACAAATTGTTTTACAATTGAAAAATTGTTTCTGATTTCAAATAATGATCATACACTACAATCATGATAAACCAACCCCGTCTATGTAGTTAATTCACGGTTTCCAATTTATAGAGCGTACTATGGTGATGGTTTAGGTAATACAATTGCTGGGTTATTTGCAAGAATGGCTCCAAAAGTGATGCCGTTAGCTAAACAATTATCAATGAAAGCAATTGATGTTATTCGTGATAAGGGTACCAGCAAAATCGGAGATTTCGTTGGAGATTTTGCAGGGAAAGCGTTTTCAGCCGCGAAGAATAAAATAACATCATTGGTGAAATCACGAAGTGATTTTCGAAAAAAGAAACCGTTACCGTCTACCGCGGAAATGCCTGCACGGGTTAGTAAAATAATAAATAACGCAGTAGACGAAAAACTAGCGTCGATGGCTTTGCCATCATTGATAACTCCCGACCAAGGCAATATTGCAAATATGATAGCAGGAAGCGGCTTTAAAAAACCACGCCGAAAACGCTAGCGTTTTTCACGATGAAAATCTTTCACGATTTAGACTCTGATAAATAGAATAAAATGTTCAAAAAGTCACATGATCCAGCGTTTGATATAGACGCCCCAGTTGGCAAGGATGATTCTGTACGCGATTATCAATATTACGCCTATCATGCAATAGCCGCAAATAGTCGATCGCGAATTGAACTTCAAGTCCATGATACCAGTAAATATTTTTTGCCTTGTGAAGCGTTTATCGAAGTAGAAGGAGAACTTGTAACAGCTGCTGGAGCACCGTATCCAGCTGGTACTCAAGTCGGTTTTGTCAATAATGGTATTATGGCGTTATTTGAGAGTGCAAGATACCTCATTGATGGAAAAGAAATCGAGTCGATAGATCGCGATGTTGATGTGGCTACAACAATAATCGGGTTAGCGAGATATTCTGATGATTCTACAAGATCGGCAGGACCTTCTATGATGTTTGCAAAAGATGTTAAAAATACTGCTGGAGGAATTCAATTTGTTGTAAGACGACCAAAGAATAATGCTGGCCCTGCTAATATTGATGCCGAGGATATGATTATAAGCAACGACGTTAATTTCAATCTAGGGGCTGCAACACGTATTTCAATGGTGCAAGGGGCTCGTAAATCATTTTCATGCGCGATTCCACTGCATCACATATTTGGATTCTGTAGAAACGTCCGAAAAGTTATCTACGGGGCGAAGCATACAGTAGCGCTTGTACGAAAGGGTGATGATAATGACGCAATTTGGAGGATTCCAGCAGACAATGCAAATCCCAATGCTGATGCCGGTAAAGTTATTTTAACAAAAATATCATTGTGGGTGCCAGTGTTGACTCCATCAATCACTGCAGAAGGACGATTACTATCATTTATGGACCAAGGAGGAAAATCATTACTAAGTTGGTTAACTGTGTGTACAGATGTTAAACAATCAAGTCTCAACGGGTTATTCACTTGGAATCTAGCATCAAAACAAGGCGTTGCTGCTCCACGTCATATATTTGTAGCGCTACAGGATAACACACCAGTTGGCGATCAACGTTTCAGTCATATGATATTTGATCCATTAGGTGTTAAAGACGTCTCACTGAGAATAAACGGCCAGCAGGAACCATCCGAAGATGTGCAACTAGATTACGGTCAAAATCATAATGCACGCGTGTATCATGGATTGTTGTTGTTCATGGCACGCGATCAAAATGTCGATACTGGTCTACAAATATCACAATATGACTTTAAGAATCTATATCCGATCTATTACTTTTCGCTGGAACATCTCGATTTAACAAGACAGTCTGTCGTTGATATACATTTTAGAGCTAATGTAACCAATCCTGATGCTATTGCTAATTATAGAGCAGTTGCTGTCATTCTCAGCGACAAATCAATGCTACTTGAAGGTGTTGGAGGAAGAATGAGAGTGGTAGATGCGCCAGTGGAAAACATGTAATTGAAATCCTCTATTTAGAATTAATCTATTACGTATAATGTCGTATAGTAATATCAATGTGTCGTTGACACCTGGTCAATTAAAAAAATTGCAATCCAAATCAGCTAAGCAAATTGGAACCACAATTACGCTGAAACCCAATCAAATGACTGGCGGGGCGAATAAATTATCGCTTACAACTCGTCAAGTAAAACATTTCAATGATGCACTTGTAGCAAAAAAAGGTGTTCAGATTACTATTTCTGCGGCTGCTATCAAAAACATGGAAAAAAACAGGCGGTATATTCCCGTTGCTAGCTGCGATTCCAGCGTTGATTGCGGCAGCAGCCCCAGCGGTGGCTAAAGCGGCAGCGTTAAGGGCTGTTGGTAACGCGGCAGGAATGGCGTTAAAGAAAGCAACTGGGCAGGGTTATAAAAAAAGTGGAAAGGGTCTAAGACTACCAGGAACCCCGTATTCGTGGTACAGCGGAAAAGGTCTAAGACTAGGATTAACTCAAAAATCTTCGATGGTTCCTATGTCCAATTTTGATTTAATTGATGCTGCTAAAAAACTCGCCATAAAAAACTTCAGAGGTGTTTTTATGAAGGATCAATTACCGACACAACCCAACAGCGTTGAAACCGGTATCATTAATCTCGATAACAGCACCGGACCTGGTACTCACTGGGTTGCATACGCTATTGATCCACGTGGGATTGTCTATTTTGATTCATATGGATTAGCACCGCCGAAAGAATTCATGCGTTATATAAAAACTTTTCCAATGAAGACTTGGTATTCTACGTTACCAACACAACAAATGAATGATCCACCAATATGCGGCAGCGAAGTATTAAATATCCTTGACGCTATTTCTAACTCCTTGGGTAACCCAAGGGGGAAACCACCTCATGTTGTCGAAAATGAATACACCAGCAATCGCTTTTTAGAGAGAGAAAGAGTTTTACAATAATATTATTGATATTTGGGGAAGACCTCTGAAACCTAAACCCGATGGCGTTGCAACCCCTGATTCTATCAAGGATATAAAAAAACTAATCGAAGATGAAATCGCTGAGACGTTAAATTTAACAGATGTTGATCCCAATGAAATAGTTGTATTTCAAGACAAACAGGGTAAATTGAAAAGTAGTAATGTGTCGTTGGATGATATTTTGATACGACAACACGACGCCGCTGAAAACTCTATTGCGCTGTATTCCAGCGGACGACGACTTAAACCAGGCGCACTTGTGTCTACGATCACCGACACAATTGCCGCCCAAGACAGCATGATTGCCACCCGCGGACGTGAGCTGGATGATCATATACGAGGTTATAATAATTTTCGCAAAAATGTCATACATAAATTCTTTGGAACCCCGCTTGTGGTTGGCATGACTCTCGCTGAAATCAAAAACTTTCTATCGCTATTCTTTTTTAACAAGGACGCGGAGAGGATGATGAATGAAAATGAAATCAAGGCAAATTATCTTGATATTTACAATGATATTTCTAAACTAATAGAAAATCTTGAAAGAGTGCAAAAACCCACTAACGACGTCGTTGTTAAGTTTTTTGGAACCCCACTTGTGGCTGCCATGACTCTCGCTGAAATCAACGAGTTTATCGGCAAGCATACTCATAATGCCTACGTCGCTAATAATTTCTTTGGTGTCCCGGCTACACCTACAATGACTCTCAAAGATATTAACATGTTTATGGTGAGACAAACAACACTTAATACCATCGTTGATAAATTTTTAGGGAGAACACCTGTTTCTGAAACCACATCGTTGACAGGCCCGACTCTCGCTGAAGTTAAAAAAGCTATTGACGAACAAAAACGCATCAGCGAAATAGCTAAAAATTTCTTTGAGGGCTCTGAAAGTTACAATATCACGACGACATATTCTCAACTCAGCGGGCATTATGGCATACAAAAAGATATGGAAATAGACCTCCTTTTGATTTCATTTTTTAAACGCCGCGATAAAACGATGATGAAATATACCGAAATCAATAAAACCTATCTCGACGGTTACGACGATATTCTTAAACTAAAAGAAACCTCTGAAAGGGTAAAGCATGGGACATTTGATTGGGTAAAAGAATCTAATGCTAAATTGAAAGTCAATATCGAGAAGTGGCCTCATGGTATCTACAGGATGACGTTAATCTCTAACAAGCAATTTGATATCATCGTGAGCGGTAAAACCTACTTTGGTGGCACCGCGACAGTAATTATTCGGGGTGAAGAAGAATTTGAGATTGTCGCGGTTGATAGTACGATTAGATCAAAAATATCCTGGTGCTTAGAATTCGTATGCGAAGTAAATAACTAAATTGAAAGGAAAATCCTTTAGATTTCACAATTGAAAACGCTAGCGGATTTAAAATAAAAATGATTTCATCAACGCAATGTCGCTTTTATCAGGTCAGAGAATTTCAAACTAGACTCAAAACCCTCGCCGAGGAGTATCAAATACAAATAAAAAAATACCGACGAAGAATCACCGCGATTGATATTACTATGTACTCGGTGTCAAGCGTTCTCGCTGGTGCCGGAATAATACTAGCATCGGTTACAATGATTTCCCCGGTCGTAGTTCCAATTTGCATTTCTGCAGTGGCTACAATCGCGGGTATATCAACTGGGATAACAAAAAAAAATATCATCATGCAGCCAGAGTAAACTGCAAGATTACTTAATTCAATTTCATATTGTATCAACCGCGTACTCGCAATTATCCTCGATGATATCGTCGTCACTCGATAATACAAATATATCAGATAGTGAGTTCTCAGCGATGCTCAGTATTTTTGATTCCGCGATATCAAAATTAGAGCGACAGCATGAGTATAACACCGATGGAATTAGAAAACACGAACCCAAAAACCAGAATGATATCAATAACATCAACGATATCAACGATATCGGATACTGAGTTCTCAGTGATGGTCAGTATTTTTGATTCCACGATGTCAAAATTAGAGCGACAGCATGAGTATAGCAACGATGACAACACCGATGGAATTACTTCAACAAATAGTGGAGAACACGAACCCAGTACAAACAAGTATGATATCAATAACATCTACGAAACCCGAGTTTAGTGTAAATTTTCCTAGCCCAGTCCCCGTGAAGGAGATAGCGCTAGCAAAACTACGAGTGTATCATAGTTGGCCTAATATCAGATCGGTAGCATTTGGTGGTCAACAACCGAATAATTCACTGGTGTTCGCGAATAAGAATAAACCAGACGGGACTCCAGACTGGAACGTCGTTTCAATACCAACCGGATCATATCAAATTGAACAAATCAATAATGAATTCGCGCGTAGAATAAAATCGATTACTGGAAAAGAATCAAAAATCGCTATAACGGTTCATGAACCGACACTATCATCCGCAATTGAAATAAGCACAGAAGGATAAGTCGTAGATATCTAACAGTTCTATTAGAACCGTACTAGGATGGCCTGAATTACCACCCGGGGGAAAAACCGTTGATATACCCGAACCACAAAAAAATGATTATATCACAGACAAAATAAAACCTGATAATCCGATAAAAAGTTATAAGGAATACAAGGAATTGATAGTTTTCACTGTAGTGAAAAAATACAACAACCCAATATATCACACAACTCGACAAGATATCATCGATGAAAATTTCACATCAATGAATAATGATTTTTCGCTGCTGTTAATATCTCTTAAATCTGGCTCTCTCACCCGAGATGAATTTATCAACGTCGTAGAAACATGTAATAAAATCATCGACGATATGGAAAAATTTAATTTACGAATTATTCAAGTTATATTAGGTGACAGTAATCCTATAACGAGAACAGAATTTGTGACAGTATATAATATACGCGAAGAAGACATTCCAACATTTAAACTACCAGGATATAACGTACCAGAACTAAAAAAACTTCTCAGTGATGCCATCGATGTTGGTTTTAAAATAATTCATGATGAATGGGAAAAAACAGCATCATCGGAAATAAAAATCCTCTAACATAATAATGACCCAGACGGTGGCGGCAGACATATCGCTCCGTTCAACGTGAATATTTCATCGGTGATTGCAATCAATTTAGTATGAGATGTTATCGAAGGAAGCTATCAAATTAATCTCGAACGATCAAATCAAGCTCAGCAAGGGTATATTCTTTATTCGTTTGCACCAACAGCTCCTCCAGGATGGTTAATTATTGAGTCTCCGGTTAATCCAGTCTATATGCGATGCCATAATGATTCGCTAACGAGAATTAATTTCAAACTCACAGACCAGTCCAATAATCTGATTGATCTGCAGGATGAGGTTTTAGCGATTAGTCTGTTTGTGAAGTCCTAAAAGGATTTCCGTCCCCCAGACAAGGTCTGGGACACGATATCGTATCGGACTTGATCAAATCATTTATTATTTTTTATTAACCCAGAACTGAAAGTTTCAGCAGCAGAGAGGGTGAACGACAACAAGTTGCGACCGAAATTAATTAAAAAATCGTAAAAGTCTCCGTTTTCATTTTTTTAGTTAAAATGAGATTTCGTAGGGAAGGCTCGTTAAAATTTCAATCAATTTTTTGTCTAAAAACGTTGTAGGGTTTTCCCCTGAGACATTTTTTTTAGTTAAAATGAGATCGTAGGAAGGCTCGTTTTAAGATTTCAATCAAAATTTTGATTGAAAAATCGTAAAATCTCCGTTTTCATTTTTTTAGTTAAAATGAGATTTCGTAGGAAGGTTTGTTTAAGGATTTCAATCAATTTTTTGTCTAAAAACGTTGTAGGGTTTTCCCCTGAGACATTTTTTTGGGTTAAAATGAGATCGTAGGAAGGCTCGTTTTAAGATTTCAATCAAAATTTTGTCTCAAAACGTTGTAGGGTTAACCCTCTCTGCTGCTAAATAAAATTATTTTCTTCCTGAGCCAGAATTTTAGATGAAACATTTTTCATCAAGTTATGTCGCAAGACTTAAGAAATGAAATGTTTTTGTTTTTAATTTGTGCCCTACCCCCATTGCACATTACAACAAGATAGATCATTAAACACTTATTTGAAAATTAAATGAAAGAAACTAACCTTGCACTGTTCTCATTTATTCATTCTTTTTTTCATGTGAAATTTATTAAAGATATATATCCACAACTCTGTACATCACCCAGGTTATTTTATTACAAAACAAGCCAACCCTAAAAACTGACTTTGGATTGTCTTAAGTTAGCTGACTTTTTTACTTTAATGAAGTCAGCTAATATAAGAAAGATGACTTTGGTTTCATTGAGTTTTTTTAAGTGTGCCGATTTCTTTCTTTCTTTACAAAGTTGGCCAATATAGGGAAGTCAGCATTGATTCCTTTTTAATTGTATTAACGAGAGTTTTGAACATAAATTGAAACAATGGAACAGTTTTTAAAGTGTCACAATCTAGTGAGTTGTGCATACATGAATGTATGGCTGAACAATAACGTGACCTTAAATATAACTTCCACGTTTTAATGAAGCTCAGAAACAAACCTCATTTCTTAGTACAGTCATAAGGAACAAACATTTCCTAAAAAGCTATATGGGCAGTACATTTGTATAAGTAAACAAGACTGAAATTTAACTGAAATAGTTAGGCTAAGGGAGACAACTCTGAAATATAGCATTAGAATGTTTTAATTTCCAATAAAAGTTTTGAAATTTTAGGTAATATTTAGGATTTCGGAAGGTTTAAAAAAATTTCTGAGGTTTAAGACACATTAGTTACAAGTTGTCGCCAAGGTGAGCATACCATTAATCACAAATCTAAATTATACGTTAAGTCTGTTCCTAAATATAATGTAAATAAAGATAAAGCGAAAATTCAAAAATAACTAAAATGACCAGATATCTATAATTTGTCTTGTTAATGCATGTTCCAGACTTCTAGGCTAACTGAACAAGAAACCATGTGCACTTTTGTAGGGTTATGGCAGAGCAAATCAAGATTTCTTTTTTTTAGGATTTCATTATTTTAGTTTCCTTCACATTTTTAAGACTCTTTTTAGGTTTCTAAGGTCAAAATGAAATATTAGATTTTACAAGGATTTTGATGTCCTCTTCTAACCATGTTTATTCTGTACTCTTTAACCCAGGCTGGAAATTAAATCACACCAACCCAGGCTAGAAATTAAATCACACCAACTTTAAATATAAACACTCATCCTAGTGTGTAATAAAAAAAAAATCAGCTACAGAGTCATTTGCTCAGCTGATGCTAATTACAATTCAGTTAGTTTATGTGAGAAGCCTGTGATAATCAGAAAACCAAATACTGAATGACTGCTGAACCTAATAAAACTGAATTTAACTTGTATATCTTTCCAATGACATATATCATCTCTAGAGATAGCTTTAATTTGCATGTATGAAATGAAGATATTTAACCATACCTGTCACAAAAGGTCCATTTCTGCTGATATAACACAATTACTTTCTCCATCCAGAAACCCTCTACCCAATAATAAAAACTACCTTGTTGTTGAAGTTAAAATATTGGCACTTTTTGAGGTACAGTATCGACATGACTGGAAATATAAGAAATGTTTCAACATTGACTCACATGATGATGATTTCAGACAGATTTAAAAATGTAATGACCTTGACCCCCATGCAATGGATGTAAATGTAAAATATAACTCGTATCTGTTCTCAAAGATGAACATGTTTCTTTAGAGATATTTTTGGCAGAAAAGATAACTTCAATTTCTGCTGCAAGAACACAACGTTTTACCCACCATCCATCAAACAACTGTTTTGACCTTCTACTCTTCATGATAAATGCTGCCTTGCTTTAAAAAAATCACATGTCGCCACACTTGTGTTATGTTGTCAACATGACTGGTATTATGAGTTTACGGAAAATAAGAAGTATTTCCACATTGATTGACCTAATAATCCTTTTTCTAAACAATGCCTTTCTCCCCAAGCAAATATTCAGTTTGTGTAGATATACTCTAGTGCCGACTTATGGCAGGGAGAAACCATTGTCTAGTCAGGATACACTTAGCTACTGATCAATGAAGGCAGGCAGCCAATACATACAAACTATTTATATAGGACATTGGAAAGGGAATTACAAGGAATAATGTGAACTGGTGGATGCTGAGTAAAGGTGACTGTTAGAACAGTTTTATTGTAACCAAGGGATATAACAAGTTGTGGAAAAAAACAACTTAAAATAATAGGGATATTAGTAGTTATCAAGACCCCAAGATAAATAACAGGGATACAAGGAGTTGTGGTCTGAGACACCAAAACAGGGATCATACAGGTTTATGTGAAGTGAAAATTCTAGGACAGAACCCTGATTTTCAAGTACCACAGAATCAATATACAAGCTAAAATGAGTCTAAAATAGGTAAGGTCAAAGAATAAAACAAAATAAATGTACATGAAATAAAGATGGATCTGCCATTAATTAATGTTAACTACAAGTCATAAAAGATAACAAAGGCAATTATCCAACTGACATGATGCATAACACTGGCACCACAGAAAAAAAAACAACTAAAAACTACATCAATTTATTAAAGGATCAAACAAAACAAGCAGGTGGGGGAGAGAAACTTCTTGCATGGAAATCAGTATTATATTTTCTTAGCGACTTTTGTCAACATTTTGAAGTAAATTTCCACATTAATTCCTTTCAAGCCATATTTCATTAAAGCAGCAAGAACCAAGTTTATAGTTAAAGGTCATGATTTATCAGTTAATGTGGTTTGTTTTCTGTCCATTTCAAAATCATCTGTCTGTCAGAAACATGCAGCAAACACTTTATTAAGTAAAAAAGATCCTGTTTTCATTTTCAAAATTCAAAAACATGAAAAGGTATTAAAAAATCTAATATTATATTCAACGTGTGTAGAGCCATGCTAAATAATTGGGAAATAAGGACATACCAAATTATTTTGGTGTGGACTGATACCGTAAAGCACATCAAGAAAAGTAGCTTATTTAGTCCCATGTCAATTGGTGAAAAGTGGTGTGCACAAGATCACATGATAACTGACCTGGGTGAATTCAATGGTATGATCTGAACCTGTAATCTCTTGGTATCGAATGATTTAAGCACACTGTACGTCTGGTACATACATCAATGGGCCGCTCTAACTCTTGCCTCAATTAGTCAGGCCATGATTGTATTTTGTTGTTCCAAAACCTTTTGTTATGAAAGTGTTGCATTGGAAATATAAACCAACCTGTTGTTGTAACGACAATTCCATTGGTTAGTCACATTTCAAGTACTTCTTTTTTCCCACCTAGCCTGCCAGCCAGAATTAGGTTCTGGGAACGAGACAGTCTTATCAGCTTCAAACGTCTGTCAGTCCCTATATCTATGAAGGAGACACCTGTAAAAAAATGAACAATTATTTTCCATTGGTTGCTTTTTAAATTTATAGTGCAGCATCATATGTAAGCTATTTTATGTATTGGCCACTGGTATAAATTAGTGTCCTGGACACACCACACAGACTTATCCAATGCTATTAAAACCCACACCCTTAGACTTATGAATCTTTGAAGCATCCATGGCTTATCCAATGCTATTAAAACCCACACCCTTAGAGTTATGAATCTTTAAAGAATCCATGGCTTATCCAATGCTATTAAAACCCACATCCTTAGACATATGAATCTTTGAAGCATCCATGGTTTATCCAATGCTATTAAAACCCACACCCTTAGAGTTATGAATCTTTAAAGAATCCATGGCTTATCCAATGCTATTAAAACCCACACCCTTAGACTTATGAATCTTTGAAGCATCCATGGCTTATCCAATGCTATTAAAACCCACACCCTTAGACTTATGAATCTTTGAAGCATCCATGGCTTATCCAATGCTATTAAGACCCACACCCTTAGACTTATGAATCTTTGAAGCATACATGGCTTATCCAATGCTATTAAAACCCACACCCTTAGATGTATGAATCTTTAAAGCATCCATGGCTTATTAAATGCTATTAAAACCCACACCCTTTGAGTTATGAATCTTTGAAGCATTCATGGTACCTGCCTTTAGAAACAAAATGAAAAGTTAAGAAAGCTAACTCTTGCAACATGAACAATGAACCATTGATTTTAATTGTCTCAAAATATTTTTTTTTTATCTTTTATGGACTATGTCACTGTTTGTACACTTGGTAATAGTCAAATTATTTGTACCATGAACATTGTCATCATTGTCTGTATCTTTGGTAATGGTTAATTTGCTTGTGTAAGGAACATGCCATTCTTGCATGGTTTATTTTCTTGTATCATGGACCATGTCATTAATGTTTGCATACTTGTAATTGTTAATTTGAATGTATCATGGGCCATGTCATTTTTGCATGGTTAAATTGCTTGTATCATGGACCAAATCATTTTTGTGAACTGGGGAACTGCCAATGTACTTGTAACATGAGGAATGTAAAATTAAATTTCTTTTTTTTTCTCGTTAGTGTTAAGGCGAAAACCTTAAATTAAATCCCTACTATAATTCAGCAGAATGTGAAGCGATGGATTATTACCTGGTATGGTTAACTGTTGTGCCATGGAGTTTGATCCCATCAGACTGAGCTGAGCTGTTTGGGATGAAAGGTCTCTTGAGATAATAACATTGGGTATGCAAACTCATGGCATGGATAATATCAGAGAACAGTTCCGGTCAACAGCAATGCTTCTAGCAACTACTCTAACCTTGTGAGCGAAAATACTTCACACATTATCCCCTGGTGCTGCATTTATGGGGCAGGAGGTGGTAGTCTACTGCCAAGCTCTATAGCATCAAGGTCATGTATGATACACTAAAGATGGTGGTATTATAGAAAGGTAGACAGATTTAGCTCTACAATGATACCAAATAATCTGGACTTTTTAGTTGCACTACAAAATAGAGAAGGAAAACTAATTAATTGGGATCTGTTTATTCACCTAAAATTTGCCTGTGGTCGGAATCCATTTTTGGGTCTAATTTTAGGCTTTTTGGCCTCAGATTTAAGGCAGATTGGTCTGAACTGCACAAAGACAGGTGAACCTGTGCAAAAGGTAGAATCAGGTGGGCACTTGGAATAACGAGTGATTTTCATACAAGAAATGATACATACTTTATGCACAAAAATAAGAACTCCAACTTTCCCCTTCTGCTCATGCACAAGCAAAATAACCAATGGAAAACAATATTTTTGACATAACTATCCATTAGGCTAGTGGAAAATTGCTAGGAATTAAATGTATTATGATGCATTCAGAAATAGTCCCCGAAATGTTTTTCCTACTCATATTTCATGGGGTTAATGTGTTAACAAATCTATCGGAGTTATTTCTCGATACGAATAGCAGTGTTGAAAGCAGGCAATGATTTCAGTACAAGGTCTGATTACCCTTGAATGAAAGCCTGTTCTTATCAATGATAGAGGGAAACATCGAAACTGATCCATCTTGTAATAACTGTTATGTAAATTCGGGAAACAGCGATCATGGAGAGGTAATCACTGAATTTTGTGCTAACTTTTTCTCATAGATGAGTCAGATGAGGAAGTTAGGTCATTTAGGAGTAGAAGCCTGTAGTTGTATAATGTGCTGTTGTGTACGCTACTGTAAAATATAGATGTCAGTTGCACTTCATAAGCGTTGAACATGGGGTGCTGTCTTGCTTGAGGAAGTCTCTCCATGACTGACTCAGTGAAATGTGCTTGTCAGTAGAGAACAATATTCATACAAAAACAGATTAAGTTCAGAAACAATTAAGATTCAGGCTTATAGAACATGAGGAAATTATCTTTTAAAGATTTTAACTTCAATAAGGGTTTTACAGTGAATCAGGAAGAAAAACAGATACCTATGTGTTATGTAAATATTAAACTATAGCCGTTTTCTCTTCTGACTAACTTTTGTTCAATTCCCCATCAATTTTGTGAAATGGAGGGAAATCTCACCTTATGATAAAATTCAGGGTGATGCTCTCAGTTCATTTCCACAACACCTTCTTAAAACAGGCTATACACCAATGAAAACTAAAATTTGGACAACTGTTGTTGTTCCATATCAAACCTCTGGTAGAAGATGCACATTAGGGCTTACTCCTCCATGACCCTGAGGTCACACATTAAAGTTATGTCTACAAACACTACATTGCCTTTCAAAGCTGTAATGATTGACTTGGAATTCAGCAGTCAAGAAGAATCTGAAATAAAAGAATGGTTACTTTTACTTCATGCTGTGGAATTAAGATGTTGGAAATTGAGAGTCAGTTCATTTTATTATATCCAGACAAAAAAAAAATAACTTAAAATTCAGTACTACAGTAATGTATTAACCTAAATCCTTTATCTCTACTTAACAGGGAACTTTTTCAAAATGTATAAAATATTTCAGAGAGAAATATCTACACTATTACCTTTCATGAACATTTATTAATGAAATGATTATGAAATTTTGAAGATCTACAAAAGTGACTGTCAAAATATATCCAGGATATGAGATCACTCTAACTTATGATTTCCTCTCAGGATTATAATGAGTTATGTCCCCCTAGGTATCCTGACTGGTTATTTCAAGGCCAAAACAAAAAAAGTGCCTGAATAAAAGCACAAATTTCATATTGTAATTGTCTTTCTTTCTCCCTTTTTTGAAATTCCAGCTTCTTCAACTCTAATTCCATCATGAATTTTAATTCTAATTTCTTTATTTTAATGTCATAGTCTGATGCAGACATACTGACCGAAATCGAAGCACTTTTTTCCAAAACATTCTTTTCTACCAAATATTGGGCCAAAATCTTTTTGATATCTTGTTTCGTTAAAGAAGCCTTGACTTCAGAAAGATAAGATTTTCTGGCAAGTTGAATCAACTCATCTTTTTTGAAAAGATCTAATTGCTCCTGAATAGGATTAGAAAGAAATATTTCTACTTTAGATGTCATTTTAATACAAGCCTGTCAATCTCGCTGAAGATTTTAAAAAATTTCAAAAACTATGGGAATTCAAATTTAAAACAAAAGTTTTCTGAAAATATTTCTAGCCGAATTCCAATTGATCCCAATCCTGGACGAGGCCACCAATTTCTATGTTACGTGCTTAGGCTCGAATAAACAGCAACATAGAAAAAGTGAAAATAACAAGCTTGTAAAAACTTAATAAACAATTTATTGAAAACAAATATTTTCCAGAAAAGAAAAATAAACTTATGGATTCAAGAAACAGTTCCAAAATTAATCCAAAAATAATTCAAAATATAATCCACTAGTAAAATTGCAAAAGTCCTGGTAATAAAATGTCCTGTCGAATCTTAGTGAAGCATCCAAGATGGTAGACTATGTTACGTGATGAAGTCAGTTCTGGTCTTATGAAATTCAATGAACAAAATTATTTTCCAGATAAATAACAAAATAAATCCTCTTGATCCAAACGAATTGAAATAATTTCCAATACAAGTTAATTTAAAAAAACTAAAAACAATACAACTTAATATTCTAATAGCCCAACTTCTACTAAATAGTTCGCTCTAAAACATCATTTATATACCTGTTTTTACATAAACAAGTAAGGGGTCACATGATCTTCTGGAATCTTTAGAACAAATTTACATTAAAAAAAAATCTCATACACACC
Source organism: Unio delphinus (assembly GCA_029339505.1). Taxonomy (NCBI): domain Eukaryota; kingdom Metazoa; phylum Mollusca; class Bivalvia; order Unionida; family Unionidae; genus Unio; species Unio delphinus. The sequence continues at coordinate 11,089,170 of JAQISU010000012.1, read as the reverse complement.
GTATGACCCAGATGAGAATCAGTTATGTTTACTCTCAAGAACTAAAAATAGAAAGATGTTTATAACAAAGCTCCATAATGTCCTTGGAATCAACCAACCATTTCAAAAGCTTGTTTACAACTCTGAAGCCAGGTCAAAAATGAGATCAACATCTGGTGCTTATTTGTAAAGTACAAGTCATCCCACTTTTTTAAACAAAATATATCCCAGTGAATGAATCTTAAACTTAAAATGTCAAATTTGAATCTGACAAACAAACAATTAAAATAATAAATGACTTAAATCAAATATAAGTAACAAATGTCAATAAATGTTTATGATGCCAAATATGCCTGAAAATTCAGAGTCATTAATCTGATGGTATATACTTTAAGCCTGGGATTCTCATGGGTCAATTTTTGGGTTAAATTCTTAATTTTCCAAAATGTGACAATTCTCAAAGACTAGAAAGAGGTAAAAGTAAAACACAAACAGAAGAATCTATTAATCTTTATTTTCATGCAAATGACAATCATCATCAAATAACTAAATTGAAAACCAAATAATAAAACCAATGTCACGGGATTGTATAAATCCATTTTATTTATTTATTAAATTCGTGTTCTAGAGTTTCATTTTTGGCATACGATACCAGAGGGTGATAAATGTATATTGTGCCGTATTTGAAAATAGTGAGTTCGGTACATCCTATGCCACAGGTGCAAAGTGCTTTTGATGATACAAACCGAATGCCTTCGAGGCACAGACAATACCAGTGTATGAATACCTCACCACGTGTAAGCTCTTTATGTTATGAAAAGTCTTGTCAGTCGGCGATGTACTATAATGATTCGCACATCTTCAGCTATAGAGCTGTCCAGTACCTGATGTGTCCCGTGTTCACCAGAGTGGCTAGAGGGACCTGAACGTTCCAAGTATCGGAGGAATCGAGGTCTACGTGGTGCAAGCTGTAAAGCCAACCACAGGAATTGCAGCAGCTGTAAACTATACTTTTCTTGTTGTTGTTGCTGTAGGGTGTAACGCCATTTTCAGCACCCAATAGGCTATACATGGTGGCCAGTATTATTGGTGGAGGAAGAACCCGAGAAAACCCTGGAAAGAACCACCGACCCGCAAGAAGCTACTGGCAAGCTTTCTCACATAACTACATTAGCCGAATCTTAGACTCAAACCCATGCAGTCAGTGGTAAGATGGCAGTGATCCGTAAAGGAGAGCGCTTTAGGCCACTCGGGGCCACTCTTTGTTGCTTTAAAACAGATTTAATTATTTAAATAAATCGAATATATATAAGTTAGCTACGCCTGCCATTTTGCGCTAGAAGAAAGATTATTAAACATTCAAATGTGCTAATTTCAATGCTACCACTGCCAACACCTCTACAAACATGACCAATAATGATGATGTGATTATGGCAATTACCAATATTACTACTAACCTTGACAGTGTATGAATATCCATCAGCCTCCACAAGTTTTCAACGTGACACGTTGGAACCAGTAATAGCAATCTGAAAGTCTGGTTGACGTACATGGTTCAGTCTGAGCTGTAATGTCAATTCCTGTATGGACCTGTATAAAAAGATTAAAATTTGATTTTGTGAAAAAAGAATATTTAAATCGAGCATGTGGTACTTTTTGGATATTGTATTCTTCCGTGTCTTATATAATATGATTTTCTCCAGAACACAAGTTAGCTAACCATAATATGTAATCATTAATTTCTCAACTACATACATTTTCAATTGTATTGTATTGAACGGAAATTTACATTACAACGAAATAAACTTCTCAAAGACTATACAATAAAAAAACCACTCCTGTTTATTTTCCGTGACTTTGAAGGAGGCGTCTATGTTAAAGGTGCATGTCACTTCTGTATTTTGGGACGCTGTCTAGGTATGAGAACTAACATCTGGTGGCAATCTGAAGAAAAAAAGAACATTTCAGTGGTTACCTAATGTGAAAATGCTGCACATTTATTACATATTTGTTTCTTACGTTTAGATCGATGAAATAAGATGAAATAAAAGGATATATATCTTACTGGACTGAAGAGTTGTCGATCAGAATGTCAGAATCATTGACACCGTTAAAGACAGCCAGTATTCATTGTCTCATCAGCAGTCGGATGTATACTCTTGCTAATGGCAAAATGTATATTGTTGAGACTGTCATCTGTCATAATCAGTGGTGGAAGAAGTTAGGAACAGTCCTTGCAACCACCAGCAGTATTTTTACCACTGTTCTGTCTACTACTATTAACATTACCTCTCTGGTGTCCTAGCGAGTAGAGTGTTTGCCTCGGATACAGGAGTTCGTTGCTTTGAACTCCATTCGAGTCTTACCAAAGACTTATAAAACTGGTACTAAGAGATACCTCGCTAGTCGCTCAGCATAAAGATGTTAGTGTTGATACTGGTAGGCCTGGTGTCAGGATAATGTGACTGGGTGGGACATCATGCTACATATATGTGAAATGATGCCCCAGTGCTTTACATCACTATAAACTGCCACACTGCAGACATTTTGTGTGCTATATATGTATATATACATTGTTTTCTTGTTAGGATAGCCTTTTCGTTCGAATTTGACCAGTTGTTTTATTTCTTTTGTGATTTCTAGCTCTAATTGGGTCATCACCTTCATCATTTTTGAAGGTAGTACATGCGTTTAGTTTTATTTAATTTGGAATTTTGGTAATGTGAGGTGTTTTATTTACATATGTTTATTTGACTGTGTCTCACTTTCCTTTCTATATTTGTCTTTTTATAGTCCGACTGATCTTGAGCCGGGTCTGTAGATTTTTTTATTTTTGGCTGTATTTCTCCTGTCTCAAGTTAGATCATCTTTTTTAGTTTAATTATTGAATCTTGAAAATCTTTGAAAATGGTTTATTTTTTCATGAATTTGGGTTCTCTGTGCAGTGCGAGAGCTGCAAAGAGAAAGAGTTTTTAGGATTTAAGCATCCAAAAGTTGAGAATCTTTCACCATTCCTAATCTAAAAATATTTTCCTTAATGGGGTGTTTCTCCAAACTCTTCCACAGGCCTGTCCATTAGGGCTGTCAACAGGTACCCAGGTAATCAGGTACCTGACCATAGCGCAAAACCCGGGCATTGAAAATTAATGACGAGTACCCATTCACAAAAGTAAGTTGACGACAACACTATCAAATTATCATATATCAGGAGCAGCATGCTGGTCTGAGTAGTCCGAGTTTACTCTGACCCTTGCCACCCCATTTTTGATATTTGGAACTTCATGTTGGGGTGTAGGGTCAGAGCGCATTTCCTATAGAAAAGTTGGAATTCGCCGACACAATTTGATTTCGGCATGGGGTAGCCGCTTACATGCCGGCCCAGCAAACTTGAATGATCTTTCATCGAGATATACCTGCATGAAATCGACAGAAATATGATTTATTTTCTCAAAAATCGTGAGCATAGCGTTTGTTATGCCTTTAATCCGCTGACAGACTAGACGAAGTACATCATTGCCTAAAGTTGTCCCGGATCTGGCTATTTGCATTCTTAGTCACGTGACTACACAAATCTCGCAACCTAGGTCATACAGTCACGTGATATCGACAATACGCAAATTTCCACAAGTTGTTGTACATATAATTTGGACATTATATAGTAGCCACATAACTAAATATAGTATGTTCTCTCCTCACTAAGCCATACAAATGCTATAAATATAATTCGAGGTAAAGTAGAACAAGGTTTGCTATCAATAGAACATGTTACTGTAGGAAAGTACATGTCTACGGACAAGCGTGCTCTGATGGGGGCGCTCACCAGTTAGTATGTACCACTAAAGAACCACTGAAGATGTGTTGTCAACTTATTGAAAATCTTTTTATATTCTGCAGTCCATTTCAAACATATTGATATATTATACATGGTATTTACTTCCAAAATGACAAACACATACTTAAATTTACTATACTCCTCTGAAATAACTTAAATGTAGCTTCACGACGTCAAAACTGTATTCTAACGTCACTGTGAAATGCTATAATTTTGACACAAAAGAAATACATTCAAGAGTAAATGCATATGAAGTATTTGTTTTATTTTCAATCCAAACATTAAATAATTTATTCTGATCATTTCCCAAGTTGCAAACTATACTTTGGTCATGTATACATGTAAATGAAGTGAGAAAAGTGAGGCAAATTCCATAAAGTTTGAGGCAATTGTGCAAAAATTATCCAGCATTGGATAAAGAAAAATAAGTCCTTGATGCTATAAACTCATAACAGTAGACATAAATATATATTTTGTTTGTAAATAATTACTTTTTCCCCTGTACTACATGTAGTAATCTAATTTGAATTTGCACTAATGCTTGTATGCCAATGAATTGAAATGAAAAGTCAAGGGGAATTAACTCCTGGTCAGACCATTCCATGGACCAGGAATGTGATTGATGATTACATACATATTTGATTACAATGAAAATCAAATACGTTGACTGCCTTATATGGTCAAATAAATTTAAAAAACCAAAACTTGCAGACTTGTATGCCAAAAAAAGGGGGTGGGTGTGTTTCCCAACAATTTCAAGCCCCAGCCTGACTATGATGTTACATACTGTCTAAGATCCATTACAACCAAGAACAACTGGTAACCATGATGTCACTAATACTACATCAACCCACATTAGCCACTATCTAAGAAAACATGGCTGCAGGAAGACCTAAGACAATTGCTAGGTGTCCACAAGAGTTTATACAACACAGTCAACCATAGGACTATGGATTACCAGTATCCAAGAGTGACCAACCTATTCAGGTAGCAATCTGGTTCTACACCTCCACAAATAAAGTGCCCAAGAATTGATGTATATGAAGAATCACTATCTTTCTGTGGCCCAAATAAAGTGCCATCCAAGCTTTGCCCTGAATAGGAGAAAGAAAGAAATGAAGAAAACTTACTTGTTGGGTCACATGTTGCAGCATGTTGTCAACATCAATGGAAATGTAATTATCAACATACCAAAAATAACTAGGATATTGGAAACATTGCGCATAATACATGACTGAGTTGGAAATTTCAAGCAATATAATCCACAGATGTATAGAAGCAAAACTCAAGGACTGTGTGCCTTTTTAACAGTTACATGTACAAACTGCAATCTGCAGGAAGTAGAACAGGCTGCCTTTCCAGAAAAATGCCAAGGACATAGAAAGTGAGGCCCAGGCACAGGAAATTTAAATGAGATTTTTGCACTTTTTTGCTACAAGGCCATAGTTGGAGTGACTGACTTACCCATTTAACATCCTATTCATCAAAATTTCTGCCATATGTGAAACATTTAAATCTTGCTTATTTTGAAAAGCTTGAATATTGACTAAGAAATTTTGTCTTAGATGTCAAGCTAAGCAAAATCTCACACTTTCTAAACACAAATAAGTGCGAGAGCTTGCACAATATCATTTTTACCTATGTACCTAAGATATCAGTACTATATGGAGCAGAAATTTTGATACATTATGTCATTCATCCCCTAATAGCACTGAGTATGGTACAGGAAAGTCTACACTCCTACAGGATAAGTCTGATGGAATTGTTCTCAATCTGATCCTGTATTTCAGCATACAGTAGAATGAAATCAGAGAACAGTAAAAGATAGGGAGAGGAAATCAAGTCTTCAGTACATGTACATATGCTTCATCAAATGCAAACAAAAATGCAATAGAAAACTTGTACAAAATTCAATGCTTGCCAATTCAATAAATAACTGTGTCCCCAAAGAACATTCATACACTTAAAATCCTTTAAATTAATGCATGTAACATTAAATGTTTGTGACTGTCACAGTGTACACCTCCCCTAGCCCATATTGCCTTGGCATTCACCATAGGCTTTACATGATTTTCTAGCCATATTTACTCTTTTTGGTTCAAGTGATAAATGATCATGTTTTTGTATGGCATCTATGTCACACTAATATGGTATTGAGTTTACCATAGTTTCGACATAGAACCTTAGCAGTCTTTCTTTTCCCACGAAAGGTTACATTGATTATTCCATAACCATGTTGTTCATGTGAGCCTGTCCAAATGTGACACTTGCTGCTGACTTGTGTATGTTGAGCTGAAGCTCTTTTATGTCATTAATTCTTGAACTGTTAATTTAGTTTGAAATATTTCTGACATAATATGACCATATGATACTATATAGAATTTTTTTTATCTGACAATAAAAAATTATTTAACACCATGAAAATGAATTTTCTGTTAATAGTTTATTTCGACAATGAAAAAACGGGAAAAAATCCAAATTATTACCAGTTTAAAGAAGAACTGATAGCATCTTCCTGGAAAAATGTGAAATTAATGCAACATTTTTAAAAACAATGACACAGAGGCTTATAATTGCCATTAGTCTATGTCATATTGTGTACAATGGCAAGGGACATTAATCTTTTCAAGCCTACCTGCAGGCACTCAATTAAAGCAGAATTTGGAATGAAAAGACATTTAAGTTCTAAACTGCAGTGAATTTAAACTAAATGAGCCAATATTAATACAAACAGCATTAAATATAACTCCATGGATATACACCCGAATGCTCTTTATGGGGGCACTCACCAGTTAGTATGTACTTTTCAGAGAGTGAAGTGTGTGAGGTGAAGTTGTTTGCATTTGTAACATGCACAATGGAGATAATGTTGACATATCTCTATGCTACTTTGATGTAATGTGGCTGACATTTCTTTGGATATTGCACTTGTGGAAATCGTACATGATCTAAGCACATGGTATAACAAACTGGATGCTCCCATGTGCATGAAAAATTAGCCAGAATTAATCAAAAGTATACTAACGTTAGCAGTTATTAAACTAGGGAAAACGAATTTTGCTGAAGTAGGCAATAGCAGCTTCTGAAAGTCCAATGAATGAATTACAAAATATCTGAAAAGTAACGAAATCTGTTGGATCATTTTTCTACAATTTACCTTTGAAGTTCAAGAAATTAAAAATGACCATGCGGAGCTAGCACTTCTTTTAAACGAGCACATCTTAAGTGAGCCCAGGCTGTATACTTTAGACACCCATCAATTATTTATCAAAATAAAGGGAATTAAAAGTTTTTCTAGCAACACCTAAGATATACAAAATCTTTATTATATAGCCAGTATAACCAGTGAAAAAATCCTGGAAAATTCATTTTCTTTAAAATTCTAACCCTATAAAAAAAGTACGAAACTGTAGAGCGCCTCCTATATTGTAGTTACGTAAAGCGATCTCTTCTAAAATACGGTCTGTGGGATTCATGGAATGTTAATAGAAACGAGATTTTTGGAAGTTGGATATACCGAAAAACTGTAATCCATATACGCTTAAGCATAACGCGTAATTTAGTGGGGAAAAAATTGTTGGTCATGGGTTGTACATGTCTTTCATGTTGTAACGAGAACCCGGGCACCGGTTAAACGACGCAACTGGTACCAGGGTAAGTTTTCCATGGTTTTTGACAGCCCTACTGTCCACTCCGCGTAGCGCCATAATGTACTTTCCGCATTAAGTTCCCTATTCTATAAAATCAATTCAAAGAAAAGTCTAACTACATTTTTGATATCTGTGATGGCCCAGCATCATTTTTTTTAGTTTAAAAATTGATTTTAAATTTAAATATACATTTTTTTAAAACAATTACAAATAGAGAAAAATTATTTCTAAGAAGGAAGAAAGTTGCTTACCTATTTCTTAATCGTAATTACTTGTCCACATCTAAACATCGTTTTCGTATTGTAGTCCGTGATTGTCCGTGTGTGTTTATGTCTGGCTATTTCTTGTATCTGAAAAGAAAAGAAATCTGTTGGATCATTTTTCTACAATTTACCTCTGGAGTCCAGAAGTGAAAATGACCTTTCTTTAATAAACCATCTCAACTATTTATATCTGTATCGCATTTTCTAGTCAGATGTTGTTTGCACAGAAGCATAATAAAACTGGCTTCATTTACTTATATGAATAGAGAAAAAAACATTAAAATACACTGAGATAGAAATCAAACATACATTGTACAATTCCTAAAGGCAAAACAATTAGTAGTGGAACATGTGTCAATTGTAATGTAACGGAGAATGTAGAGTAAGAGCTGGGACAACTAGCAACAATGTATGTGTCCATGAGAACAAATGAATAAATTTGCTAATGGATTCTTTTTGGCTTAATGATAAATTGAATTCATTGTATATAACTCCAAGTTTGCCACATGCATTTTGTACTAAATAGATGTGCCTGAGAAAAGAAATTTTAAATTCCGAAGATAAAATTAAATAATTTCAAAATAAATAAAAAAAAACAAAAAAGTAATCAAACACGAGTGAAACTGAATTAAGCTTGAAAGCTTCAACTTACTAGATATCCGTGCATTTTAGCATTTGATTACATTACAATTATGATTTACGTTAAAGTATAGAAAGTCATATCATTATTATTATTATTATTATTATTATTATTATTATTATTATTATTATTATTATTTGTGTATATATCACAAAGAAAAAAAAGCATCATATAAAATAAGTACGAAATATCTTTTAATGATATTTGTAGCTACATTTGAAACGACAATAGCATTGGGTACGAAACCAGCACCTTGGGAACGAAACGGCTCATTTGAGTACGAAACGACCAGCACCATGGGTACGAAACAACCATTGTTTTGGGTACGAAACGACTCATTTGGGTACGAATCGACTTGGGTACGGAACGACCATGAGCCAAAATGGGAAGGGTCTGAGCTAACTCGGATTATTCTGGTGTTACAAGTCGTATAATGGTGTTGTATGACATCATTTTGACAAATATGAAAGAGCATGATGCACAATACTTTCTATCAAATTCTAAAGAGTAGCCTTTGTTATTTTCAACGACAAAATGGGTGTTTGCGACTCAAGCACCATTCCTCGAAAACTGGCGAGTCGGCTGTAACCATGCTTAAAATACAGCATCTTTGCTTAATCATTTCAAACTGTCTGATATATAATCTATGTCCACATATCGTTCAGTTTTCATTTGGTGTGTCACTTTGTTTAAATCGAATTATTTACCTACTGTGATGATTTCGCTCTGAAATCACGCTGAGGTGGCAGGGTCCAGTTTCGTAAATTGGCCCCTGGCAAATTTCTTAACTTAAGGGTATGGTGTGAGTTTTTGAGCTACTATTGTGTAATAATTAAAGATATGGATAAATTTGTGAACTAGGTGTTTCAGGCTTGTGTTGTTCTTGAAATTGATGTCAGACATGTAAACTTTCCATAGTTACTCTGCAGTATGTTGATAGTGAAATACCAATAGTCGGCTAGGAAGAAGAGCTAGCCTCCCATAGCAGTAGACACGTGGGTTCAAGGCAAGTAGAATATCTCAAAAACGGCATGGATGACAACTATTATGAATTGCATCAAGCTATTTAGTAGACAGTGTTTTTCAAAATTTTCATCCAGGGAAAGGCCTTGCTTTTATTTGGCACTGTGAGCACCACATGCTGTCAAAAATGGCCTTCGAATGTGAAAAATGCATGTATAAAATAGGGGTTGGGGTACATAAACATTTAATTCTAAGAACTTGTCAGGTCAAGTGTGTGAAGTAGACTTGTCAGGTCAAGTGTGTGATATTATTATGTTGCGCTACATAATACCTACCCAGAAATATGGACTCACGTATTATATTTTTAATGAATTTTTATATTAGGCAGATGTATGCGACATTAAATTTGTACATAAAAACTGGACCCTACCCCCTGAATTACTTCTCATGAACAATGATAAAGTCTGCTTCGGTGACGTTCTAACGGTGCATGACCTAATATGTGCTTCGAACTTTTGCTCTTAACAAACGTCTGTAGACACGGTATCTGTAGCAAATAAAGAAAAATATTTTTATACCATATGAGAAAAATCGCAATGATTACAAAATGTAGAAAAAATGTTGACTTTGAATTTATTACAGCAATTTTTGTGCAACTTCGTTAAATTTGATGCCGTCATTGCAGATTGTTTTTGTTGTAATTTTCTAAACAGCATCTCTCTCTCTCTCTCTCTCTCTCTCTCTCTCTCTCTCTCTCTCTCTCTCTCTCATACTCTTCTTAGACGGAAATTTCAATAAAGACTTAATTATACAGGTTAAAGAGTACATTACAAAGACTATGTTTAGATGTGTACAAATAATTACGATTAAGAAATAGGGAAAAATTAAATAAAATTAAATTAAATAAAAATTAAAAAATAAAAGAATTAAAATTTTTTTAAAAAAGGTGATGGTGCATTACATTTATCAAACAAATTATACCTGCATTGATTGTTAAACTTAATGGGGAAATTCATTATAAGGACGTCATAGCTATATCACATGGTGCTACGCGAAGTGAACAGGTCTCTGGAATAATTTGGAAAAACGCCCCATTAACTAATATATATTTTTAGAATAGGAATAGTTAAATAATTTAACATTTGGATGCTAAAATCATAAATACTCTTTCTCTGTGCAGCTCTCGTGCTGCACAGAGAACCCAAATTCATGGGGAAATAAACCATTTCGAATGATTTTCAAGATTAAATAACTAAACCAAAAAAATGACGACCAAACTTGAGACGGGAGAATCACAGCCAACAATAAAAAAAAATATGTACAGACCCCGACTCATGATCAGTCGAACTATATGAAGATAAATATAGAAAGTAATGTGAGACACAGTAAAAAAATAACATATCTAAATAAAACATCTCACTTTACCGAAATTCAAAATTAAATTGAAAAAAAAATCGTATGTACTACCTTTAAAAAAAATGATTAACGTGATGACCCAATAGATAAATAGCACCAACATTATTAGCAAACAAAAGATTGTGGACACCACTAGCAATGGTCAAACCAAAATTATTAAGAAAGTGGATCCGAAGGAGGGTAGAAGAATCCTACTTTAGAAAACCCTTTTATTTTAGTAACACTAGGGAAAAAGAAAAGAAAAATACCCCTTTCGAAAATGTTATATAATCACGATGGGACAAACTAAATTTAAGGAAAGAAAGAAAAAAAACCCACATAAACTACATATCGGGCGGAGCACAAACACACATGAAAACTTTTACATTTTTTTAATGGGGGAAGGGGGCATCTGTCTGGTGCCCCCTAAAAAAAAGAAAAATGTCTTCTTGTATTCACTGCAGAAAACCAGTTACCCGTCGTCAGGAAGCCATAGATTGCGATATTTGCGGCCTATGGCAACACAGAGCCAGTGGAAATACTGTTAAGTTTATTTCTTTATTTATTTGTTTATTTCTACGTCAGAGTACGATCATTCCGCATTTGAACGGGCATAACAAAATAAATGAATTTTTTAAATAATAATTTTGTGTATTTAGTGTCACTTTCTCGCATGATATTGTTCCTGTTTCACTATATTCAACGTCTTTCAAAATAAATTTTATCACAAAACGTCGATGGATGAACTGAATGATCTGAAGAGAATGTTTCTATTTACAGGTCTAAATGGCTACATGTATGGTCTTCTTAGACGTCATCTGAGCGATATTACTGAAAAATTGTTAAAGCCGCGTTAAAAATTCCATTCAAAACATACTTGTTTATGGGTGTAAAGAAACGAGTGTTAATGTCCATAAATTGTGTCCGTGTTTAGCTGTTGTATAGGCGACCACAAGACTTTAAACATCCTTGTTTTTTTTTTGTTTTTTTTTTGGGGGGGGAGGGTTGGTTTCGGGAAAGGAATAAATATAATTTAACGCCATTTCACCATTATCTGATGTTTTACTTCAATGCATTAAAAACAATAGAGAATTAAAGATAGTTACTGTTTAGAAGTACAAGTTTACACATCATAATTTGACACTTCTACCCAGTCATGAGATGTAATCTTGATTAGTGACGTGTGATGATTTAAACATGCAAATACACGCTTAATATTTAGACAATACATGTATGAAACCAGTTTTATATCTCTGTATTGTTAATTAAAATTTGTATTGCCCGCCTCTCATTCAGCTCGATGACTGAAAGTAAAGAATCACTCGACCGTGAAAAAGAACAAGACGATGAAACACTATTTTTGCGATGATTAAGACAAATGTGTAAATTTTCAAACTTGAAGCAAAATGCATACCGAATTCGATAGATTAACGATAATAAAATACTGCAATGCTTACCGTTTGAAATGAGACAATTGTTACCATAATATTCTGTTAAAAATATTATTAAGTAGCAAGAATGCCAATAAATCACAAGATATATTCAACAAACTAATCCGATCATGAAAAACATTAGTAAAGTTTAACATTTTAAAATATATAAACAATTATGTGGAAGAGAAACAACAACAAATATGATATAATGTGTTTAAAACGTCATATTTATGGTGGACCGCTCCTTTAGCGTAGTGGTTAGGGCGTCCGCCTATGATGCGGGAGGTTGTTGGTTTTATCCACGTCAGAGTCATAACCAAAAAGACTTATAAAAATGGTACTAACAGCTGCCTCGTTTGGCGCTCAGCATTAGTGTTAGGACTAGTCCGTCTGGTGTCAAAATAATGTAACTGGGTGGGGCATCATGCTACATGTCTGCGGCATGATGACCCAATGCTAGAATCGCTAAAAACTGTCAACACTACACACTTTGGTACGACTCGGCCAGGGATCGAACCCACGACGACCCGCTTCCGCGGTGGGCGCTCTAACCACTAGGCCATCGAAGTGGTCTTCATTTGTTTGTGTAACAGCGAAAATAAAAGTACTGCAGTATAGAAAATTATCACTGTAAACGATAGATTAATTTTCTGATCAGTCTTATTAAAAGAGTAAAGAAAAAGGGGGAAATATTGTTTGATATAACGGCACGCTGAATGTAATTGAAATATAAGAGAGGGATATGATTATGGGCTATGAAATCTTAACGGTAAGCCCCTAAATTAAAATGAAGACAATGGTGTAATGCTGATGAATTTCTATAAATAGATTTTAAACGTTGCGAACGTTTTGTTACGAGTTGCTATAAACGGTTTACCTTATCAGCATATATTTATAGATTTTAAGTCCGAACCTTTAATTACGACCAGTATGTTTTCATTGTAACTGTCTGCAGCTATTTGTAGCTGTATGTACTTATGTCTATACGTATGTCTGTGCTCATGGTGGATTCATGAAATGTGGGCTTCGCTAATACAAGTGTAATAAGCCAATTCATGAGATTCGTGATGACTGTATGTATGTCTGCGGGTATGACAGGGTGTATGTCTGGTCGTCTATATGGATATTGAAGAAGATTGAACCATCAAGACCATACAGAAGATTGCTTTTAAAAATTAAATTCCATGAAGTTATCTGAATCTCACTTTCATGTACGAAATTACATGAGATTATTTGAATCTAGCTTTCGGTACGTGAGATTATTTGAATATTACGGTCATACATTATATATCAACAGGATTGTTTTTTGTTTTGTTTTAGTTTTCCTATTTGTGAATCTTTGGATGGATTAATTGAATGAGACGAATGTTTTAGAGCGTGAAATAATCACTGTATCCGTAGAAAATATAATTTCTTCTTAATCCAATTCATAAAAGTCCATGATAAAAAAAATTGTAAAAGTTGTTGACATGATTAGTGGATGTCCCCTTGAATCGTCATTTGATTCAAGCATCCATTCAGGTCTATCTTGTTAAAATTGGCACAAGCTGCAGATGGATAATATAAAACCCGGACATTCTCGACACAACACATCGACTTTCTCATTCATATCCTTTACCTCAATAAACATCACCAACATTAAATTCAGTCAATACGAAACCTAGGATTACTCGGGACAGTACGCTCGCATTGCACTAATATGTCACGAATATATGCAATGATGTAAATCTTGAGCTGGGACGCATCAGCCCCATTCATTCGCAAATATTTTTTAGTTGATGCCATTACAACACTTGTGTGTTCATTAGTACTTTCAAGACTGGATTATTGTAACTCATTTCTGTCTCGTTCGTCTCAATATTTACTCCAAAAAATTACAAAAAAAACCAAAAACATCTTATATGATCATACTAAGAATACCATGATCAGAGCACTTCCCCGCGGCTCGGTACATGCTATCCTTTCGATCCAGAATGAAGCACAAAATTTGTTCTGTGCTACGTTTCAATAACTGACTTCAGCCCAACATACCTATCCGACCTTACCCGCGTGTACACACACACAATATACTTGCGCTACTCTTCTGATAATCGTATACTTATTATTCCCAATCTGAATACGAAGTGATATGGACAACTTTTTATTCTACCTGGGCCCAGCAACATGGAACGAATTTAAACTTAAGACGCAAAGTCAGTGATCTCCTTCAAGAGTGCTCTAATAATAATAAATGCCAAACGTTTCATACCTTAAACATTTTAAGCATGTTTTATGTTTTCCAATTTCATGGTGTTTTTTTGTAATCATATCAGTATAAGTTTTTTTTTTAATGTTACAGGTGTTATCTCGTGTTGTAAAGCGCTTAGAGCTACTAGTGATTAGGTTCTATACAAATTCCGCATTATTTTCTTACATATAAACTGAGAAGAAACTCCTAGTCGATTCTACTCTGCCTTAATGTATTTTAATGGAAACGTACACACACAATGATAATTATTGAGATATTTATATCCGGCAGATATTGAGAATATAGTATTAAATTCCGTCAAACAAGTTCGTGTACCAGTCAAGCTTTAAACATGCCCACACATGACCAGGAAGAAATACCACCGTGATCAGTTTAAGGCTTGCAATAATACATACAAAGTTGTACGTCAATATTAAAAAGGAAAATAAAAGGAGATACTTCATAATGGCGGCTGCTATAACACGTATTGAAGACGAACCAACTTGTCCCATTTGTATGGGCTTATTCAACGTACCAAGACAGCTGCCGTGTGCCCACACATTCTGTCAGAGTTGTTTACAGTCATACATCACAAGCAAGGCTATAGAACACGAGAACAAGAGATCCATTGAGTGTCCGGTATGTAAAAAAACAGCAGGTCATTTTACACAGAATAAACCAACTAGTGAATGGGCATCTATCTTTCCAGTCGACACTGCGATACAATGCATCATACCGCCGAAATCCAAAGTAGATCGTGTATGTGATGCTTGTACCGCTGAAGGCTCCTCTGTCACAGCCACAGGCTTCTGTGTAGTATGCGAGGAAGCAATGTGTGATGATTGTGTTAAGTCCCATAGGAAACAGAAAATATCCAAAGCTCACTCTATTTTTACAATGGAGGAGTTATTGTGGAATTTGTTATTTTCGAAGCCACAACACTTGTTCTAAGGTGAGAATGTTGAAGGAGGAACTCCCAGCTCTGTTACGTGAAACCAAAACAAGTGAAATCATTGAAGAGTTGAAGAAACTAGAAACTCACTTAAAATCGGTTATCGATGTAAAGGAGTTGAATATTAAGGATCTAGAGTCCCAAGTTAATGGACTGACTCATCAAATCCGAGAAGTGAGAACGAAAATCAACACAACTTTGGACGAATTAGAGACGAAAGTGAAGATGGAGGGAAAGAGAATCCACAAAGAAGCTGCTATTAGGACACAAGAAGAAAACCATCAATGCTTGTCACTGATTCATGCCATAAGAAATTCTCAACTTCTATGTGAAACAGTCCACAAATATGGAACTGATGTACAAAAATTTCTGACTTCAGAAAAAATAAAGTCACAACTACCTTTATATTACTCTCAGGTCAGAGAAAAGTATGAGAGGACAGATACACTGACAGTGCAGGTGAAATTTACTCCACTATTAGAATCTATTCTGTCACTCTCATCATCGGATATTGAAAAACTTGTGACCATGAATGGCTAAACTCTTTCTATACCTCGCTTGTGGAAACCAACCATGGAATGCCAGGTTAAGAAAGTTGAAACAGTTGATGTTAATATTACTGGTAATACACCACAATATACTGGCATTACTATTCTCCCTAGACACAGGGTGATGCTTGTTGATAAAAGCAATAGTCAGTGTATTCTTCTTAACGATTCACATCAAGTAGTTACGACATACAAACTCACAGGAGACCCTTATGACATTTGTGTGGTGGATGATGAGGAAGTGGCTGTGTCTTTCTGGAATCAAAATAATATTCAGATTTTATCAGTCAGGGATGATGTCATCAGTCCAGTCAGAACAATAACAACTAAATATACGTGCTATGGAATTGCAGCAGCTGGTGGGAAGGGAGAGATGGTTGTGGTTGGAGAATGTGGTAATGGCAAGTGTTGCTGGAGTCTGATCAGAGATGGGACAGAGGTCAATTATTCTGATCAGAATGCCTTTTCATATGGATGCTACATAGCACTGAATAACTCTAAAACACAAGTCTATGTTAGTGTGCCTAATAAGAATTCCCTTGTGTGTTTCAATATGGAAGGCAAGAAGCAGCATACGTACAGACCAGACAACCTCCTATGGCCTTTAGGAGTAGCTGTGGACAGGGATGACAACATCTATGTTGTTGGATATCATTCTCATAACATTCACCAAATATCACCAGAAGGATGCATAATACAGGTCATAACTACAGGAGTGACACAGAATCCACAGGCAATAAGTTTTGACAACATTAGGGATACTTTTTACATTACAAACAATTCTGAACATACAAAGCTAGACATTTACCAACTGAAATAAAACTTAAAAACTGGAAATCTAGTCATCATAGATCATATGATAAATGTCTTTTGAAGAAATAGATAGTTGACCTTTCTTTGAAGGTGCAAATAATTGACTCTCAGTTCATGGACAGACACTTCTCCCCTTTTATATATATATTATAGCCTTTCTCCTAACCGCAATATTAATTAACTTTATAAAGGAAAGAGAATGGTTAGTTATTTTTCAGATTATACATTGGACTTCATACCCAAGTTGAGAATATTATTTTAACCATAAAAATTGAAATACAATATAATATATAATAGTTTAGTCATTCATGGTGATAAATGATTACCAAATCAATAGTATTTCATGCACTGGTAAGGTAAATAAGGAATATTTTCTTATTAAAAAAATGAAACAAATAAAAGGTTTGTATTGTTTAGAAGATTGGTGGAAAAAAACAAAAAAAAATGAATTGCACAAAAATTGGTTTATAATGCAGGGAATAGTTACAATGGGATTTCATAATTTGTTACTTAGATTTACCTTATAATTTGAAATCTACCTAATTTGTATGTACAATTTACAAGTCATTTTGGCAATTAACAATGAATTTTCTAATTAAACTTTTGTTTGTCTTATCTATATTGCATGACATATATTATTTGAAGATTTTAATCTACGTATTTCTATTTTATCATTTACGTATCATCAATTGTTAAATATTAAATATTCCTTGATGAACATACATATTCAGTATACATTATTTGTTGTACACATTTGTTGGATCTATGTATCTGACAGCCTGTGCAGCAGTAGCATTCCTCCATTTCTTCTCAGCCATTTGCTATAATTTCTTCCCTGCTAATGGTACCTCTACTATTACTTCTCTTTCAAAATCTTATGGTCCCCAAAACCAACTAGTAAAATACTGAATGGCTCTACGCATAAGACATATCTAATTTTATAGGTGGGGGTCTATTCTCTATTCCTTGTTAACTACTTATGAACAAGCTTTTGGCCATATACCTTTCAAATGGATGACTCCATGCCTGAAGCCTGTCTTAATCTCTTCCACCTATAATTGTCAAAAAGGATGAATCTATGCCTGAAGCCTGTATAATGTCAGTTAGACCCCTCTTTTAATATGAACTACTTGTCAAAGGTTTTACTTATGTTAATTCATGCATTGCAGTTATAGTTGCATGTTACCAATGTTTTCTACTTAAAGATCGTTGTTGATTAGGTCCTATGTTTTAGACAGAAAGATCATTGTCTGTTTCATACACAATGCTCATTGTGACTGCAAACTGAATACATGTAATGACGATAATCATGACACAATACACTATTTATGCATAGGCAACTGGAATAAAGTCCGCTTCCAAAGGACACACCACATAGGCTGATGAAATGATATAATTGAATCCTACACCCTTTCGATCATGAGCCTGCTAAGCACATCATGGTAACTGTCTTAATGGTAGTGTTAGCAATGTAACACAATTCAGAATTATCATTCACATAATGTAAGCAACGAACCATTAATTTTAATTGGCTCAAGATATTTTCTTTATCTTTTATCGACAATTTAATTTTTGCACACTTGAAAGTGGTCAAGTTGCTTACTTGCTTGTTTACATTGACAACTTTTCTGTGGAGGCTTTAGAAAAGATTGAATGATTTGTTAACATTATCAGAGGTCTCGTATAAGTTTAATCGCAAGTATTTGAATGCCAATTTTTATCATGATGTAGTAAATCATTTAGTCAGGAATCTTAATAATAATCTTAATCTTAAGGCCCAAAATGTATTGTTACATTTTTCACATCATTATCTGGCAGCAAGCCACACATGTCAAGCACATAAATATCATGGACCCACTAAGGCAGCCACCTACAGAATAGACAGCTAACAACAGATTTCATGCACATAAATGATACACCATGGACCCACTAAGACTGTCAAAATACAGTATTCATACACATAAATGATGCACCATGGACCCACTAAGGCAGCCAACTACAGAATTCATGCACATAAATGATGCACCATGGACCCAATAAGGCAGCCACCTACAGAATTCATGCACATAAATGATACACCATGGACCCACTAAGGCCGCCAACTACATAATTCATGCACATAAATTTAGCAGTTGTATGTGTGGGCATTTAGAGAAGCATCAGGAAAATTATCCTGGGAAAAGTCGGAACCATATGAAACATTGACAATGGTTCGGATATAAACACTTTCATCAAAGTGACCATTCTTCAGATTGCTTCATCATTATGAGATATAATTGAATATAGTCCAAAATTTAAATACTAAATTATTTTTATTCACCATGGACTCAGTCAAATGGATATTAATTATAATAAATGTCTGTTTAAAAATTCTACATTGTAATAAATGGATCGGCAATCCTAATAATACCTAATTTACATATTGTTAATATATGTGCAAAATATACACCAAATCCATTTTCATACTTCCATCATTAGGTTCTCATCTTCAAAACCAAAATTCATGATAAAATATGTCCAAAACCCGACTTGTTCGTCATACACAACAATATTGGAATACAAATTTTAAAAAAATAATTTTTATTTTTCAATAATCTATAGATGGTTAAATAAAGAAAGACTGTACTGTTTAATAAGAGTTGTATAACATTTCATATATAAATATTGATACTATTCTTCAGCTTACAAAAGGAAAATGAAGTCATACTGGATGTCCTGTTGTTTCAATGATTATTTTTTTCTAGAATACTTTGGAACTAGCATCCTTAGAGTAAGTACATGCTACCACGGTGAATAGATGAACTTGGAACTAGCATTCTTACAGTACATGCTACCATAGTGAATAATTAACCTTATAACTAGTATCCTTAAAGTAAGTACATGCTACCATGTTGAATGGATGACCTTGCAGCTAGTATCCTTTTAGTACATGCTATACTGTATCATGGATGAGTAGTATTATTAAAGCCATTTTAAATGTCATTGAAAATGACAAATTTGCAGTTTGTAACCCATTCAATCAAGAAAAATAAGCATATAATTAGAGTAGTGCCAATACATAAACATGAAGCGGGGGGGGGTAAGCATATAATTAGAGTAGTGCCAATACATAAACATGACGCGGGGGTGGGGGGAAAAGCATAAAAAAAAGAGTATTGCCAATAGATAAACATGAAGCGGGGGGGGGGGGGGAGGAAGCATATAGAGTAGTGCCAATACATAAATATGAAGCGGGGGGAAGCATATAATTGGAGTAGTGCCAATACATCAACATGAAGGGGGTGGGAAGCATATAGTGAGTCTGGTACAATACATCAAGATGAAGCGGGGGGGAAGCATATAATTAGAGTAGTGCCAATACATAAACATGAAGCGGGGGGGGGGGAAGCATATAATTAGTAGTGTCAGTACATAAACATGAAGGGGGGGAAGCATATAATTGGAGTAGTGCCAATACAACAACATGAAGCGGGGGGGAGGGGAAGCATATAATTAGAGTAGTGCCAATACATCAGCATGAAGGGGGGGGGAAGCATATAGTGAATCTGGTACAATACATCAAGATGAAGCAGGGGGAGGGGGTGGGAAGCATATAATTGGAGTAGTGCCAATACATCAACATGAAGCGGGGGGTGGTGGGGAGAAGCATATAATTGGAGTAGTGTCAATACATCAACATGAAGCGGGGGAGTGGGGTGGGGGTAAGCATATAATTGGAGTAGTGCCAATACATCAACATGAAGGGGGGTGGGGGAAGCAAAGACTACAAGCATCAAAGTTATGTTATATGAGAAAACAATGCAATCCAAAATACTAATAGACTATAATTAATTTCCTAATTTCTATGCTAGAAAAACATATTTTCTGCATTAGTGATATGATATATCCCTATTTTGTTTTAGAAATTCACATACTGATGCCTTGAGTTACAGTGTCAACATGTCTGGAGTTATGACAATCAAGGTAAGAACTGTTAGCACATAGATTTACAGTTATCTAAACAATACCTTTCTCATGAAGCAAAACTTAAGTTTATGTAGAATGAATGTTGAATGTAGATACACTTTATTGACCACTAAACACCTTGCTACTCAACACACAAGGCAGATGACTGTTAAATACAAGACATAGAAGCTGTATACACTCCAACATAAACAAAGGGATATAAGGACTTGTGGAGACCTCAACATAAATAATAGAGATGTGAAGGGTTGTGAAGATGACAAAATAATTTTGGTGGGGTTTGTGTCTTAAAGCATAGTAACACGTGTAGGGTATTTAGCCTCAAAGCAATTAGTTTAAAGTGCCATACCCAAAGACATCATGACAGCTGCCATTAGCCACGGATATCCTACATCCAAAACCAATAGAAGGCCAAAAGTCACTGAAGCATATAATGAGACTGTTACCATGAGAGAATCATGAATCAATGAAGCATATAATCAGAGTAGTACCAATAGAGAATCATGAATCAATGAAGCATATAATTAGATTAGGACCAATAGATAATCATGAATCAATGAAGTATATAATTAGAGAAGTACCAATCAAGAATCAATGAACCATATAGTAAGTCTGCTACACCTACCAATGAGTTGTCATGGCTCAGGACTCCATTAGCCTTGACCCGTCTACATTCCCAAGTCCACATCTTTTCCCAACAACTTTATTATAGAAGTGTCTTATTGCATTGCATTTCAAATATATGTCAACCTGTTCCTGTACAACCAACTCTGATGGCTAGTCATCATTTCTAGTACTTCTTTTGCCACAAATGGCCTGACAGTCAGGATTAGGTCCAAGGTATAAGACAATCCCATCAGCTTGGGAAATCTGACAGTGCCTCCATGTATGAGGAGAATACCTGTAATGAAAACAACTGATATATTTTCCATTGATTGACTTTGTGTGTTCTGTTAGACAGCACATAAACACAAAATAAGCTATATGACACCTAAGCAACTGGAATAATTGTCCTTGTCAAAGGACACAACACAAAGACTGGAGCAATAACTCCATCCCATACATGTTTGTTTTTGTTTTTATGGTTTAACACCATTTTTCAGGACAAGATAGGCTACACATGGTGTTGGAAAAGCCCTGAAAGAACCACCTACCCACGAGAAGCTACTGGCAAGCTTTCTCACATACACACTGGCCGAATCCTAGACTTGAACCCATGCAGACTGAGGTGAGATGGCAGTGATCTGTAATGTACAGCGCTTTAGACCACTCTGCCACTTTGGGCCCCCCCCATCCCATACATGAATGATTTAAGCATATCATGGTATTTGCCTTCATGGTAGAAATTTAAAAAAAATTAAGAATGATCCCACAGTCCACAGTAAACCAATGACTGAATTGGTTTGAGATATTTTCTATATATTTTATGGTCAATGCCATTCTTGCACACATGGTAATGATTTCATTTAATGGACATTATCATTAACACTTTATCATTAGGACAGGATTACAGTAATAGGGATATATTGTGGGGTGGAGATATCAAAATCAAGAATAGGGAAATGAGAAGCTGAGGAGACTTCAACATAAACAAAAAGGATATCAGGAGTTGTAGAAACACAATTAAGTTATTTACACCCAAGGCAATTAGTGTAACATGTCCTGCCCAAGAACACATCATGACAGCTGCCATTAGCCACAATATTCTACATCCCCAAACCAAAAGAGGGTCATGAATCACAGATGCATAAAGTGAGTATGGCATACTAACCAATGAGTCGCCAAGGCTATCGACTCCATTACTCAAGCCACTTCTATATCCTTAAGCTCAGAGAGGGCATTTTGTTGTCCCAACATCTTTCTCATAAGTGTTTTATTGCATTGTAAAAAACTGTCAACCTGTTCCTGTAGAAACAACGCTATTGGCTCGTCCCATATCCAGTATTTTGCTGCTCCAACTGACCTGCCAGTCCTGATTAGGTCCAGGGCATGAGACAGTCCTATCCACTTGGGAAGTCTGATAGTGTCTCCATCTATAAAAGGCACACCTGTAAAACATATATGCCATTGATTGGCTTGGTGTATTTTGTTTTATAGCACAGAAACACAAAATAAGCTATTGTATGCCTAGGCAACTGAAATAAGTCTTTAAAGCATCTGTCTTACTGGTAGTGTTAGGAATAAAAACAAATAAGAAATAAGAATGCTATCTGATGTAACGTAAGCAATGAATCATTGATTTTAATTGGCAGAAGGTATTTTCTAGATATTTTATAGGCAATGTAATTCTTGCATATTTGGCAATGGCCAAGATGCTTGTGTCATTTCTGTATTCTTGGTTGTTTACACTAACTATCCATAAAACATAATGCAAATAGTCATCCTGGTGGCAATGTTGTCCATTCTGATGGTCAAGGTCATGTTTCAGTTGGTCAAAATATTTAAACAACTCTTAGTATTTGTCCTTGCTAATCACTAAATCAGTCGGATTCAGATTCATAATTGATATTTAGATTGAATAATTGATATCCAGATTGAATAATTGATATCCAGATGAAATAATTGATAGTCAGATGAAATAATTGATATTCAGACTCAATAATTGATATTCTGATTGAATGATTGGTATCCAGATTGAATATTTGATATTTAGAGGACCCAAATAACGGAGTTGTCATTTAGTGCCTGTGGCACTTTTCACATTTTATTTGGTAATATCATACCATTAACAATGGAACTATGTACCTTTCTATAAAATCCATTAAGGAAGCCAACCATAGGAGTCGTGTACATAAATAAGACACCAAGGACCCAATAAGGCAGACAACCCTGTGAGTCTTGTACATAAATGAGACACCAAGGACCCACTAAGGCAGAATACCATTATAGGAGTCTTGAACATAAATAAGACACCAAGGACCAACTAAGGCCGACTAACATAGTCTTATACATAAATGAGACACCAAGGACCCACCAAGGCAGACTATCATAGGAGTCTTATAAATAAATCAATGATCATACACAAAAAAGTAGCAGTCAGGAATTAGCATGTTGAAATTATCTGGAAAATTAGTACGGTCCTAGTCTGAAACACATGAAAAATTATTTATATATATATAATTTGATCATTTGTATTAATTAATAAAATAATCCAAATCAATGTTATGGTCGTTAAACATGTGAGAAAAATTTAAAATATGTATCAAGGCCTAGTAGTCAATTATAAATATCTATTCCTATAACCTCTTTACATATATGAAAGAATTAAATTTAATTTCATTTCAGATAGTGTGTGAAACTTAAAATTACAAACTGTGTTGCTAAGTAGCCAGGATTCACTCGTGTTTCCATTCTAAGACAATCATCTATGCCATACTATTGAAAATGTTATGATGTGTATAATTAATTTATTAATACATAATTTTAAAACATAATACATTTGTAGAATGACTAAATATTAAACAATAACAATAAAAATATTCTTAAAATATCTTTCAGCCTTATAAACAAGTACCGTATTTGCTAACATACTAGGGCTCGCATCAATGGTTGTAGATTATTTTAACAAATTTTCATACTGATCTGAAAAATCAAA
The DNA here is from genome assembly GCA_029339505.1 of Unio delphinus. Classification (NCBI taxonomy): domain Eukaryota; kingdom Metazoa; phylum Mollusca; class Bivalvia; order Unionida; family Unionidae; genus Unio; species Unio delphinus. The sequence continues at coordinate 11,064,917 of JAQISU010000012.1, read as the reverse complement.
ATTTAAAGCTTAAAATTTTAATATAATGCAACCATCATTCAAATTTAAGTACTTTTTTGCATGTCATTATTATTTTTACATTTAAGATGATAAAATTTATTTCTTACAAAAAAATATCAAATAAATTTTTGGGAATTAATAATGTAAATAACTTTGACTTTCATTTTTCTGGAATGAAATGTGTATTAAAAACGACTTGGATACAGTGATGTACAGTGTTACCATACATCTAGCATATATACATATCCTGGATATGTTATTAAAGGAACACAAGGTATTAGAAATTAGATGAAGGCTTATTATGTTAGGAAAAATAAATATGTTGTCACCATCGTTATCTAACCTAAACAGGCAGGTCCAACATTTGTAGGTGGTCACATATTTGATTTACATTCAACTCTTGCGTCAGAGGTCTCGCTAGGATTTTAAAACTAGGAGTCCAACATTCCCATTTTGGTAAAAGTAGGAATCCCACAAGCAAAAGTTGCAGTCCCAACCAAGACAATTTTGAACTCTGCAGATTAGAAGAACTGTTGGCTGCCACTGAGTTTAATTTCCACACATAACACTGACATGTAAAACAGTGTCAGCCTATTCAACATGTCTGGTAATTCTGCACAACAATGTCATTTCTGTAAACATTGGTTCACGTGGTATTTTTAGTTGAAAATTCAATTTTTGACTGAAATGTCAGAAAGAGTCCAAAGTAATTAACTTATTTGTTCATTTAATTATTAAATTAATATTTACAGTACTAATTTAGATATCTGCATAAAAATGACAAATTTACACCAGTTACAAATAAGGACTGCAGGTTAAGCAGAAAATGTCAAATTTGAGCAATAAACTTAATTTTCATGAAAAAATATACATGTATTAAATGAAAAATACTTCATAGACACAGTTATCCCTTTCAAGAGTGCTCTTCAAACTCACATTTTTTGACTGCAAGAACAAGCTTAAAGACCTAATAATCTCCCCTCCTTTAAATATTTTCATTATTATTTTGTTGTTGTAGTCATATCATTATTGATGTTGTAAAGTACTTAGAGCTTCTAAAGATTAGGCGCTTTACAAAGTCCTCATTATTATTTTTATTAGATAGTAGATATTTACACATTAACTGCCTCCAACACCTCTTCCTGTGCATTCTCTTTGTCTTTTGTGCTCACTCCACTTTCTCCTCCACAGCCTTGAAACTTTCCAAACAATAAAGCCTCTCTTTTCAGCAGACTCCCCAGTAACACAACTTTCTCCTTTTTCATTCCAGTAAGCACATTGTTTTTACTATACTATTCATAGTTTATACAAAATAGCCTATTATCAAAAATCCGATACAGACAACATGATTGTTTATGGAAAAGTGCGAGCATCCTCTTAGCAGCAAGTATATTTTACACTTTCATAAATGGCGATCTCCGTAAGCATCCACTTAAACCACTTAGCAAGTTGAGTATTATGTCCCCGTCAAATGAGTTCACTCAAATTTGAGATCGGTTTTTGTGAATCATAAATTGAGTGGACACTCACATGAGGGACAAATTTGTGCATTTTGAGTTGAGTTTCTCGCTCATCTTTGAGAAGTTTCATGAATATGGACACTGGGCATTATGTTGTGTCACAGGTCAGGTAAGAGTCAGTATGAAAATAGTAGCTTTGTAAAGAAAATATTCATTCCCGTTTATCACAAAATATTCATTTGAATTAAATGTTTTGTTACATTACTTCACACTTACGTGGCCTAAAGTATGTATCTTCATGTGCTTTTCGAGTTTTCCTCTTCCATTAAACATTTTACAAAAAAATCACACAAACAGTTTATCTCCTGTGTGTGTCCTCATGTGCAAATTAAGATTTCCATTTTTTTAAGAAACATTTTATCACATACTTCACATATATATGGTTTATCTCCTATATGTATCCTCATGTGCAAAATTAGGTGTCCATCTTGACTAAACATTCTTTTGAATACTTCACACTTAAATGGTTTTCCTCCAGTGTGTGTCCTCGTGTGAATATTATGATTTCCAGCTTCACTAAATCTTTTATTACATATTTCACATTTAAATGGTTTCTCTCCAGTATGTATCCTTATATGCACTGTTAGAATTACACTTCTACTAAACCTTTTTTTACATATTCCACGTTTAAATGGTTTCTCTCCAGTATGTATCCTTATATCCACTATTAGAATTACATTTCTACTAAACCTTTTATTACATATTTCACATTTAAATGTTTTTTCTCCAGTATGTGTCCCCATGTGATTTTTCAGATCACCACTTCCACTAAACCTTTTCTCACATACTTCACACTGAAATGGGTTTTCTCCAGTATGTATCCTCATGTGCTTTTTCAGATTTCTACTGATATTGAACATTTTATTACACACTTTACACTTAAACGGTTTTTCTCATTATTAGATTATTTATGGGTTGAATATTCAAAATGTCTGGGTTGAATATTCAAAATGTCTGATGTGCAATACACACGCTACCTAAACAGTACACGTGAGTGGACTCCTCGTTTTCATCAACTAAAAATATTGTTTTCTATATGTGAGACTATATATAAGTTCAGGCCATTTTAATTGCACACAGAAGTGTAAATTGAAGTTGTTTGAACTTTAAAATATATCCGTGTTTTACACTACGACACATACGTTACCATTCTACGTTACAAAACATTTTTAAAAATACGTTATTTTTCATTTTAAGTTTCGTGAAAGAACTTAATTAAGTATAAAAATGTGATTCATTTCATCTTTTTATAAAATATAAATTAAGTCATAATGATTATATCGGAAAAGATCATGTGAATAATGATGTTCCGCTGTCACATACAGGATAAATAACTACAATGAAGAATGTACGTGTTTAATTATGGTTAAGCAAACATATATGCGTCGCGCACTATATGGTTCTGGCAATTATAAATTATTTGGTCCTTCTTGTTCATATATTATTGATGAAACGATTTGGCGCACAAAAACATCAGCAGAAAAGATAAGAATATTTACACAGTTTTCACAAAAGCAACTAAATTACAATACTTCTAATTATATACATTCATCCAATGGAAAATTTAAATGCATCCGGCCGAAAATAGATGCGGGAAAAAAACCTGGGCAAAGAAAGCGAGCAAAGCCGGAACGATCATCGCAAAAGAAATGGCAATACAATTTGGTCTAATGTCGAGACATAGCTACCCATTTCCATTGTTACACTTTTTTAAAACTAATTTCATGTCAAAGTCTTTGCAATGTTTATATTTTTTTAAAATTTGTTGCATACATTAATGTATTATTTTGATTTTATTAATGCTTTGCTTTAAAATATACAAAATACAATAGAGTTGAACTCCATTTGTTTATTGTTGAGACACTTTTTATTTCATGTTTCAAACTGTGTTTGATTAGACATGGAAAAATAATCTTAGTACATATTTATACATTTTTAATCGCCAGTGAGACATTCCATGTATAACAGAAATCTAAAATCTATTATAAAGAAATAATGTGGTACTTTCAGTTGTTCGTTGTATTGTAATGTTGTATTAATCGCATTTGACAGTTATGGCACATGTTTCATGTGGTAGCTTTAATCAACAACCTTTGATGACGTAGTACACAGTAAACATTGATAGTACGGTGTTAATCTAAATATGCTCTCAGTAAATCTATTTACTGTATATCGTAACATCCTTCCTTCTTTTCACAAAAAACAAAGAAATAACGAAACTTTGTACATGTAAAAAAAAAAATTAAAACACTCTCTGTGTATGATAATACAGCTTAAAGAACTTGACTCATGTCTAACAATAACTAACTTAACTAGTCTATTTCTAAGTACACATGTTCTTAGACAAAATCTTCATATTTCTTTGGCGGTTTAATGTTTCTGGTCCTTGTTGATTTGTATGAGTTTTCGAGATTGACCACAGGATGTCCGCTCACGGCTTTTGGTTTGGGCGATGATTCCACATGAATTGAATTTTCTTTACACTGAGAACTTTTGCCACCCATATTTACTTCTTCACTAGTGGCTGTATTTTTACTAGACTTGACACTAGATTCACTTGCACTTTGCTCTTCATAAGCTGTTTTTTCTACACACTTTTGATCATTGAAAACACTTGGATCACTGATAATTGGCTCCGGAATGGCTTCTGATGTAGCCCTGATGTACTTTCGGTTCCTTCTGTATAGATGCCCATTTACATCGACTACATATGATCGTGGTGAATGTTGTTCCATACAGGTTCCGAGCCGCCATTTTCTCTCTCGATCATTTGGTATAGGCGCCATACGGACAGATTGTCCGATCACCAACTCTGGCAAGTCCTTTGCTCCTTTGTCGTACTGGAACTTGGACTGCTGGTGTTTCAGCATTTTCTTCTGTCGCACGTTTTCTACTACTTTCGGTTTTGTAATTGATCGGATGTATTGAAAACATATCGTTCATATATGAAGTTTGTCTTTGGAATGAAATGTTTCTTTATTGCTTTGAGTATTGTACTCACCTTCTTCCGATCGCCGTCCGGAATATCTAAATGTTGAAAAATTCGATAGCACTCTCTGCCCATAACACTCAACAGAGTAGCCGCGCGAATATTGTCTTCTTTTTTATCCAGATCTGTTGCTATCTCATAATTGTCCCATTGAGATTCAAAGAAAGTCCAGTTATCCCTTAGATTACCCTTCACTTCCATTGGAAAAGGCACTGGAAGTTTGCCTGAAGCCATCTTGAAGCGGGCGGGAAACACGAGGACGACGATCACAAGTCACAAAACGTTCGATTCCGGTCTTAAAACACGATAGATCCAGAATTTGTTTAACAGTCACGTAGTCCGTATATTCCTGTGTATACCCGATTCCTTCCTGATGTCGACAACGTTTAATTCAGCCTGCATTTGGTGAAAATATTGTCTGGTTTCACATCTGACACCATGTTTCATGTGGTAGCTTTAATCAACAACCTTTGATGACGTGGTACACAGTAAACATTGATAGTACGGTGTTAATCTAAATATGCTCTCAGTAAATCTATTTACTGTATATCGTAACAGCACTGATAGGCAATTATTTACTTCAAATGATTCAAAATAGGAGAATTAAAAAATGCAACGAAATACATTTGATTTCCATTCCATTACATGCTACTTTGTTTATTGTATTTGATTTTGTCCAGAATATATATAGTTCAGTTCTGCCTGGTGATGAATATAGATAGTAACATTTGTCTCCCTTGTTTCAATGTTTACTTCCAAAAAAAATAAAGGCAGTCGATCGTGTCGCCTGTTTCAATAAATTAATACTGTGACAAATGTTTTCTTGTGATTATGAGCATGATTAGCATCATATTTTTTGTGGATTTGGGCAGGTTTTGGGTGGTTATGGGCAGGTTTTGGGCAGGTTTTGGGTGAATCGTGCGGCCCGTTCTTATGTGCTCATTAAGAATTCCACTGTTACTAAACCGCTTAACACATATTTCACACTTAAATGGTTTTTCTCCAGTATGTAACCTAATGTGTATATTCTGAGCTCCACAGTTACTAAATCTTTTAGCACACACTTCACATTTAAATGGCTTTTTCTTGTACGAGCCCTCAGGTGCACTGTTAGATTTTCACTCGTATTAAACGTTTTATTACATACTTCACACTTGAATGGTTTTTCTCCTGTATGTGTAATTATATGTTCATTCAAAGTTCCAATCAGAATAAATCTTTTATTGCATACTTAAGACTGAAAGGTTTTTCTTTGACGTGTTCCAAAAAGTAATAATACAGATTTCTACTCTGGCCTATTGGGATCCAAACTGGATTAGACCATTTCTCGAAAAACTGAGAGCAGCAACTTGGAAAAAAAAATTACTTCGCTTTTTCTCGAGAAATTGCATGGTCGATGGTTCCAACTTGGAATAATCATTTATCGAGATATTGCGCGCAACAACTAGGAATTCCAAAAAAATCAATAGTTTCAAATATTGACATATTTATTCAAATCTTTGTATTAGGTATAACGGTACCAATTGCGCAAGTCCTGGTGGGAGGAGCTTAAGGTGTAGGGTCGATTGCATTCAGAAATAAATAACACAAGCTATGATTGGTGGATTATGTAAGAGTTGTACTTTCTGTTAGGCTTTAAATAAAGTTTAGCCTCTTGGCAACACGTTAATTTATGCTAATTCCTATATAGATCATATTTTGTATTTTTTGATTTTTTGAAAATGTGAGAGACATGACTGAAAATAAGTATGTTGTGACTAGATAACTCATACCCCTGTCTAGTTCCAGCAGAGTTATCTCTCTTAAATGCAATGGAGTACCTGGTTTTGTCATCATCAAATTGACAATCTAACATTGTTCTCTATAACAGTGTGTGAGATGCATGCTAAATTAGGATAGAAAATATATTTATCTCTCCAAATATTAGCATTGAGGCCTATGGAAAAACAATTGGTACCGTGATACCATTATTTAATCTGATTTTCTTTTTCATAGCAATTTTCAAACAAATGTACTTGAAATATATTTCAAAAAATGATTTTATTTGAAATACATTTTTTTTTTCAAATATGTGTGCATGAAATGTAGATATTTAATAAACAATATATTTAAATTGTGATTTATTTCTGATTTATTTATTTATTTATTTTTTTATTTATCTAACAACTAATATTATTTATTTATATTTATTTATTTATTTATCTAACGACTAATATTATTTATTTATATTTATTTATTTATCTAACGACTATTATTTATTTATATTTATTGTAATGAGTTTGATTTTTTGTTGCTGGATAAGACGAAATCAAAACATTTTAAGAATGTTGTACAGAAATAAAATTTAAAAAAATAAAAAATAAATAAAACTGTCTAATCTATGTAATCTATTTAATCTATCTAATCTATGTAAACTATCTCAGCTATGTAATCTATGTATCTAATATGTCTAATATATCTAATCTATCTTATCTATGTAATCTATCTTATATTTCTATATATCTAATCCATCTAAAATATCAAATATATCTATCTGATCTATCTAATATATCCAATATATTTAATCTTTCTAGTCTATATATCTATCTATCCATCCATCCATTCATTACCGCGCTGGGGGAACTTTTTATATTCGGTATCGATACACTTACTGGTAAATATATTACTGTCATGAAGATGTTGTACACGATCGAGTTCGATTTTCAATTCGGCGATATTTTCATTGTCCATTGTATATATATGCTAAACCTTTATATATTTATTCGTGAAAGTCCCTACGATGGACTTTAATACTTCGGTCGCAGGTTTCATTGCTGAGTATTGTATACAATGGGATGATTTTCTGCATTTTATAATCTCTTGCGATTATAAGATAACATTGTATTGATAATGTTTAAATATTTACCATTCGGTTATTAATACTGCATTTTCATATTCTTGTTGTTGTTCACGGTACATATCGAGATAATCTAATTTATCAAAATAATATTCTGTATAATTATCACTATCGTTGTCATCATCACCACGTTCAATTTCTTTATATAGTTTTTTATTTTCCACGCAGAGTTATTCGACTGTTTCTTGATAAGATTTTAATATATAAAACATTTTTGAGGTTTTTTTTCGTGGTCATTATTAATTTTTTGAATTCATTATCCGTGTGAATAATTTCGAGATGTTCGGCGAACGCTGATATAATTTCGTCGTTCATATATAAAATACGAAAATATTTCTTTTATCTAAATTGTAATTTTTGTGTAGTAACAAAATCACGAAAATGTAAATAACATCCTATGGTTAAAGTTTTTCGAGTACGTTGATTTTGATTATATCGTTGGCAGCGCGTGACACGTATACGATTAACACCAAAATATTTAGAAGCGGAGGACATCGACGGATATTCAATAATTATGTTGTCTATAAACGCGGTTACAGGTCTTTTCGGTTGCGGGGAGGAGTTAAGGGAATTTTCACTCTGAGTAACCTCCCTTAAAATTTCTACGCGATTGTCAAATTTTTCTCGCTTAAGGTGATCGATGACAAAACCATTACTGATTACCCCGTAAAAACATTCGAAGACAAGTCTATGAGCGCAATAACCTGTCATTTTTGTCTCTGTATTTCTGAAAATCGCCACATACGCCATGTTACTAATATAATCGAAAGGTAATTTTCGTCGTCGATTTCTAACGCTTTTGCCTCGTACTCCAATACTGCAACCGATACAAGGTTGGGGTCCTAAGCTTCCTTGACGGATATTATGTGCGTGATACCCACATAACTCTTTTGTACAACATTTTCCACAACGAGTTTTTGCTCCAATTGGTAACCAGTTGCAATTGTTCATTATATATAAATATTTTATTTAAATATATTTTATCTGAATAGTAACAATCACGAACACGAATTTCTCAACTATTGTGAGGCTTATGTTTGGTCGACATATCGAACTCCCCATTTCGATTATACTTTGACGGATTCTCGTGCCGCAGAAATATTATGCCGGATAAATTTATCCCCGGGAAGATATTTCATTCAGGTAAAATACAATAAAATTTATAGCGGTGATAAACAAAAAACGACAACAATAAAAAGAAAAAAAATGGAAAGTTTATAATCACCGTGAATGTGTATTCTACTCAACGAAGAAACCTGATTGTAACCGATAAAATTAAACAAGGTGTGTTAACCGGAATCGATAGTAGATATTATAATCGAGCATATCCGGTAACCGAGTTAACTTATGGGATTTACCTGTTAAAAAACCCATATATTATTAAACTTTCCCAGATGTAGGTTTCATTGCGGTTAAACTGTGTAGCTAAACGAGTTATGGAACATTTCAAAAATAATAAACGAGGAAACGGTTTAACCGAATTACGAAAATCCAAAATAGCTAAATGGTTGGAATCAGTTAAGGATTCATGAGCATCAATTAAAAATGCTGCTGAGTTGGAGAAGAAATTAAGATTTCCAATAACAGTAAAAACTATCACCGGGGAAATATTATATACAAAAAATATAAATCAAATGGTGCTCCGATTGAACTCTTCGATTATAATTCTCATGTGTTGTCCAGTTCTGTGATAGTATTTCCTCAAATAAAAACAACAAAATATTACTCCGAGAACATGTTTGATCCTATCCACGAAATCGTCAAAACTGATCCTGTGTCGGTGTGGTTGTTTAGCAGTTGTGAAGAAGGAGACTACGATCTGTTTGTGAGAACAAACGGAGAGCTAAACCGACGAGAAGCATTCCACAACGATATCAATGACCTCGCGCGAAAATACTCGACAACCCCTGAAGAAAATATCCGAAATTGTTTTACTGTTCCATCAGTCGCAGCGCATTTTCTCAGGTAAAGGAATTTGTGGAAACCGACCAGACATGAATTTCTCAATGATGTATAAGCGAGTTGTACCGAATATGGACATGACGGACTGTGGAACACAAAATATAATTTCCGGGATATGATTTCCGTTGACATGGTAGTGTGTTACCCTGGACGTTTTCTCGGGTATGGTGAATGCAGTGAATACTTTAAGCGATTTTGAGATACAACACATGAAATGACTCGAGTGTCCATAAACGGAGTTGTATCCGATTTTGATTTGACAGGATTTGCTCGTGTGACATCGCTTAGATTCGCTGAAAATCTTCATCCGATATGTTATGTTTGGTTTGGAAGGCATTTTTCAACGAAAAGATGGGCTCCGATAGTATTATTACGATATACGATCGATAACAAAATACTGATGTCGTTGACCGTCTCCGAGACAATTATATCATACATGGAAACAAACTTCTGTTTAGTTACCAAATCCGGGAAAAATGCGACGATTGGAACACACATCATCGCAAAGAGAACGAAGCAAAAGATCTTGGAAGAAGAATAATTGGAAAATTTACTCAAAGTGGACCGTGTGATCATAAACGTGTGATTCATCATCGATGATGCCAAATTGGATTTTATAATCGCGAATACAATCAATGAGGAGAAGTTTCGTTCTAAAAAATATGTTTGTTTATAAACGGGAGAAAAAAGCGAAACAATCGTCGAATATCACGATGGTGAATCACCACAATATACCCATTTAAGATCATCGATGCTAGCTTGTGTTTCAATAATTTTTTTTTCGATGGTAAATAGATTTTCTGACATATCGGTTAGAGACGCCACATATTCATTTTATTTCGATTGAAGATACTGGAGAGACGTTGAAATATTTACGACGCTGTGGGGTGATTGGGGAACATGGAGACTAAAACGCGAAACATTACATTGATATTGCAAATCAGCTGATACCCCCATCGAGGATAATGGTGATATGATAAAAGAACTATCATCGTATCCATCTGTGTACGATCCAATAACTAGACATAAAACTGTATATTTGAACGGTCCAGGAGGATGTAGTAAGACAACCAGAGTAATCGATTTATTCGGAAAGAACTTCGACATGATTGTACTAACTTCAACACATCGACATGCTCGAAAGATGAAATCCAGAGAAGTAAATGCTTGTACGTATCATAGCTTCTTTCGATATAATGGTACCGCTTGGAATTCTGAGCGTATGGGAACAAAATATGTTCCTTGAATAATTATCTTCGATGAAATATGTATAGTATCATTAGATATATTAAAAATATTCTTGGGCTGGTTCTTAACTGTTCCATCCGTAACAGTGCATTTTGCCAGAGAAAGAATTCATGGAAACCTACCAGATATGATTTTCTCGATGACGTGCAAGCGAGCTGTACCAAATATGGTCATGGTGGATTATGGAATACTCTATACGATCACGAAAATGTTATTTCCGTCGACATGATTGCATGTTACCCGAGAAGTTTTCTTGGACGTGGCGAATGCAACGAATGCTTTAAAAGATTTGGTCATCCAACACATTAAATGGCCAGAGTCGCTATAAGTGAACCTTTACTTGATTTGACTTGACAGGATTTGCTCAAGTGGTATCATTTAGATTTGCAGAAAATCTTCAAACCGATAATTTACTCTTGGTTTGGAAGACATTTTTCAACGAAAAAATGGACTTCGGTAGTGTTGTTAAGATTCATGCTAGATTAAAACATGTTAACATCGTTGACCGTCTCTGAGGCAATTATATCATATCGGTCGCAAACCGAAGTTTGGCTGCCAACACCATATATCGGCATTGATTAGGACACAAATGAATAGATCCGAAATGACTAGTTAAGCTCCGCCCTCTTAGAGACGGTTACTACGAACCCCAAGCTTCCCATTAAAATGGCTGACTCATCACAGAATACTGGCACCATGTCAGATTCTCTCTCGCATATTCCCGATAACATTTCACTTAAATACCTTCCTGATCAAAAGAAACTTTCCAGTCAAGTGTTGCAGAAGACTTTGAAACTAAAATTGGCGTAGAGCGAGATGCTGTCCATCTCTGAAGAAAAGCAGCACATCGAAATTACTGAGAAAATGTGTGAATATGCATACTGTTGATGTAAAGCGATGTAAATTTAATGTTTTCCATTTTTTATGAACTATTTTTTTAATATTTTAACTATTTAATACCCTGAAGTAATGGCAACTGTTATAGTACAAGTCTTGCAGGTCATGTAGCCGATCGGTACCGACTATTTAAGTAATGTGGCTTATTTGTTTACAATTTTATTTCACATACATTAAATGGCGAGCATTCGCTTTATCTGGCACTCATACATCCATATTCCTTTAGACATTCATTATATACACACTGTTCAAGAAGTACACTCGGCAAAAACAAATGTTAAATTACGTAAATGGATATATTTGGATGAGGTAAGCTCACATAAGCTGGAATCCCAGACAGCAGCTTGAAAGAAAAAAAGGGGAAAACAGTATCTGACATTTCTTTTTTGTATTTCTTTTACTAATGAATGTGTATGATATTGAAAAATAAACATGTATTGTTGCAGTGTCAGTGGATATTGCTCCCATGTAGTAGGTTAATTAAGTCCCTACAGGGTTTCAAACTACATAACTTCACCACTGTTCCTGTATAAAAATGACTATATCCAACCTTCCCGGATATCTATCATCTGCATTGCATGATCCCCATGAACACAGAAGCACCATTTAGTACATACATACAAAAAATCAGCTGTATTCTCACCACACATTTGTTTGTGGGTAAAACATGAAAGATGTTACCGTAACACAGGACGCTCTTATCCGATTGGTCAACTTCTGTGGATTTGATTGACAGGTCGGATCTATGCATTACAACGAAGAAAAACCGCTAAAGATCTTGGAAGAAGAATAATTGGTAAATTTACACAAGGTGGATCGTGTGATCTTAAACGGCGTTGTACACGATTGCTCCTCGATGAAGCTGAACAAGATTTTATGATCGTGGATAAAACAAAATAAAATAGATATTCTCTTCAAAGAAAACCGCTTATTTATCCAGCAAGGAAAATGTAGGAACTATCGTCGAATATTTCGAAGGTGAATCACCACAATATGCTCATTTGAGGTCATCGATGCTCTCTTATGTTTCGATAAATTTACTTTCGATGATAAACAGACATCGTGATTAGGGTAGCGACTGATTCATTTACTTTAATCTCGAACATAAGAAAACTGTCGAAGAATTTACTACGATCTTGACCGAATGGGGATCATGGAGAATAAAACAGGAAACATTACACGGATATTGCGAATCAGCTGATGTTCCAATCGAGAATAATTACCGTGCGGATACAATAATGGAACTATCATCATCACCGGTTGTATATGATCCAATAACCAGACATAAAACTATATTTAAACGGTCCAGGAGGATGTGGCAAGACAACCATTGTAATCAATTTATTCGGGTGGAGTTCTGACATGATTGTGTTAACATTAACACATCGACTTGCCCGGGAGATGACATCCCGAGGAGTAAACACTTGTACGTATCATATATATATATTCGGTTTAACTGAACAGCTTGGACGTGCAAATGTATGGGCACAAAATATAATCCCAGGATGACTATCTGGGATGAAATATGTAACGTACCGTTGACGCTGTTGAAAACATTTCTGGAGTGGTTGCGAACACAAAACACCGCTGTGATAATGTGTGGTGATCATGATCAACCACCGCCGTTTACCGGATCATCTCCTCACCAAAAGCTTTAAAGAACAGCAGATTATTACGAAAAATTAACACTGATCATCGATCACTTGACGTAGAGTTAAACGAGTTAAAACCCGCGAGAAGATTACAACCAGATAAATTTCAATGTGAAATAACACGTAAAACAATACATGAAACATCGTTTAATGATTTTTGGGAAGCGTGCAGACCAATAGATTTGATAATCGCGAACAGAAAGAAAATCAGAAATCAACTTCAGATGAAATTATTTTATTTACACGAAGAAAAAATTCCAATGAATCCAGTGCCGCTATGCTATAGACCTACGGATACATGACAACAAAACATCGAAGTTGATATTCCTGGACGCCTGACAGAGTCAGGTACCGAGAAACAAATATTAGTGTTAAATGAAATTGGGTTTGTTGATATCGCTGTTGTTACAGATGCAATAAACGCCGATAAATCTCTATGGCGGTTAGGTTACGCGATGACAAAACATACGTCGCAGGGGTTAACAATTACTGATACGATTATTTGGATCATAGACGATTTCATTGAGTGGTCAAATTTAGTTAACTTGGCAGTGTCCAGAGTACGAAGAATAAATCAACTCCGCTGAATATTTTATGCGATGTGACACTCTAAATAGAATCATTAGCTCTTTTTTACCACCTTCAAGTTCACCAGGTTCATATAAATATCTCACAGTGACATTACCGAGTATACCTTGTTTTGAAAAATCATTTTTTTGGTACGGGTATATACTTTTTTGGGATCGCAATAACAGATTTTATGTTGATGATTCGAGTAATTTCATTGCTAAGCGCAGTAATTACACTTGGTAATCTCTTGACCCATTCACGTGATCGTTTATTCTTGATGAATTGCTTCGAGTATTGATAATGAAACAACCGCTCAGCTAGTGTTCGATTAAATCGTTCAACAATTGCCTGATCTCGATGTAGGCAGTATATCCTCGTCGTATGGCGACATTATGTAGCGTCATCATTGATGATACTCCACCTTGAAATTCCTTGCCAGGATCAACCTGGAGGAGATTTGGCCATTGTAAAGGACCTCATCGATAAATTCTTTGAAACGCAGAGGCTACGTCAGATGAGGACTTATAAGTTATCGGCTCAGCTTCTGTATATCTACTCGCAACATCGACGACGGTTAACGCGTATTTGTAAGTACTTTTTTAACAGTATCATGTGGAAGAAACAATATATTCGCTTGGTGAGCTTCATCTTGGACGCCTACATCAAAATGTGCGAAGTTAATTTGTTTAGGCGGCGGAAGATAAATTTGCCATATCGTCTTGTCTAGATAACCAATCTATCGGGGTAACTTTTTGAATTTTGCAGCGTTAGCGCGTTTACTGATCGCTGCACTACGTTTCCAGTCTCCGCTCGGAGAATAATAAATCAATTCCACATTATTAGTTACCAGCACCTAATAATAGTTTACTTTTCATCGCGGTTTTTATTAACCAAGTAGCTAATATTTCTTTCAACGTTTTATCGGGAATATAATTCAACGCGTGGATACATTTTATATCTGCGATATGTCGTTGTGAAAGATCTTTACTTCGGTATGTTATATCGTGAGGATGACAGGCTTTATCAATAGCGTTTATCGGATACTCTCCAGGTAAGGGCTGATCTCGATTATCGAGTCGAGTACCTGGATCACAATTATTATATACTGGCAGATGTTTTTCATCTGGATATTTTGCCCATGGAGTTCCTGGGATTTTTGTTAACTTGTCAGCGATATCACTTCCCTCTTTTTAACTAACAAATCGGAATGTTTTTAATACCACACTGTGCACATTTGCCAGTGATTGTATCTGGTTTTTTTTCAGTTATAACAGGAACTAGATCAATCGTCGATGTAAGCGACCTACATTTTACACAATATAAATCAATAAAATATTTATGTTATATCTAATGGCGATTACTGATATTTCTGCAACCAAACGACGGGAACGTGTTAAACATCATACATTGTTACCAAATTCAATTCGAATGATTTTAATCGGTCCATCTGGAAGTGGGAAAACACAACTGATACTTAATTTATTAATGAAATGTATGAAATGGGATATACTATATTTGACAGCACCAAGTGTAGATGATCAACGCTGTTATGCGGTGTTAAAAGAGGGCAGCAAAGATAATCAACGAAGATATTATTGAATTTATCACTGATATTGAAGATACTCCAAGCGTCGAAGATATTAACGGGCATAATAATAATCTAGTAGTGTACGATGATGTAATGCTAGACAAACAAACAAAAATCCGATAGGACATTTTCCCGTGGAAGACATAACAATACTGATGTGATCTATGTCACTCAACGATATACCCAAATACCCAAAGTGATCAGAAATAACTGTAATATCTTTGCGGTGTTTAATGGCGTTGACACTACTGGTGCTGCGGTGATATGTATTATAATAAGTTAAAACATTTCTTAAGTCATGCTCAAGCCATTCCTCATGGATTTGTGACGGTAAATTTACATGACTCTCGAAAACGATATCGGATAGGACTCGATCGAATATATGGTTCATTAAACGCTGTCATTTAGCGCACGATGACACCATGCGCGATTAGATTTCGAACATGTAAGCGCGATTAGCAAAATTGCGTTAGCTTAAAGTTTGTAAGATTTACCTGCCGACCATTTTATACAACCAGGCAAATAATAAAAATAACAGTTATTTTAACAAAATTACGCTTGCATAAAAATGGTCTGCGGGTCTGCTCTACTATATGGATGTGAGAAATTAATAATAATAATAACAATGATATAATAATAATAATAATAATAATAATAATAATAATAATAATAATAATAATACTATTTATGTTAACAAAATCAGAAGAAGAAATAGAGGAGTTTTACAACAAACTCCAGGGTATAATAAACATGTTAAGTAAAAAAAGGATATCAGAATTATCCAAAGAGACTGGAATGCCATAGGTGGCAAAGATGCTCTGAAAGACTGGGATGATCCTTGTGGATCCTTCCGCAATCTGCATACCAATGAAAGATGGAGAAGATTGCTCGATTTCGTAAGCTACAACAACTCGGTTCTAGCCAACACCCTGGGCTGTATGTACCTATGTCTATAAGTATGTCTTTGCCCATGATGGGTTCATGAAATGTGGGCTTGGCCAATACAAGTGTAATAAGCAAATTCAGGAGATTCGTGATGTTTGTATGTATGTCTGCGGGTATAACAGGCTGTCTGTCTGGTCGTCTATATGAATATTGAAGAAGATTGAACCATCAAGACCATACAAAGCCGAAATTTGAAACTTGTGGGTATCGTGGATCATTGAAGAGTGTGAGTGGCAGTTACAAGTCTGAATCTTATTTTGAATACAGAAGATTGCTTTTAAAAAAAAAATTCCATGAAGTTATCTGAATCTCGATTTCATTGAACGAAATTACATGAGATTATTTGAATCAAGCTCTCGTTACGTGAGATTATATTAATATTACGGTCATACATTATATATGAACCGTCTTTTTTGTTTTCCTATTTGTGAATCTTTGGATAGGTTAATCGAATGAGACGTGTTTTAGAGCGTGAAATAATCACTGTATCCGTAGAAAATATAACTTTTTCTTAAACCAATTAATAAAAGTCTATCATAAAAAAATTCCTAAAAATTGTTGACATCATTAGAGGATGTCCCCTTATGTAGTCATTTGATTCAAGCATCGATTCAGGTCTATCTTGTCAACATTGGCACAAGCTGCAGATGACGAATAAAAACCGACCATTCTCATCACAATACAAGGACTTTCTCCTTCATATTCTTTACCTCAATAAACATCACCAACATTAAATTCAGTCAATGCGAAACCTAGGATTACTCTTGACAGTACGCTCACATTGCACTAAAATGTCATGAATATATGCAATGATGTAAATCTTGAGCTGAGACGCATCAGCCCCATTCATTCGCAAATATTGTTTAGTTGATGCCATTACAACACTTGTGTGTTCATTAGTACTTTCAAGACTGGATTATTGTAACTCATTTTTGTCTCGTTCGTCTCAATATCTACTCCAGAAAATGTTCAAAAACACATCTGATATGATCATCCTGAGAATACCACGATCAGAGCACTTCCCCGCGGCTCTGTACTGGCTATTCTTTCGATCCAGAATGAAGCACAAAATTTGTTCTGTGCTACGTTTCAGTAACGGACTTCAGCCCAACATACCTATCCGACCTTACCCGCGTGTACACACACACAATATAGTTACGATCCTCTTCTGATAATCGTACACGTATTATTCCCAATCTGAATACGAAGTGATATGAACAACGTTTTATAGCATGCCTGGGCCCAGCAACATGGAACGAATTTGAACTCAAGACGCAAAGTCAGTGATCCCATTCAAGAGTGCTCTTAAAACGCGCCTATTTCGAATGCAAAAACAAACTAATAATACACTAATAATAAAAAATACCAAACGTTTCATACCTTAAACATTTTAAGCATGTTTTATGTTTTCCAATTTCATGGTGCTTTTTGTAATCATATCAGTATCAGTTTGTTTTTTTTTACGTTACAGATGTTATCTCGTGTTGTAAAGCTCTTAGAGCTACGAGTGATTAGGTTCTATACGAATTCCGCATTATTTTTTTACATGTGAATATAGAAGAAAATTTAGTAATTTCTATTAAAATTTGAAAACTCCTAGTCAATTCTATACTGGCTTAATGTATTTTAATGGAAACGTACACACACAATGATCAATCAATAATAGGTGTTTTATAGTAGCCGCCGGCCACGAAGGGTCATATGGGCTACTTTTATAGCCGGCATGTCGCACGGCCATTTAGTTTCCCAAGGGGAAGGAATTGTGCCACATCCCCACGGGCATTTATGTGCAAACTAGTGCAGTTTCAATTGGGCGTCATGTTGAATCACTAAAAAGTGACTATCAACATGAATGAAAGCCCTGGGTGGGTAGGAATAGTACCGACACACACCCACCCTATCAACCAATCGGAATGCTCGAGACAAGTGGTGTGCAATGGCACTGATAGCGAGAGAAAATTAGTTTTCTCACTTCGCTATTTTCCTTAGCGCTGGTCGTGGAAAAGGCGGAAAAGGTCACGGCAAGGTCGGCCAGCACACACGCAAAGAGAAAGACAGCAAAGCCACGTCTGCCGCCCACACCTGAAACGAAAAAGCCATACCTAAATCAAATTTAGTCCAGTTATGAAATGGACAGCCTTAATCCAATATTGTTAGCCACCTGTGCAATTGAGTCAAATAACTAAGTCGTAGAATTTTTAATTTATCTTCCTATTGTTCTAAAAATACTAGTACATAAGCGTACATATGTTGAGTCCCTAACAATTTCAAGTACTAATATGTCTGTGCGACATATGAGAGTGTAGTCAATGGTAGGTAGTTTTAAGTTGTAAGTTTGTTTGCGGAGATACCAATATGGTCATATTAGCTTTTTAGGGCCAAGGAGTAGTTATTCAAAGAGGGTTACTCGTAACCAAATGAGAACCCTATTTTAAATGGCAGTGATTGAAGTATCCCTGTATAAGGGCTAATACTCCTCACGGAAAAACGTCCCAGGTTTTTCCTCCATCTTGACTAATGCGTCAGCTGTCCTGGTTTCTTTCCGATGTGTTTGTGGAAAAGAAATTCCATGTAGGTCGGCAAGGTATTTCGCTGCATCAATCAGGTGAGTGAAAGGTCGCTCCAAATAGTCCTCCAGGTAGTGCCGAGTGAGGATAGTATGTGCGAAGTCCCATTGCTGGATTCTATGTGGTGACACCGGCAACGAACGGAAGCCTATGTAGGTTACTGCTGAGATGTAACATGTAGCTTTTCTCTTATCCTTTAAGAGTTCCTTCAGTCCCAGTTCATTGCACAGTGTTCCCATTAATTCGTCCTTGGTTTTCTTGGGCATTCGTGTTGTTTTCATCGGTATCTCCCAGTTGTCTTCTGAAGTGGTAGTGGTGGTGGTCGTTTCTTCAAACTTTTTCGCCCGGTGCACTGCCGAACCTGGAGAGGGAGTAATAGGGGTGGGTGAAAATGGCATATTCACCCCCCCCCCTTTTTTTCCCCTTCCCTTTTCCTTTCTTTTTAGGCGCTGGTGATGGTGGTGGTGGTGTTTCAGCTTCAGAGCTCTCAACATTGATAGGAGATGTGGCCACCTCCGCAGTCTCCTTACCCCAAATGCTCTGCAACTGTTGTGATAACGCTGTTATCTGTTCTTGAAGATTTTCGTTTGAGCTCTTGTGTACAGCTGAATCCAATCTAGAATTCGTAGAGCCCCTATCCTCTTGAACTGCTGCTTGAGGGGAGGGGGGGGTTGTGGCCCGGTTCGGCTTCCCGCCACCGCCGTTTTCTCCCCCTGCTTCCCCTGTACTTGGGCTGCCCTCTGAATACTTTGCAGTATTTCCTTCTTTATCCCATATCAGAAGTAAGGTTGTCCTTTTCTCTGATGATCTAAGGCTCCAGCTGTCCGCTAGTTTTAATCCAATGCCCATAATGGCATTGAAAGCCTGTCTTGGGATAATTTTCATCGCTAGCACGTTTAATTCCATGTTACTTGCTGACTGGCTGGCCGCAGACTAATGAGAATGACACACACTATGATAATTATCGAGCTATTTATATCCGGCAGAGATTGAGAATATTGCATTAAATTCTGTCAAACAGTTCGTACACCAGTCAAGCTTTAAACATGCGCACACATGACCAGGAAGAAATACCACCGTGATCAGTTTAAGGCTATCAATAGTACATACAAAGTTGTACGTCAATATTAAAAAGGAAAATAAAAGGAAATACTTCATAATGGCGACTGCTATAACACATACTGAAGACGAACCAGCTTGTCCCATTTGTATGGGCTTATTCAACGTACCAAGACAGCTACCGTGTGCCCACACATTCTGTCAGAGTTGTCTACAGTCGTACATCACAAGCAAGGCTATAGAACATGAGAACAAGAGATGCATCGAGTGTCCGGTATGTAGAAAAACAGCAGGTCATTTTACACAGAATAAACCAACTTGTGAATGGGCATCTATCTTTCCAGTCGACACTGCGATACAATGCATCATACCGCCGAAATCCAAAGTAGATCGTGTATGTGATGCTTGTACCGCTGAAGGCTCCTCTGTCACAGCCACAGGCTTCTGTGTAGTATGCGAGGAAGCAATGTGTGATGATTGTGTTAAGTCCCATAGGAAACAGAAAATATCCAAAGCTCACTCTATTCTTACAATGGAGGAGTTATTGAACAATCCACAAAATATGATGAAATTTGCTGAAGGTTTTACATGTTTTGATCACGAAGATGAAAATCTAAACTTTTACTGCAATGATCACAAAATTGCGTGTTGTGGAATTTGTTATTTTCAAAGCCACAACACTTGTTCTAAGGTGAGAATGTTGAGGGAGGAACTCTCAGCTCTGTTACGTGAAACCAAAACAAGTGAAATCATTGAAGAGTTGAAGAAACTAGAAATTTACTTAAAATCGGTTATCGATGTAAAGGAGTCGAATATTAAGGATCTAGAGTCCCAAGTTAATGGACTGACGGATCAAATCCGAGAAGTGAGAACGAAAATCAACACAGCGTTGGACGAATTAGAGACGAAAGTGAAGATGGAGGGAAGAAGAATTCACAAAGAAGTTGCTATTAGGACACAAGAAGAAAACCATCAATGTTTGTCACTGATTCATGCCATAAGAAATTCTCAACTTCTATGTGAAACAGTCCACAAATATGGAATTGATATACAAAAATTTCTGACTGCAGAAAAAATAAGGTCACAACTACCTTTATATTACTCTCAGGTCAGAGAAAAGTATGAGGACAGATACACTGACAGTGCAGGTGAAATTTACTCCACTGTTAGAATCTATTATGTCACTCTCATCATCGGATATTGGAAAACTTGTGACCATGAATGGCTCAACTCTTTCTATAACTGGTTTGGGGAAACCAACAAAGGAATGCCAGGTTAAGAAAGTTGAAACAGTTGATGATAATATTACTGGTAATACACCTAATTATTCTGGCATTACTATTCTCCCTAGACACAGGGTGATGCTTGCTGATTATAGCAATAGTCAGTGTATTCTTCTTAACAATTCACATCAAGTAGTTACGACATACAAACTCACAGGATATCCTTATGACATTTGTGTGGTGGGTGATGAGGAAGTGGCTGTATCTGTGTGTGATCAAAATAAAATTCAGATTCTATCAGTCAGGGGAGATGTTATCAGTCCAGTCAGAACAATAACTACGAAATATAAGTGCAGCGGAATTGCAGCAGCTGGAAATGGAGAGATGGTTGTGGCTGGAAAATGTGGTAATAACAAGTATTGCTGGAGTCTAATCAGAGATGGGACAGAGGTCAATTATTCTGATCAGTATGACTCATCATATGGAGACAACCACATAGCACTGAATAGCTCTAAAACACAAGTCTATGTTACTGTGCCTAGTAAAAATTCCCTTCTGTGTTTCAATATGGAAGGCAAGAAGCAGTATACCTACAGTCCAAACAACCTCAAATATCCTTTAGGAGTAGATGTGGACAGGGATGAGAACGTCTATGTTGTTGGATATTCTTCTCATAACATTCACCAAATATCACCAGAAGGATGCATAATACAGGTCATAACTACAGGAGTGCCACAGAAACCAGCTACAATTAGTTTTGATAACATTAAGGAAAATTTTATCATTACAAACTATTCTGAACAGACAAAGCTACACATTTACCAACTGAATTAAACTTAAAAACTGGAAATCTAGTCATCATAGATCATATGATAAATGTCTTTTGAAGAAATAGATAGTTGACCTTTCTTTGAAGGTGCAAATTTTTTTGGGGACACAGTGGACAGACACTTCTCCCCTTTTATATATATTATAGTCTTTCTCCTAACTGGCACTATTAATTAACTTTATAAAGGAAAGAGAATGGTTACAGTTATTTTTCAGCTTATACATTGGATATCATACCCATGTTGTGAATATTATTGTAAACATACAAATTGAAAAACAATATAATATAATATATAATAGTTTGGTCATTCATGGTGGTAAATGATTACCAAATTAATATTATTTCATGCAAAGATAAGGTAAATAAGGAATATTTTCTTATTTAAAAAATGAAACAAATAAAAGGTTTGTATTGTTTAGAAGATTGGTGGAAAATAACAAATAAAATGAATTTCACAAAAAATGGTTTACTATACAGGGAGTAGTTACATTGGGATCTTATAATTTGTTACTTAGATTTACCTCAGAATTTGAAATCTACCTAATTTGTAT
Organism: Unio delphinus; assembly: GCA_029339505.1. NCBI lineage: Eukaryota > Metazoa > Mollusca > Bivalvia > Unionida > Unionidae > Unio > Unio delphinus. The sequence goes on along the minus strand of JAQISU010000012.1, from coordinate 11,042,421 downwards.
GCACAATTTACAAGTCTTTTTGGCAATTAACAATGAATTTTCAAATTAAAATTTTGTTTGTCTTAAATTTATTGCATGACATATATTTTTTGATTAATATTGCTCAATTAATTCCATGAGAAAATAAATAAGTATTTGAAGATTTTAATCTACGTATTTCTAATGCATGATTTACCTATCATCAATTGTTAAATATTAAATATTCCTTGATGAACATGCATATTCGGTACACATTATTTGTTGTACACATTTGTTGGATCTATGTATCTGACAACCTGTGCATCAGTAGCATTCCTCCATTTCTTCTCAACCATTTGCTATAATTTCAATTTCTGCCCTGCTAATGGTACTTCTACTATTACTTCTTTTTTGTCCCTTCTTAAACATCTTATGGTACAACTAAGATTACCAATCCTACTATTCCTAATTTATCCATTCTAACGGTACAACTAGGATTTCCAAACCAACTCTTTCTGAATTTTGCAAAACATAATAAAAACAAAAGCTATTAAAATATTTTAAAATGTTTTAAAATACTTATGTACCATCTCCTTCATACATTATTTTCTCTATTGTTTCAAATAGATTCAGTAATGATTCACCAATGAAATTTTCTTCCTTTGGTAAATTTATTTTGTATTTTGATTGCTACAACAGTTTCATTAGTACACCAGATCTACAGAACAATGCTGGATGGGCCAATGTCTGAGGCCTGTCTAACCTTATATGCCCCCAAAACCAACTAGTAAAATAATAAATGGCTCTACGCATAGGACATATCTAATTTTATAGGTGGGGGTCCTCTATTCCTTGTAACTACTTGTGAACAAGTGTTTGGCCGTATATCTGAGACCTTTCAAATGGATGACTCCATGCCTGAAGCCTGTCTTAATCTCTTCCACTGATAACTAGTTGTCAAAAAGGATGAATCTATGCCTGAAGCCTGTATAATGACAGTTAGACCCCTCTTATAATATGAACTACTTGTCGAAGGTTTTAGTTATGTTAATTCATGCATTGCAGTTATAGTTAAATGTTACCAATGTTTTCTACTTAAAAATCATTGTTGATTAGCTCCTAAGCTTCCTCCACAAAGATCATTGTTGACTGGATCCTATATTTTCTACAGAAAGATCATTGTTGATTGGGTCCTATGCTTTCTCCACAATGATCATTGTTGATTGGGTCCTATGTTTCCTACAGAAAGATCATTGCCTATATTTCCTACACAAAGATCTTTGTTGACCAAGCCCTGTGTTTTCCACAGAAAGAAATCCATCAGCATGCAACAAAAAGTTTAGAATGTTTTCTGAAAAACTACCTAGTGGATTTCACCATATAATGTCATCTTTGTTAAACAATTTGATGTATGTCCTAATACAAACTAAAACCCAATGACTTTCATCTTTTCCTGAGACATTACTGGTAAACCATGTTCACATGCAAGCTAGCACCAACGTTCCCTCGAAGCTGCATGCATGCACGCACGCAGCTGCTCAGGCATCCCCACACAGCTAAATTGTAAATTTTTGCTCAATCCAATGTTAAATTTTGCTCCTCTCGATAATGCTTGTGCAGTGCAGCGAGCACTGTGCGCACATCTACCATTCGCTTAGAGGGAACGTTGGCTAGCACCCAATCATTTTCAACAGGCACTTGTTATCTGTGGGGAAATTAAGGTGCACAAATATTGGGTTTACAAAATAATTACAATTACATGTATATATATTAGATAATATAATATGCAACATTTTATTGAATTTTAAGTACAAAAATTAAACAAGACCAAAAGTCTACAATTTGATGGTTTATTTATGTTGAATGAGCCATGCTTCCCAATGAATTTCACAAACAATGCTGCATCTGAAAAAGAAAGGGAAAAAACATGTTGTTAAAAACGGCATATTATATGATTTAGTGCTACAAATTCTGACACTCAGTTAATAAGAAAACGTTAACAGCACGATGCTGGAATACTGTAGTAATCCAAACCAAATGTTATATTTGCGCAAGGTTAACAATTTCTCCATGTTAATTAATAAATATTGAACAATTTTATTTGTTGTACTGCTGATTTCAAGCTACATCTAGATCTGGTGGTTCATTATGTATCTACCGATCTGGGTCTATTTTCTTCAGTATACATCTGGGTGTACAAGTTCTCTTTGCACCAGATAGTCTAAATCTAAATTATTTTGTTTGATTTATGAGTTTAAGCTAGGTCTAGTTATTTCCTATATGTTAAACAGGAGACATTTCATGATAATTCAGTGAGGAACGCATAGCAGCATGCTGCTAGGTCACGCATGATGGCAAGTGCAAATATCAAGATAACAAGAAAAAGATGGAACTATACCATGTATCATTAAGTATCATACTACTTAAAATGTATTGATAGGTATCACAATACTTAAAATATATCAATAAGTATCATAACACATGAAATCTATTATGTATTATATTATAACACTTCACATCCATGATATATCTCTGTTGATGTGACTCCTAACATTAGTAATTGCATCCATTTGGGCTAAAATGCACTGTCAGATTTTGGTGGTTGTTGTTTAGGGTTTAACACCATTTTTCAGCACACGATAGGCTATACATGGTGGCCAGTACTATTGGTGAAGGAAGAACCAGGGAAAACCCCTGAAAGAACCACCAACCCACAAGAAGCTACTGGAAAGCTTTCTCACTTAACTAGATTAGCCGAATGTTAGACTCGAACCCACACAAACAGAGGTGAGACAGCAGTGATCTGTAACAGAAAGGGATTTCAGCCACACGGGGCCCCTCTGATTGTGGTAATTGATACTGTAATCTTGGTGGAAACATTTATACAAGCAATTATTATGTACTGTACTGTTTCTAATTTATTTTTTTATCAATCATTTTTCTCTTAATTTCAAAATTAAACTATTAAAACACATTATTTTTATTGAAGATAAAACAATGTTTTATTGCATTGTAAATGTATGCCAACATGTTCCTGTATTGGCTAGTCTCATTTCAAGTGCTTTTTTTACCCCAACTGGTCTGCCAGTAAGAATTAGATCAAGGGCACGACGCAGTTCTATCAGCTTGGGATGTCTGACAGTGCCTCCAATGATGAGTGGCACACTTGTAACAAAGAAATAAATATATTTTCCATTGATTGGCTTGGTGTTTTGTTTATAGTTATTTGTTTGATTAGGATTTTTAACGTAGCTTTAACAATTTTTCAGTCATATCGCTATGATGTCTGCAGTGAGGCAGTTTACAGTGATGTCTAGCACTGGGGCATCATGCCGCAGATATGTAGCACGATGTCCCACCCAGTCACATCATCCTGACACCAGGCCAACCAGTCCTAACACTAACCTCTTAATGCTGAGCATCAAGTGAGGCAGCTGTTAGTACCATTTTTGTAAGTCTTTGGTATGACTCGGTCGGGGATCGAACCCAAGACATCTCGCTTCCACGACAGATGCTCTAACCACTAGGCCACCAGAGCAGTCAAATCTCATTCATGTCACCAGATCAGAAAGATGCAGAAGTTACTATTGCAAACGGAATACATGTAATGACAATAATCATGACACAATACACTATTTATGCCTAGGCAACTGGAATAAAGTCCCCTTCAAAAGGACACACCACACAGGCTGATGAAATGATATAATTAAATCCTACACCCTTTTGATCATGAACCTGCTAAGCACATCATGGTATCAATCTTAGTGGTAGTGTTAGTAATGTAAAACAAATCAGAATTATCATTCGCGTAACGTAAGCAATGAACCATTAATTTTAATTGGCTTAAGATATTTTATATCTCAATACTACACCCTTTTGATCATGAATCTGTTAAGTATTTGGATGCCAATTTTTATCAAGATTTTTTCTATCTCTCCTATGGACAATTTAATTTTTGCATACTTGGAAGTGGTCAAGTTGCTTACTTGCTTGACAACTTTTCTGTGGAGCCTTTAGAGAAGATTGAATGATTTGTTAACATTATCAGAGGTCTCTTAAATGTTTAATCACAAGTATTTGGATGCCAATTTTTATCTATGATGCAGAAAATCACTTAGGCAGGAGTCCTAATAATAATCTTAATCTTAAGGCTCAAAATGTATTGTTACATTTTTTACATCATTATCTGGCAGCGAGCCACATATGTAAAGCACATGATCATCATGGACCCACTAAGACAGCCAACTACAGAATTCATGCACAAAAATGTCACACCATGGACCCACTAAGACAGCCAACTACAGAATTCATGCACATAAATGTCACACCATGGACCCACTAAGACAGCCAACTACAGAATTCATGCACATAAATGTCACATCATGGACCCACTAAGGCAGCCAACTACAGAATGCATGCACATAAATGTCACACCATGGACCCACTAAGACAGCCAACTACAGAATTCATGCAATCAGTATGTGTGGGCATTTTCTGGACTGGACTATCTGAAGTTTGAGAAGCATCAGGATAATTATCCTGGGCCAAGTTTGAACCATATGAAACATTGATAATGTTTAGGATATGAACACTTTCATCAAAGTTACCATTCTTCATATTGCTTCATTATTATGGAAGATGTAATTGAATACAGTCCAAAATTTAAATACTAAATTATTTTTGTCCACCAGGGTCTCAGTCAAATGGATATTAATTACAATAAATGTCTGTGTACAAATTATACATTGTAATAAATGGACAGGCAATTCTTATAATATCTAATTTACACAATGTTAATATATGTACAAAATATACACAAAATCCATTTTTATACTTCCATCATTAGGTTCTCGGGTTCAAAATCAAAATTCATGATAAAATATGTACAAAACCTGGACTTTTTCCTCATTCACAACAATATTGGCTTGTTTTGTTTTTTATGGTTTAACGCCATTTTTCAAAACAATATAGGCTATACATGGCGGCCAGTATTAATGGTGGAGGAAAAAGCCCGGAAAGAACCACCGACCCACGAGAAGCTACTGGCAAGCTTTCTCACATAACTACATTAGCCGAATCTTAGACTCGAACTCACACAGACAGAGGTGAGATGGCAGTGATCCGTAAAAGACAGCGCTTTGGAAAACTAGGTCAATCGGGGCCCCTCAACAATATTGGAAAATGGTTTATATACATTTCATATATAAATATTGATAATATATTCTTCATCTTACAAAAGGTAAATGAAGTCATAGTGGATGTAGTTGTGTTATTTCAATGATTATTTTTTCTAGAATACTTTGGAACTAGCATCCTTAGAGTAAGTACATGCTACCAAGGTGAATGGATGACCTTGGAACTAGCATCCTTAAAGTACATGCTACCATAGTGAATGAATGACCTTGGAACTAGCATCCTTAGAGTAAATACATGCTATGAAGGTGACTGGATGACCTTGGAACTAGTATCCTTAAAGTACATGCTACCATGTTGAATGGATGACCTTGGAACTAGTATCCTTATAGTTATGCTTTCATGGATGAGTATGATTATTAAAGCTATTTTAAATGGCATTGAAAAATGACAAATTTCTAGTTTGTAACCCCATTCAATCAAGAAAATTATTGCCAACTTCTACATAGTGTGTGTGTGTGTGTATGACCTCAATTGTAATAGTGTCAAATCATTTTATTGATGCTAATACTAAGAGATTTTTTATGAGCAACAGCAGAGTTGCATTTGTAGATGGATATGCAAGATTCCATATTCTTTAAATATAAAAACATCTAAGAGTCTTAATATATGCATAATAAATACTAATATATATATATATATATATATATATATATATATATATATATATATATATATATTCACAATTAATAATAAATAATCAGTGAATAAATCATCATAAATAATCTTTCAATATATGTAATTTTATTAGCCAGTAAGCATTACTGCACCATATCATATCTGACAAAACTGAATGTTATGTGAGATGGAAAGACTTGTAAAGATACAAGTACATGTCATGATACATTTCCTGTGACACAAATACTTGTCATAATAAAACTACATACCAAGACTTGTCATGGTATAATTGTATACCAAGTTGGTGCACAAGCACTTGCCATGATACAACTACCTATCGAGATTCATGGGACAAAACACTTGCCATAATACAACTACCTAATGAGTGTCATGGGACAAAAACACTTGCCATGATACAACTACCTACCGAGTGTCATGGGACAAAAACACTTGCCATGATACAACTACCTACAGTGTGTCATGGGACAAAACTGAATGTTATGTGAGATGGAAAGACTTGTAAAGACGCAAGTACATGTCATGATACATTTCCTGTGACACAAATACTTGTCATAATAAAACTACATACCAAGACTTGTCATGGTATAATTGTATACCAAGTTGGGACACAAGCACTTGCCATGATACAACTACCTATCGAGTGCCATGGGACAAAACACTTGCCATGATACAACTACATACTGAGTGTCATGGGACAGAACACTTGCCATGATACAACTACCTACCGAGTGTCATGGGACAAAACACTTGCAATGATACAACTACCTACCGAGTGTCATGAATATTTATGGTCAGGAAAAGGATTGTTGGAGATTAAATGAAATCAAAATTAATGTATGTTATGAAAACCCTGAAAATCCAGATGTCATTAACTAATTACTTGATATCAAATCACATAATTTGATTAGCTAAACACCAACCAATCAGAAGCTAACATTTGGAAGTGAGTCCTGTGACAGTCTTTTGAATGGCAACATTTCTTGTCTTCAAGCTGTTAAAAACTGAATTGTCACCATATGAAACATTGCCACATGACATTTCTAAAACCGTGGCATATAATGTTAAATGCCCATCACATACATTGTCACATGACATTCTAAAACTGACATATAATGTTAAATACACATACACTGCACATTACAATCTACACCTGAACATTAGCCTATGATAACCATGATCTGGATAACTGTTCATACCAAATCTCCTGCAGAAAATACCCATTATGGCCGACTCCTCCATGACCTTGAGGTCAAACATCAATGCCTGTTCCATGCCTCCAGCCACTGCATAACCAGACACAGCTGCAATGATTGGCTTCGATGTCAGAAGTCGAGAAGGAACCTTAAATAAAATCAGATAATGGCTACCTGTAATGTTTTGGGATTTTGTAATTGAAATTGACAGCAAATTCATTTCATTATATACTGTATACACACACACACAAGAAATGAAAATTCAGTCTACTGTATTATGCAATTATTGCCTATAACCTTGACCTATGACCTTTTAATGCAATTATAACCATATTTTTTTCAAGCTGCTAGTGAACCTATAAAAATGAACAAATATTAATGAAGCAGACATGAGGTATTTGCTGATTGTAAACCAATAAATGATACAGACAGAACTGCATGACATGTCATGTAGCATCCTCATGTAGAAAGATATTGTGGTCAAGCATTATTTTGAATTGTGTAGAGGATTACTACATCAAATTAACTCAATAAATTGAGGCAGAAGATCCCAAACTTTTACAGCAAAGAGTCCCACATTACAGAATGACTCTCTACTGCCCTTCCCCACCCCACCACAAATTGGTAGGATCCTTATAAAATGAATTCTTATCTCCTTATCATATTCTTTTTTAATGTTAAGTTTGAAATTAAGTAATAATTCATTAGTATACATACAGCTGGTCTGAATTTCATCCTTTTCATTTAGGTTCGGATATTTAAGGTCATCTGATAGTATACATACAGCAGGTTGGAATTTCATACTTTTCATTTAGGTTTGGTTATTTAAGGTCATCTGATAGTATACATACAGCAGGTTGGAATTTCATACTTTTCATTTAGGTTCGGTTATTTAAGGTCATCTGATAGTATACATACAGCAGGTTGGAATTTCATACTTTTCATTTAGGTTCGGTTATTTAAGGTCATCTGATAGTATACATACAGCAGGTCGGAATTTCATACTTTTCATTTAGGTTTGATTATTTAAGGTCATCTGATAGTATACATACAGCAGGTCGGAATTTCATACTTTTCATTTAGGTTTGATTATTTAAGGTCATTTGATAGTATACATACAGCAGGTCGGAATTTCATCCTTTTCATTTAGGTTTGGTTATTGAAGGTCATCTGGTGGTATGATTTGAATATGAACCCAAACCCTTCAGTGATACTCATGTCATGTTAACCACTGAACCACTGCAACCATTATGTATACGGGTTCATACAGAATACTGAATGATAAATTCAAAGACTTTTCCCAAACTTTCAAAGATTACAAGCATTTACAAGACCTATTTTCGCACACATCTTGTATCAAAGTTATGTTATATGAGAAAACAATTCAATCCAAAATACTAATAAACGTTTAATGACTAAGTTCAAACTATAATTAATTTCCTAATTTCAATACTAGAAAATATTTTCTGTATTAGTCATATGATATATCCCTACTTTATTTTAGAAATTCACATATTGATGCCTTGAATTACAGTGTCAACATTGTTTTAGAAATTCACATATTGATGCCTTGAATTACAGTGTCAACATTGTTTTAGAAATTCACATATTGATGCCTTGAGTTACAGTGTCAACATTGTTTTAGAAATTCACATATTGATGCCTTGAGTTACAGTGTCAACATTGTTTTAGAAATTCACATATTGATGCCTTGAATTACAGTGTCAACATTGTTTTAGAAATTCACATATTGATGACTTGAGTTACAGTGTCAACATTGTTTTAGAAATTCACATATTGATGCCTTGAGTTACAGTGTCAACATTGTTTTAGAAATTCAAATATTGATGCCTTGAGTTACAGTGTCAACATTGTTTTAGAAATTCACATATTGATGCCTTGAGTTACAGTGTCAACATTGTTTTAGAAATTCACATATTGATGCCTTGAGTTACAGTGTCAACATTGTTTTAGAAATTCACATATTGATGCCTTGAGTTACAGTGTCAACATTGTTTTAGAAATTCACATATTGATGCCTTGAGTTACAGTGTCAACATTGTTTTAGAAATTCACATATTGATGCCTTGAGTTACAGTGTCAACATTGTTTTAGAAATTCAAATATTGATGCCTTGAATTACAGTGTCAACATTGTTTTAGAAATTCACATATTGATGACTTGAGTTACAGTGTCAACATTGTTTTAGAAATTCACATATTGATGCCTTGAGTTACAGTGTCAACATTGTTTTAGAAATTTACATATTGATGCCTTGAGTTACAGTGTCAACAGTGTTTTAGAAATTCACATACTGATGCCTTGAGTTACAGTGTCAACATTGTCTTAGAAATTCACATACTGATGCCTTGAGTTACAGTGTCAACATTGTTTTAGAAATTCACATATTGATGCCTTGAATTACAGAGTCAACATTGTTTTAGAAATTCACATATTGATGCCTTGAATTACAGTGTCAACATTGTTTTAGAAATTCACATATTGATGCCTTGAATTACAGTGTCAACATTGTTTTAGAAATTCACATATTGATGCCTTGAATTACAGTGTCAACATTGTTTTAGAAATTCACATATTGATGCCTTGAGTTACAGTGTCAACATTGTTTAGAAATTCACATATTGATGCCTTGAATTACAGTGTCAACATTGTTTTAGAAATTCACATATTGATGCCTTGATTTACAGTGTCAACATTGTTTTAGAAATTCACATATTGATGCCTTGAGTTACAGTGTCAACATTGTTTTAGAAATTCACATACTGATGCCTTGAGTTACAGTGTCAACATTGTTTTAGAAATTCACATACTGATGCCTTGAATTAGTGTCAACATTGTTTTAGAAATTCACATACTGATGCCTTGAATTACAGTGTCAACATTGTTTTAGAAATTCACATATTGATGCCTTGAATTACAGTGTCAACATTGTTTTAGAAATTCACATATTGATGCCTTGAATTACAGTGTCAACATTGTTTTAGAAATTCACATATTGATGCCTTGAATTACAGTGTCAACATTGTTTTAGAAATTCACATATTGATGCCTTGAGTTACAGTGTCAACATTGTTTTAGAAATTCACATATTGATGCCTTGAATTACAGTGTCAACATTGTTTTAGAAATTCACATATTGATGCCTTGAATTACAGAGTCAACATGTCTGGAGTTATGACCAAGCAAGTTATGAACTGTTAGCACATTGATTTAGTTATCTAAACAATACCTTTCTCATGATGCAAAAATTAAGTTTATGTAGAATGAATGTTGAATGTAGATACACTTCATTGACAACTAAACACCTTGCTACTCAACACACAAGGCAGATGACTGTTAAATACAAGACATAGAAGCTGTGTACACTCTAGTGATGGGAATCTGTCAGAAATTCATAATCGATAATCAGTTCCCCTTAACCAACTGATCATCGATTAACCAACTGATCATCGATTATAATCGGTTACTATGAGCAAATTTTAATTTTTGTCAAACAGTTGTATCTTTGATCAAGAGTTCAGTATGTTTAAAAATGTACAGGAGTAATCTCTTTTAATGACATGTATACTTTAACCTCACCATAATTTTTCATTGTGTTACCTTTGCACTACAACTTTGTTATATGAATGCAACTTTTTATGGCTGATCAGTCTTATGTAACTGAAATACTGCTACAATCCCCTGAAATTCTTTCATTCAGATGTGATTTGTCTAAAATTTAAAGTATAGAAGGACATGATTTTCTTGTTTTTCATTGATTATAAATACTACAACAGATGTTGCATTTTAACTTAAACAACAAAAAAAAAATTTGTTTAAATTTATTATCTCAACAATTTAACAACTTGACCATGTAATAATGACTACATGTTCCTAATTATGAATCATAAGGTTTCATATTTGTAGTTGTGAACGGAATTAATAAATTTCAGGTCAACTTTAGTGGCTGGGAGTTCTACTAACCTTTGTGCTTTACATACACCTAAAAAGTAGTCTCCCTTTACACACAATCGATTATGGAGTTCACAGTCGATTATCTTATTTGTTTGTTCAATCAACTGATGATCGATTATAATCGATAATCGGAACAACACTAGTACACTCCAACATAAACAAAGGGATATAAGGACTTGTGGAGACCTCAAAAAAAATAATGGAGATGTGAAGAATTGTGAAGATGACAAAATAATTTTGGTGGGGTTTTTTCGTCTTAAAGCATAGTAACACATGTAGGGTATTTAGTCTCAAAGCAATTAGTATAAAGTGCCATACCCAAAGACATCATGACAGCTGCCATTAGCCACGGCTATCCTACATCCAAAACCAACAGAAGGCCAAAAGTCACTGAAGCATATAATGAGACTGTTACCATGAGAGAATCATGAATCAATGAAGCATATAATTAGAGTAGTACCAATAGATATCATGAATCAATGAAGCACATAATTAGATTAGTACCAATAGATAATCATGAATCAATGAATATAATTAGATTAGTACCAACAGATAATCATGAATCAATGAAGTATATAATTAGAGAAGTACCAATAAAGTATCAAGAATCAATGAACCATATAGTGAGTCTGCTACACCTACCAATGATTTGTCATGGCTCCAGACTCCATTAGCCTTGACCCGTCTACATTTCCATGTCCACAGAGGGTCGTTTCTTTTTCCCAACAACTTTATTACAGAAGTGTCTTATTGCATTGCATTGAAAATATTTGCCAACCTGTTCCTGTACAACCAACTCTGCTGGCTAGTAACAATTTCAAGTAATTCTTTTGCCACAAATGGCCTGACAGTTAGGATTAGGTCCAAGGTATAAGACAGTCCCATCAGCTTGCAAAATCTGACAGTGCCTCCATCTATGAGGAGAATACCTGTAATGAAAAAAAAAACTGATATATTTTTCATCGAGTGACTTTGTGTGTTATGTTTGACAGCACATAAAGACAAAATAAGCTATATGACACCTAGACAACTGGAATAATTTGCCTTGTCAAAGGACATACCACAAAGACTGGAGCAATAACTCCATCCAATACATGTTTGTTTGTTTGTTTTTATGGTTCTACGCCATTTTTCAGGACAAGATAGGCTATACATGGCGAAGGAAAAGCCCGGAAAGAACCACCATCCCACGAGAAGCCACAGGCAAGCTTTCTCACATACACACTGGCCGAATCCTAGACTCGAACCCATGCAGACAGAGGTGAGATGGCAGTGATCTGTAATGTACAGTGCTTTAGACCACTCGGTCACTCGGGGCCCCCATCCCATACATGAATGATTTAAGCATATCATGGTAATTGCCTTAATGGTAGAAATTTTAAAAATTAAGAATGATCCCACAGTCCGCAGTAAACAAATGACTGATTTTGGTTTGAGATATTTTCTATCGATTTTATTGTCAATGCCATTCTTGCATACATGGTAATGGTTTCATTTAAAGGACATTATCATTAACACTTTCTCATTTGGACAGGATTACAGTAATTGGGATATAATGTGTGGTGGAGATATCAAAGTCAAGAATAGGGAGATAAGGAGCTGTGGAGACTCCAACATATATGAAAAAGACATCAGGAGTTGTAGAAACACAATTAGGTTATTTAGACCCAAGGCAATTATTGTAACATATTTTGCCCAAGAACACATCATGACAGCTGCCATTAGCCACAATATTCTACATCCCCAAACCAAAAGAGGGTCATGAATCACAGAAGCATAGAGTGAGTATGGCATACTAACCAATGAGTCGCCAAGGCTATTGACTCCATTACTCAAGCCACTTCTATGTCCCCAAACTCAGAGAGCGCATTTTGTTGTCCCAACATCTTTGTCATAAAAGTGTTTTATTGCACTGGAAAAAATTGCCAACCTGTTCCTGTAGGAACAGCGCTATTGGCTAGTCCCATATCCAGTACTTTTTTTTGCTCCAACTGACCTGCCAGTCATGATTAGGTCCAGGGCATGAGACAGTCCTATCCACTTGGGAAGTCTGATAGTATCTCCTTCTATAAAAGGCACACCTGTAAAAAATATATGCCATTGATTGGCTTGGTGTTTTTTGTTTTATAGTACAGAAACACAAAATAAGCTATTGTATTCCTAGGCAACTGAAATAAGTCTTTAAAGCATCTGTTTTACTGGTAGTGTTAGGAATAAAAAAAATAAGAATGCTCACTCATGTAACATAAGCAATGAATCATTGATTTTAATTGGCAGAAGGTATTTTCTAGATATTTTACGGGCAATATAATTCTTGCATATTTGGCAATGGTCAAGATGCTTGTGTCATTTCTGTATTCTTGGTTGTTTACACTAACCATCCATAAAAAATAATGCAAACATTCATCCTGGTGGCAATGTTGTCCATTCTGATGCTCAAGGTCATGTTTCAGTTAGTCAAAATATTTTAACAACTGTTAATACTTGTCCTTCATAATCACTAAATCAGACAGATTCAGATTCATAATTGATATTTAGATTGAATAATTGGTACATACATTGAATAATTGATATTCAGATGAAATAATTGATATTCAGAATCAATAATTGATATTCTGATTGAATGATTGGTATCCAGATTAAATATGTGATATTTAGAGGACCCAAATAACTGAGTTGTCATTTAATGCCTGTGGCACTTTCCACATTTTATTTGTTAATATCATACCATCAACAATGGAACTATATAACTCTTTCTAAAAAATCCATTAAGGAAGCCAACCATAGGATTCATGTACATAAATGAGACACCAATTACCCACTAAGGCAGACAACCCTGTGAGTCTTGTACATAAAAGAGACACCCAGGATCCACTAAAGCAGCCAACCGCAGGAGTCATGTACATAAATGAGACAACAAGGACCCAATAAGGCAGCCAACCATGGGAGTCTTGTACATAAATGAGACACCAAGTACCCACTAAGGCAGAATACCATAGGAGTCTTGTACATAAATGAGACACCAAGGTCCAATTAAGGCAGACTACCATAGTCTTATACATAAATGAGACACCATGGCAGACTATCATAGGAGTCTTATAAATAAATCAATGATCATACACATAAAAGTAGCAGTCAGTACAGAGATCTCGGAAACGCTTAATTATGCGTATTTGAATGCAAATATTTGATCTGGGACGCAGAAATCACTCCATGCAGGAGTCCTCCATATGCATGCAAATAGCTGGGAGACAAAGTCAATGTTGATTACATTATCATTTTAGCTGCGCTGATATTTAGAGTGACATAATTCAGTGGTTAAAATTAGAGCTGTACCGATGTCACTTTTTGCCGATTATGCCGATACCGCGTATAGCCGATTATCAAAATTGCCGATACCGATTATGAGACCGATTATTTGGTTATCATATTATGTACTCGGGTATAAGCCGACAAATTTAGAAAACAATAAAGGCCTGGAATGGGGGGCTCTTGAAACAATGTGTCCAAATAAATTACTACTCTGTTGTCCACAGATCGTAGGGGTGGGCGATTTTTTTTTTTTTTGTGCAAACAGGAAAGTTTCGTGGCACAATAAATATGTTCTAATCACTATGTAAATTGAGGCAATGCTTTTGAGTTTATTGCCGATTTTCTATGAACAAAGGTCGTCGGCTTGCTTTGACGACAACAAATACTCGTTATTGCTGCGGCAACATCAGATAATTGTAACACATTGATATTGAATTGTTTTATTTGTTTATTATATGTCAGTGCTTTAAAGGTACAGTAAAACCTGTTATGACTTATGAGAGACCGCCCCTTCTGCCAGATGGTGGATTGGTGAAACACTAACAAAAGAAATAAAAAATAATTTTAAAAAATCCAGAAATGATTCTCACTTACTAGTATTAAAGACAATGAGTTCGTTCACCCTCCAGGCATTACGGATTAACTGAAAGACAGACGACGTACTCAAATCTACACTGAAGCCCTTTCAAACAATTTGTCATTGGGACATAAGGACTATCGGTGTTTTGTGAGTTTTCATAAAGATAAAGAAAAAACACAAACCTCAAAATTGACTGTGTATATATCCATCATTACTCCCTTTGATGTTAATCTTACTGGCTATTCACATGACTTTGGCACTACAATGGCGGTTAGCGACATGTACTTTAGTCTGGTTTACTGCAGTTTACAAATGTTACCAGACGCTGGAGTTGAAAATTTCGCACAACTGGCAGCAAGATAAATTCTTTTTAAATACTTTATTAGAGCAATCTCTTTGTTACAAAAGATTAATTGATGGTTCGATGTATTTATCTCAATATATGGTTAATCGACTATACAGTAGTGTTAGTTAATGAGCTACTTGTTTGCATACTGCATTTATCCCTAGCTCTAGTGTTACAAAGGATTAAGTTACGGTCAGTCAAAACGCGACTGTATATACAACTTTTATCAAAAAAAATTGGTTATTTAAAAAAATTATTTGCATCGGCACCGATTATTTTTGCCGATATCCGATTATATCGATTATGCTAATAATCTGCCTGATTACGCGTACGGGCGATTAATCGGTACAGCTCTAGTTAAAATACCCCCAGTTGTGCCAGTTGTAATTATCGAGTACATCAAAAGAACATGTAGCAATAGCTGGGCGTAAAGTTCAAAGACTTTGACTAGCAGCTTGGGTGGGAAAATGTGCTGAAATTTACAATGACTGAATTCTGAGACAGAAAGATCCTGAGATGTACATGTGGTCATTATAAGAGTACAACCACTTTAGCTTTTATTATTGTGTTCATTTCTGACAATAGCCAAATAAACAGTGCCTGCGACCTCAAAATCAAGACACATCAGGACAAAACTTCGTTTGCAAATTTGGATAAGTAGTTTCAGGTTAAACGGCAAACTGACAGGTTTTAATGAGATTCAGAAGAACGCTGAAGTTTCTAGAACTGACAGTTCGGATGGAAATAGTAGCCAAGTGTAAGAAAGTGCGTGATGGCTGGCTTAATATTTGGAATACAACTATTCCTTGGATTTACAAAATTCAGTCACACCATGAAGGACTATCAAGAGTTACATCACTGTCAGGTTATTCTGGGTATCTAAGGTTACCAGTATTAGCGCAAAACCCATACCGAATTCAATTGATGGGAGAAAAAAAAATCTGCAATGCTTACCAATTGAAAAGCGGCAATTCAATTTACCCAGAATCAAGTGCCTGTGAGTTGTCACCAGAATATTATATTCAAAATAATATAAAGTTTGGCCAAATGGATATCACCCCTATGTTTCCATGATTTGAGATATGGCGACCTAATTCTGCGCATGACTTTGAAAAGATGTAATGTTTATGCATCAGGCTATGGAAATGAAATATATTACTTTGTACTCTTTCTGGCATTTCAGACAATAATTGAATTTTCAACCAAACCAACACGTGATCCAATATTTACAGAAATGATGTATCGTTGTGCAGAATTACCAGACACGCCGAATAGGCTGTCACAGTTGTACATGGCTGTGTTATAAAGAATGTGGAAATTAAACTCAATGGCAACACACGTTCTTCTAATCTGCAAAGTTCAACATTGGTGGGACTCCTATTTTTACCAAACAGGGAGTCCTAGACTCCTAGTTTAAAAATCCTAGCGAGACCTCTGCAGTAATTAACATGTTGAAATTATCTGGAAAATTAGTATGCTCCTAGTCT
Organism: Unio delphinus; assembly: GCA_029339505.1. Taxonomy (NCBI): domain Eukaryota; kingdom Metazoa; phylum Mollusca; class Bivalvia; order Unionida; family Unionidae; genus Unio; species Unio delphinus. The sequence continues at coordinate 11,025,738 of JAQISU010000012.1, read as the reverse complement.
GAAACACATGAAATATTATGTATATATATATATATATATATATATATATATATATATAAATTTGATCATTTTTATTAATTAATAAAATAATCCAAATCAATGTTATGGTCATTAAACATGTGAGAAAAATTTAAAAATGTATCAAGGCCTAGTGGTCAATTATAAATATCTGTTCCTATAACCTCTTTACAAATATGAATGAATTAAATTTAATTTCATTTCAGATGGTGTGTGAAACTTAAAATTACAAACTGTGTTGCTAAGTAGCCAAAAGTTTCACTCATGTTTCCATTCTAAGACAATCATCTATGCCATACTATTGAAAATGTTATGATGTGTATAATTAATTTATTAATACATAATTTTAAAACATAATACATTTTTAGAATGACTAAATATTAAACAATAACAATACAAAATATTCTTAAAATATCTTTCAGCCTTATAAACAAGTACCGTATTTACTAACATATTAGGGCTCTCAACAATGGTTGTAGATTATTTTAACAAATATTCAACATACTGATCTGAAAAATCAAAATTTAAAACTTAAAATTTTAATATAATATAACCATCATTCAAATTTATTTCTTACAATAAAATATCAAATAAATTTTTGGGACTTGATAATATAAATAACTTTGAGATTCATTTTTTTTGGAATGAAATGTGTATTAAATATGACTTGGATACAGTGATGTACAGTGTTACCATACATCTAGTATATATACATATCCTGGATATGTTATTAAAGGAACACATAGTATTAGAAATTAGATGAAGGTTTAGTATGTCTGGAAAAATAAATATATTGTCACCATCGTTATCTAACCTAAACAGGCAGGTCCAACATTTGTAGGTGGTCACATATTTGATTTACATTCAACTCTTGTGTCAGAGGTCTCGTTAGGATTTTAAAACTAGGAGTCCAACATTCCCATTTTGGTAAAAGTAGGAGTCCCACAAGCTAAAGTTGCAGTCCAATCCAAGACAATGTTGAACTTTACAGATCAGAAGAACTGTTGGTTGCCATTGATTTTAATTTGCACACATAACACTGACATTTCAGCCTATTCTTTTAAGAATGCTCTTAAGGCTCACCACTTTTGATTGCAGGGACAAACTTAGCGACCTAATCATGTTTTGTATGTTATATGGTTTCAGCATGTTTTTACATTTTCCAATTTCATTGTTTTTGTCATTTGTTGTTCTGTAGTGTAGTCATATCATTATTGATGGTGTAAAGCGCTTAGAGCTTCGAAAGATTAGGCGCTATACAAAGTCTTCATTATTATTATTAATCAGTGCATCTGGTAATTCTGCACAACAATACGTCATTTCTGTAAACATTGGTTCACATGATATTTTTGGTTGAAAATTAAATTTTTGACTGTCAGAAAGAGTCCAAAGTAATTAACTTATTTGTTCATTTAATATTTACAGTACTAATTTAGATATCTGCATAAAAATGAAAAAATTTACACCAGTTACAAATAAGTACTGTAGGTTAAGCAGAAAATGCTAAACGCAATAAATAAAATTTTCTTGAAAAAATATGCATGTATTAAATGAAAAGTACTTTATAGACAGTGATCCCTTTCAAGATTGCTCTTCAAACTCACATTTTCTGACTGCAAGAACAAGCTTAAAGACCTAATAATATTCCCTACCTTAAATATTTTCAGTATTATTTTGATGTTGTAGTCATATCATTATAGATGTTGTAAAGTACTTTGAGCTTCTAAAGATTAGGCGCTATACAGAGTCCTCATTATTATTTTATTAGATAGTAGATATTTACACATTAGTGGCTTCCAAAACCTCTTCCCGTGCATTCTCTTTGTCTTTTGTTCTCACTCCCTTTTCTCCTCCACAGCCTTGAAACTTTCCAAACAATACACCATCTGTTTTCAGTAGACTCCCCAGTAACACAATTTTCTCCTTTTTCAGTCCAGTAAGCACATTGTTTTTCTATACTTTCCTATAATTCATATTTTATACTACACACAACATAGCATATTATTAAAAATCTGATACAGACAACACGATTGTGTATGGAAATGTGCGAGCAGCCTCTTAGCAGAAAGCATAGTGTACACTATCATAAATGGCGATCACCATAACCAACGACTTACGTACTTAGCAAGTTGAGCATTACATCCCCCTTAAATGAGTTCATTCAAATTTGAGATTGGTTTTTGTGAATCATAAATTGAGTGGACACTCACATGAGGGACAAATTTGGGTATTTTGAGTTCAGTTTCTCACTCATCTTTGTGAAGTTTCATGAATATGGACACTGGGCATTGTTTTTTCACAGGTCAGGTAAGAGTCAGAATGGAAATGGTAGCTTTGTAAAGAAAATATTCATTCCCAAACATCACAAGATGTTAATTTGAATCAAATGCTTTGTTATATTACATTATGCTTAATAGCTATCTAAAGTAGGAATCCTCATGTGCTTTTCCAGTTTTCCTCTTCCATTAAACATTTTACAACAACCTTCACACAAACAGTTTTGCTCCAGTATGTGTCCTCATGTGAATCATTAGATCTTCACTTTGCGTGAACATTTTATCACATACTTCACACTTAAATGGCTTTTCTCCAGTATGTATCCTCATATGCAATTTAAGATTTCCACTTTTAAGAAACATTTTATCACATACTTCACACATATATGGTTTATCTCCTGTATGTATCCTCATGTGCAAAATTAGGTGTCCATCTTGACTAAACATTCTGTTGCATACTTCACACTTAAATGGTTTTTCTCCAGTATGTGTCCTCATGTGAATATTCAGATTTCCAGCTTCACTAAATCTTTTATTACATATTTCACATTTAAATGGTTTCTCTCCAGTATGTATCCTCATATGCACTGTTAGAATTCCACTTCTACTAAACCTTTTATTACATATTCCACATTTAAATGGTTTTTCTCCAGTATGTGTCCTCATGTGATTTTTCAGATCCCCACTTCCACTAAACTTTTTCTCACATACTTCACACTGAAATGGTTTTTCTCCAGTATGTATTCTCATGTGGACTGATAAATGTCCATTCTGCCTATACGTTTTATTACACTGTTCACACTGAAATGGTTTTTCTCCAGTATGTGTCCTCATGTGCTTTTTCAGATTTCTACTGATACTGAACCCTTTATTACACACTTCACACTTAAACGGTTTTTCTCCAGTATGTGTTCGTATGTGCTCATTAAGAATTCCATTATTACTAAACCGCTTATCACATATTTCACACTTAAATGGTTTTTCTCCAGTATGTATCCTCATGTGTATATTCTGAGCTCCGCAGTTGCTAAATCTTTTATCACACACTTCACATTTAAATGGTTTTTCTCTTGTATGAGCCATCAAGTGCACCGTTAGATTTTCACTCGTATTAAACGTTTTATTACATACTTCACACTTGAATGGTTTTTCTCCTGTATGTGTCATCATATGTTCATTCAAAGTTCCATTCTGAATAATTCTTTTATTACATACTTCACACTGAAATGTTTTTTCTTCAACGTGTTCCATCATGTAATAATACTGATATCTACCCTGGCCTATTGGGCTCTAAACTGGATTAGACCATTTTTCGAGAAAATGAGACCAGCAGCATGGAATTATAAATCGTTTCACTCTTTCTCGAGTAATTGCATGGTCGATGGTTCCAACTTGGAATAATCATTTATCGAGATGTTAAGTGCACCAACTAATAGGAATTCCAAATAATCAGTAGTTTTAAAATATTGATATATTTATTCAAATATTTGTATTATCACAGGAGACTGACGTTTTATCAATAAAGTACGGCGAAATGTTTGATAAAATGAAATACCCTTTTCTCACGTGTCTTTTATCGCTTCAGAATCGCAAGAAGACTGAAACACTAAATATATGCATTCAAAAGACAGTTAATTACAAACACATAACTCTTAAATGACCATGTCCTGAATCCAACCGGCGAATTAACCTTTTTTTTTCTTCACAAGTACGGTCACAATAGCCTCGCTCTGAAATTATCTGACGGAAGTAGCCCTTTCTACCAGTTTCTACCCTGCAGTAAATATCCGTTAGTGTCTAATAATTGTACCGATCACGGCGCAGAATCTGTTTTTAAAGTTACCGGATCCAGCAACAGTCGTAAATAGTTGAAGTGTGATGACGTCATCAACCGTTATTTCTACTATCAGAACTTTGACTACATATATCTGTTCTGGAAATTTAAATAAAATTATAAAATGATACAATCTGAAATAAAAAGCAAGATGAACATTTTATCTTGAGAAATTACTTTCATCATGTTATTCAGCATATTTACTGATGAGGATAGCATTGATTTTATCACTGACATCAATCTAGTAGTATACACTAAGAAACATCAACCAGACTTGGTGTTCAGGGGACATGAATATAATCAAATTTAAAAACTTATTATCAGAAGTGCAATTCCTAACCCGGCTAGACATCTTGGTTTATTTTTTATTTACAACTGTGTAATTTTCATAGGAAAGATTATTTTGGTAAGTATTTGGTATGACTCAACCGGGAATCGAACCCACAACCTCCCGCTTTCACAGCGGATATCTAAGCACTAGGATACCAGAGCGGTTCAGGTGTTCAGGGGACATGGATATAATAAAATTAAAAACTTATTCTCAGAAGCACAATTCCTCATGGATTTATGGCGATAAATTTACACGATTCTTGGTTATGATATGGCAAAGGTGTCATTACAAATAGGAAGGATTACTTTCACAAATGGATTCTCCTAAAATTGGTCTGTTCACCATCTCCACTGCTCCTTGAATATGCAGATACAGTATACACAATATATCTGATTATGTACTTTGTTTTATATTTCTTTTCATTGTTGTCATTATTGAATAAATATTAATCACGAGTTTAAATATTTTATTCAATGAAAGTACCTACTAGAATGCAAACACTCAGATAATACAGAAAGATAAATCAATGTCAAAATTTAGAAATTAGTACAGGTATTAGTCTTTTAGAAATATAATAATAGTAACTGATACACGTATTAGTACATGTAGTACTTGCACACTAACAATACCTGCTTTGGAAGATACATACAACAGTAAACAATATGAACAACGACTGTAATATAGCCATTATCATTATGAAATATAAATAAACTATGATAGCTAATAATGCCACAGTGTCATTAAAAACAGTGAGTTAGGTTTGGCAGGGTACTATAGGAGATATGTTGCAAATTTTAGTGCTATTGCGAGTTCATTGACTGACTTGACTCAGAAAAAAGCGCCGACCAAAGTAGTATGGACAGACGCATGTGAACGCGCATTTCAGACACTAAAAGACAGACTGACGTCAGACGCCATAGTTAAGTTGCATGACATGACACGGGATTTTGTTTTGAGAACAGATGCTTGTGATAGAGGTTTAAGTGCAGTGTTATTGCAAGAACACAAGGGAAGCTTATTTCCAGTTGCGTATGGGAGTAGGAAACTGTCAAATGCGGAAATTAACTATTCAGTGTCTGAGAAAGAATGCTTAGCGATTATCTTTGGAATAACTAAGTTCGAACGTTATTTGTATGGTAGGAAGTTTACTTTGGAAACAGATCACCAACCGTTGGCGTATTTGGCCCAGGCAAAATTAACTAACGGTCGATTAATGAGATGGTCGCTGTTTCTACAACAGTATCAGATTGAATTACGCTACATCAAAGGTAGGGATAATGTAGGAGCGGATTGTTTGAGTCGGTTAGGGATGTCTGAGGTGAATAGGTCACCTAAAGACATGTAACGGGAGCAGTAAAGTTCACCGAAAAATTTGGGAGAGTAAAAATACCGATTTTCTCTTAGGAAGAGGGTAATGTCAAGTGCCAAATATTTCGTCAGTGAAATCCAGTAATTAATTCTTAGTCTAGCCGACAATTAACTGTGTTGGAGTAGAGTTTGGAGGAAGGAATGTTTTCTTACCTCAGGTCACGCTGGTCCTATGTTTATAGTAAAAACGAATTGGTAGTATGACGGGTTAGGAAAGGGAAAATTCTCACGTAAAGCTGTCAAAAATGATTGAGATAAATGAAAGGTGGCATTTTGACACATTTTTAAACAGTTTTCCAAATGTCTGTAGGAATAGCATTTATTCCGATTGGTTAAATATGAAATCAGGGGGTTGGGTCGATCTCTAATGTTGAAGGGAATATATACCCCGAACCACATGAATTTTAGCAGTCTGAAAATTTCTCTGCAAGAGAGAACCGAAGGTAGAAGTATTTACCAACCGAAGGTAGAAGTATTTACCAGGACTCCGAGCGGACTTTAGGAAAAGACATTCGTAAAATTGTGGTTCCAGAAAATAAAACTGAATTTGGAACAATTGTAAGATGCCAAAAACACAAGGTATTTAACTCAAATTCACCTTTATCATGATGTATTTTATATGTTTTCTTCATTATAGATGCATGATGTATTGATACTATGATACGAATAGTTCAGTATTACATTGATTTAATAATGTACATTGATATGATGTTTCTTACAGATGCATGATGTGTTCATATTTTTGTACGAATAGTTCGGTATTAAATTGATTTAATAATGTACTTCTGAATCATGAGTTAGAATTTTCAATTTTATACGTAGATAGGTTAATGGGTGGTGTAGAAAACCCGCTGAGTACATTTATGAGTGGAAAGTGCTATATTAAATTTTGAATTTATCATATTAGTGAATATGGATTGTGGGCTATGATATATTACCTCACTTTACGTAATGATTTACGGGAGTATCTGTGACTTTCCCAAATTCTGATGTCGATAATTAGCGGTATAGCTCTATTGAACTGAAGACTTGTGTAGTATTTGCTAGCCGTATAATAGTTAACACTGATAGTAAGATCTGATTGTTCGAACCAGAAAGACGGACGGACAATCTCAACTTTTAAAGCATAACAAGATACTTAGGGCGTTTTACCCTTTTCTTTTCAAAGGAAAATAGTTTGTTTTGAAGAAAGAGTGAGAAATAGCGAGGAAGTCGAAATTCAAAAGGAGAGAAAAGAAGCTAGAAGTCAGAGTTGTGGAATTCCACGTTCAACCAAAAGGGCAAGCTAAAGTCGTGACGCACACAGAAGAAAAACCAGTCGTCGAACAAGGTCATTGTGAATTTCCCAAGCAGTCCGATGTTAATGAACACTCGATTTCATGATGAAATTTACTATCAACTATTAACGGCTAAATTCATCTATTTTATTAGTGTTTGAATTTTAATTAATGCATCCATTATTTTAAAGCTTCAGTTAAAGTGCTTCTTAACTAAGAATACTCAGAAGGAAAGAAATTGCAATTTACTGTGTCATTCTTCTCTTGATTGTATTTTAATTAAATTCTTAATTTATCTTTACGGGGGCTCATGTGTTGTTTTGTTTAAGATACCGTCTCAGATTACCATATCCATTCTAACCGGGCAAATCACACCATAGAGGTCATTCCTTAGATAAACGAGTATTAGCGGGACGTGGTTTCGAGTGTTGTTTTTTTTCCAAGTTGCGCAATACCTCTGACTAGGGACTTGTGCAATAGTGTACTAATAGCGCTTGATACCGATATCCCCGTTACACCAGTTAATAATGCCACAGTGTCATTAAACACAGTGAGTTTAAACAAACTTAATATATCATGTAGTTATAATAATAATAATACATTCCAATGAAATATTATCTTAAAAAGATATATCATATTAAAGAAAAGATTACTTGGAATCAATGGTATGGTCATTACAGTCAGTTGTGATACAAACATAAATATGCCTCAAGGCATAGTAGTCTATTATTTAAGTTTCATGAATATGGCATGATGTTGTGTCACACACACTGTGACACAGGTAAGGTAACCGTTTGCATGGAAATAGAAGCTTTGTTGTTGTTGTTGTTGCTATAGGGTTTAACGCCATTTATCAGCACAAGATAGGCTATACATGGAGGCCAGTATTAATGGTACAGTTAGGACTAGGGAAATCCTCGGCAAGCTTTCTCACATACCCACATTAGCTGAGTCTGAGATTCTAACCCACACACTCAGATGTGAGATGGCAGTGATCCGTAACAGTGAGCATTTTAGACCACTCTGTTGCCCCCCTAGTAGTTTTGTAAAGAAAATATTAATTCCCATGCATCACTAGATGTCCATTTGAATTAAATCTTTCATATGTACTGTTAGAATTCCGCTTCTACTAAATCTTTTATCACATATCCCACACTTAAATGATTTTTCTCCAGTATGTGTCCTCGTAATTTTTTCAGATGATCAAATTTACTAAACCTTTTCTGATACTTCAGTCTTCACACTTAAATGGTTTTTCTCCAGTATGTATCATCATGTGAATTGATAAATATCCATTCTGCCTTAATGTTTTATTATAATATTTGCACTTAAATGGCTTTTCTTCAGTATGTATTCTCATGTGGACTGTTAGATATCCACTCTGTCTAAACACTTAGATTTGTTACGCTTAAATGATTTATCTCCAATACGTGTCCTCATTCAAATATTCAGATTTCCAGTTTTACTAAACATTTTATTACATGCTTCACTGCAATGGTTTCTCTCCAGTATGTATCCTCATATGTACTGTTAGAATTCCACTTCTACTAAACCTTTTATCACATATCCCACACTTAAATGATTTTTCTCCTGTATGTGTCCTCACATGTTTTTTTAGATCATCACTTCTACTAAACCTTTTTTCACATACTTCACACCTAAAAGGTTTTTCTCCAGTATGTATCCTCATATGCACTGTTAGAATTCCACTTCTACTAAACCTTTTTTCACATATCCCACACTTAAATGATTTTTCTCCTGTATGTGTCCTCACATGTTTTTTTAGATCATCACTTCTACTAAACCTTTTCTCACATACTTCACACATAAATGGTTTTTCTCCAGTATGTATCCTCATGTGAATTGATAAATGTCCATTCTGCCTAAACGTTTTATTACAATATTTGCACTTAAATGGTTTTTCTTCAGTATGTATTCTCATGTGGACTGTTAGATATCCACTCTGTCTAAACACTTTATTGCATTCTTTACACTTAAATGGTTTTTCTCCAGAATGTGTCTTTATGTGCTTGTTCAAACTTCCATTGTGACTAAACCGTTTATTACACACTTCACACTTAAATGGTTTTTCTCCAGTATGTATTCTTATGTGCTCATTCAGAACTCCACTGTTACTAAACCTCTTATCACACACTTCACATTTGAATGGCTTTTCTCCAGTGTGTATCCTCATGTGTATATTCAGAGGTCCACAGTTACTAAACCTTTTATCGCATACTTCACACTTATACGGTTTTTCCCCCGTGTGTATCCTCATGTGCTCATTCAGAGTTCCGCTGTGAATAAACCTTTTATCACATACTTCACACTTATATGGTTTTTCACCAGTATGTATTCTCACCTGCATCGTTAGCTGTTTACTGTTGCTAAAACTTTTATCACACACGTCACATTTAAATAGTTTATCTCCAGCATGTGTCCTTGTGTGCTCATTCAAAGATCCAACGCTAATTAATCTTTTCTTGCACACTTCACACTGAAAAGGTTTTTCTCCAGCATGATCCGTTATGTAATAATTTAGATTTCCACTCTAGACCAAACCTATCGTCATTTAGTTCATCTTTAATCGGTTAATATAACACTCGATTAAGATTTTTAAAAAAAATAATTAAACCCTTAAAACAAAAATAATCCGACTTTCGATATTAGTTGACAATGATGTCTGGCATTTCTGTGCACAGAAACAACAATGAATTGGATGTAATGTGTTTACAACGTCTTGTGTATAAGGAAGCTTTTTAAACAACTCAGAAACAGACTATACTCCGGAGAATTCTTAAGAATCCTGTTCTAGCGGCAACATAACACGTTGGGTAGCAGACGAGTTATTATGTATGGGACAACTTGCAAACTTGGATTAAGATGCATATGTTTTTCTTAAAAAAGACAAATATTTCCATCTTTGAAAAATGTTTTTATTTATATATAAATAAGAGTTTCGGGGATAGGGGCCATCCATAAATGACGTCACGCGATGTTGGCCGATTTTGCACCCCCTAACACCACCCCCCCGTCGTCACACGTCACAAAAGGTCAGACTCCCCTCAAATAATGACGTCACAAAGCTCTGCTCTCCCCCTCCTTCTCCCGAAAAAGCCGCAATTTCCTATTTAAAAATTCACGTTTGAAATTACTTTATTGTCACTGTAGTATGTTTTTAGTGTGGCGCTGCCCTCTGATATTTTAGGAGAAAACATGTATTAAAAAAGAGGCACTGGAAATCTGAAATTGGCATACAATTATTTTGATAATATTCGTGAACTAGCTAAAACTGCAGATATTCTGAATAATGTATTCAAATTCTTCTATAATTTTCAAATAAAGCAATTATAACTAAACAAAAATACTTTAAACTTTGTAGTAGAACACACAATTCTCGGGGTTTGCCAATTTGCAACTAGCACTTTTTTGAGTTTTTTTTCTTTCTTCGGCATATGATGTTTGTTTAGCCCAAAACGTCAGAAGTGATCCTTCTTTTGTTGCGGCAATTGTTTTTAATTCTTGCAACCAGTGATCAACTTTAACTTGCAAATCTGCATCATTTTGTTACATTCCATTCAACTTTTTGAACCACTTCATCTTGGCAAATCTTTCTGCTCTTTGTAGGATATGCCAGCACGTACGCCTCAGAAAGAAACTAGAATAGTTTAGTTTTATCCAAAGCAGCAGTCAATTCTTCACCACCACCCCACCACCGAAAAAAAATAAATAATAATAAATGAGATTATTATTGGTGTAATATAAACTTTAATTTATTCGGTTGATATAAACTTATATATATATATATATATATATATATATATATATATATATATATATATATATATATATATATATATATATATATATATATATATATATATATATATATATATATATATAGAAACCTTTATTATGTTGTATCAATCTTAATAAATTGTTTACTTTTCTATCAAACTTTTTTAAATTAATTTTATTGCACATAAAAGTTTAAAATTAAAAAATTTTGGCAAGAAAAAAATCATTTTAACCTCGCTTTTTCGACACTAGCGGACTGGAAACGGAAGAAAGCTATTGGGAAAAGGCCACCATTGGGGCTAGTAGGGGTGTTGGAAGTTCGAAGACCAGTTTAATTTGAGCTCAAGCACGACACGCGTGAAGCTACTTAAAACGTCATCAAATAAATAGTAAGCAATCAAAAAATTAAGTGGAACTTTTTAAATTTGCGCATTTTGATGTGACGTCATATTTCTTTAACAACCCCATCCCCCTCGTCACACATCGTCACAAATGTCTGACCCCTCCCCAACCCCTAGGTGCGTGACGTCATTTATGGACTGCCCCTTACAAGTAGTATAGTGAGATACACTAGGGACAATGGGAAAACATTATAGACCACATAGGAAAGTTCAGGGAAAAGACGTTTTAGATCGCCATGGGAAGGTAAAGGGACATGAGGAATTCTTTCAACATAGGTGGAACAATAAAGGTGTTATGTAAAAGTTTTCTGTTAATGTATGTTGTTATTAGCTTTACATAACCTTCTTCTCATTTTTTGCTATGAGAAGGAATTACTCGTAAGTTGGGGAACGTCTATATCCATGGTAAGAGAGAGAGAGAGAAAGAAGAAAGAAGTCAGGCTCTCTTAAAGAGAGCGCCACGATGATAAAACAGCTACATCTGAAATGAAGAGTCAAACATTCATTTTCTGCTGACATGGAGAACTAATCTGACCTGATCGCACATCTGTATTTATAGTGTCAGGGTCAGAGGTCATACCCTCCATGCATCAGTCAGAAAAGATGTTGACTTACTTTCAGGTATAAACCAGTTTCGACCGGCTGAATCCAATTTATCTTACGTCATAAGACCTACTCTATAGTTTATTTATATTCGTTTCGCGTCGTCACACCAAATATGGTTAGCCGTTAGTTGGAAGCCATCTTGTTTCTGTATCGTCTAGAGAAATCTTACTTCAGCTTCATTAACCGAATTGAACCTATGCCAATTCTAGGTCAGAGACATATTTTTACCTAGAACTGTAGCTAAGTCAGCAAACGCATGTATTATGGTATACAATCTTACAAAACACTGTACATTAGTTATTTTTACTGATGTTAGGGAGTATAGTTATACACATTGTCTTTTTTCCACTTGCTTAGCAACCCTTTCTATTACATATAGTTGTACTTCAAAAACAAGTGAAATTACCTTTAATATATTTTAGAAACTACTTACATATAAATAAATAAAACATTACTTTAATACAATTCAAAGAAAATATCAATCTTTATTAATTTTACTAAAAATTCAATCCTAACAATACCCTCTAGTTTATTGAGCCGAGTCCTCGAGGCTCGAAAAGAAAAAATCAATTTTATTCATCAAAGAAGATGAAAGGTGAAAGGTCAAAAATACAATGATAAAAAAAACCATTGCAAGACATTTTCGCAAAGCTTAAAAATACAATGTAGACACTGCAAATACATTGCAAAATACTAAGTAAAATACAAAAAATACAATGAGAAGGTACATTGCAAAATACTTAATCAAATTCAAAAAGTACAATACAATGCAAAATATTTGATAAAATTCCCCCCAAAAAAACAAAACAATGGGAAGTGTATTGCACAAATTTCAGTCAAATTCCCAAAAAAATACAATAAAATATAATGCAAAATTCGTGATAAAATTCCCAAAAATACAATGGAAGAACTTAGCAACACTGGATACCTTCATAAAGTAGAGTGAAATAGCGTGGTAAGACATTAAATAAAAATTTAAAAGTTTACGTAACTTAAACAGCTTTACAATATAAAATTCTACAAAACCTACATAGAAACTAGTTTTGTCAGACGATTGTAACACAAAATAGTAGCATGCAGTTCTTGGTATCTTTATTTTTCTTTTTCTATTTTATTTTACTCTTTTTTTATACTGTTTTCTTTCTTTTTCTTTTTTCTTTTGTCTCTTCTTCTCTTTTATATTTATTTTCATAACATCAGCAGAACATATGTATGGGTGACTACAATATTTGCTTCAGCCAAGTGTAATGAAAAAAATTCTTGTTCTTATGAATAATGCTAGTGAGCCGATATTGAGCTGATCTTCCTAGTTCCACAAAGAATTACCAGTAGTTTTGAAGTAAGAATGGATACAATGAAGATGGCATACAAATGTAGTATTAATCAAGAGTTATGAAACTGACAATATAATGTTGTTCTAGCCTTAATAACCATGACGTATTTACAATCAAACTTTGACCTGTGCGTGTATGAAATATGTAACGCCTTTGAATTAACCGATGAACAATAAGTGAATATTATTGAATCGTTTGGTACCATATGGTCTATTGCAGCTTTGAAATGTACGTGTTTTAACGTTATCTGTGACGAGGAAAAGAGAATGTATTGCCTTATCGTTTTGAACTAATTTGACTCAGAAGCTGGCCGTATATAGACCAATAGCTGCTCATATCGTGAGAGCTATGCATTACGTTAACTCGGATTCGAGTAATCGCTAGGACACTTTGACTATTTTATATCATTTCAACATATATTTAAGTCAACATCAATGGATGTTGCAAAACCAGTGAAGGAAATCGCCTCTTCTAACTGGCTGAAGGTAGGCATTATAGCCGTTCCTATAGTACGTACCATAAGGTACAGACATTCATACAAATGTATGAAAATTGTGAGATAAATACCTCTAAAACATTGTCGAACCATTTGGCTGACAAACAAAAACATCTGAAGTCAATAAGTTCGAGACGACTAGGCGGAATTAACAATTCTCCCTCAGATAGGTAAATACGGTAATATTGAATGTGCTAGCAGCGAATCATATACACGATGGTTTCAGATTTCAGTACGAACAGGTTTTGTATAGCTTATGCGAAGTAACGTCAGTTGGCTCTCATTAAGGCTCTATAGGCAAAAAATTACACTGTGATGAATATTTCTGAAGTAGATATAGATAATAAGAATGTTACTACATAAGAAATGCAGCAAAAAATTAGATCAGTTGTTTAGGAGTATCAATGAATGCATTAACCTTATAATATTTGTATTATAAGAAACAAAATAAGATAGAGCAAAAAAAAACATACCTGTGTGTGTGAATTACCACTGTCCATAAATATGATTCCTATGAATGAATGGTATATTAAGGAATAGTAAACAATGCACGTATTGTCTGTAATAGTGAAATAGTTCAAACTGTAGAAAGTTCAAGTCACTGTCACTGCGGCTGTCGTTGACTATGGGTCAGGCGGAGATGTTGCTGTTAGGTCAGTGGAAATCTGGATCTATGGTATAGGTGCATCTCAGTCTGGGTTGCTGGTAGCCCGATTTCGACTAGGTATATGTACATTCGACATGTGTGATGTTTCAAACGATACTACAGGAAGAATTCTCATCGGCGATGTAATGCATGTTATGCTGGTAGCCTATCAGTTTGTACTTTTTCTTTTATTCCCATGGTGTGAAGATATTGTTGCTGATGTCTTAGAACTGACCCTTCGTGTGGGCGAAAAAATACGAAAATCACAGAAGAGTTGTTCTGTCATTCCTGAGTTCACGTAGTGTAGCTGACGGCGTGATATCTCGTGATAGCAAAGATGTTAGTGCGAGTCTCTCCCATGGATCATAGTTATACGTGTGACGGCTTTATTCATGATGTTAGTCCACTCACGTCGTTTTTTCAAAGAATATTCTCCCATAATTTTATGAAAACACTGTCTCAAAAGAAATAGTCACTCATAACGGTGTAGACAGGCTACATCTTGGGGACATTGGCTCTGCGAGAGGTTCCAGAGATCTGTAACATTCTCCATCACTTGTTATGTAATAAAAAAAATCGTTGTAATCATCACAAGGGAGAGAGAAAGAAGAAGGAAGAGAAGGGCTCTCTTAAAAGCGTGCCGTCACGATGTTAAAACAGCTACACTACATCTGAAATGAAGAGTCAAACATTCATTTTCTGCTGACATGGAGAACTAATCTGACCTGATCGCACATCTGTATTTATAGTGTCAGGGTCAGAGGTCATACCCTCCATGCATCAGTCAGAAAAGATGTTGACTTACTTCCAGGTATAAACCAGTTTCGACCGGCTGAATCCAATTTATCTTACGTCATAAGACCTACTCTATAGTTTATTTATATTCGTTTCGCGTCGTCACACCAAATATGGTTAGCCGTTAGTTGGAAGCCATCTTGTTTCTGTATCGTCTAGAGAAATCTTACTTCAGCTTCATTATCTGAATTGAACCTATGCCAATTCTAGGTCAGAGACATATTTTTACCTAGAACTGTAGCTAAGTCAGCAAACGCATGTATTATGGTATACAATCTTATAAAACACTGTACATTAGTTATTTTTACTGATGTTAGGGAGTATAGTTATACACATTGTCTTTTTTTCACTTGCTTAGCAACCCTTTCTATTATATATAGTTGTACTTCAAAAACAAGTGAAATTACCTTTAATATATTTTAGAAACTACTTACATATAAATAAATAAAACATTACTTTAATACAATTCAAAGAAAATATCAATCTTTATTAATTTTACTAAAAATTCAATCCTAACAAAGGGACAGAAATGTTTTGGGATTGTATAGGGAAAATTGGAATGGAACAGGTGAGGTGACGTCACGATTCTAGACATTGGCAAGAATGTGGCAAGGAGCTGACCTCAATTGGACCAAACAGCAAACAGTAACAGCGGTCAGCGGGTATGTTCAGCGGGTGGTGGATAAATTCAGCTAGTTCATAAACTATACAAATAAAACAACGCTTGGCTGGGCGGGTTAACAAAGAAACAAACAAACAAAGATACACACATATAGCAAATAAAATAAATATCTTTTCGAGGCATATGAATGGCCCTGAAAAAAGACTATGATATTTATGTCAACGTTATTCTGTTAAGGTAGATGGCATTGCATAATTCTCTTTCTTTTCCTCAAACGTTTTCTGACTTCTGGTCCGAGGATGAGGACTCTCTTCAGACATCAGTGTCTCTCCATATAAATTCTCTTTTCCAAACGGTGATCCGGATGATTGACCTTGATTATTTCACATACATGGGTATTATAGGGTGGCCCTTAAACATAGAAAAAACATTTTTTTTTATTTCTCTAGCATCTGAACCCTCAGAGTGGTTCCATTTATTGTAGAAACAGATGAGAAAAAATATTATGAAAAAATATTAATATTTAGGGGTGGCTCAAGCACATCAAAGTTTACCATTAGAGTCTGAAAATCGTCATTTGGTCATTAAAACGAACGACACAGAGTTTACTGTTTGTCAATCAATGTTGACTTTTTTGCATCTGGAAATTGTTTCCGGTTCTGCTCTATTACGTGGAGAGCATACTGCAGCTGGTCTTCACATCTAAAGCGCCCTGACTGGACTGCATCTTGAATGAGGGCAACGCTCCGTTCTGCGTGGTCATTTGTAACCGAAAGCGTCTTGACCATTGCCTCAGCAGCTTTGAAGTCATATCTTCTGTTCCATGACTCGGGATCTTCAGCTAAGAATCCAGAAGGCAAGCCCAGAATTGTAAATAGTTTTCTGCTGGACTTTGTGACAAAATCTACGAGTGTCTTCTGTTGCACGGCTGCCATGTCAATGCGTGCCCATTTTGGTGGATCCAGTTCTCCATCCTTTTCTTCCGACCCTCTGACAAGTGCTTGCTTTGTGGCAATATCTAGTTTTGGATCAAAGAGGCTGAGCAGTATTAAATCTTCCGAGAGGTACCACAGATGCCCAGCCATCTTACGTGACGTTTCGACACTGATGGCACGATCTGGATATGAATGGAGCAGCTGCAGAGTTGGAGGTCATTTCTGGCTGCAGTAGGAGCAACAGGTGCCTGGTACCAAAACTTGATATAAATCTTTGCAAGAAATATGTTCAAACGTAGAAGCCCTTGAGATTCTCGGGTTGTCAGCTTGAACTGGGACCGGAAAAGCCATACCATGATGCTGTAGATGGCTTTTGCCATCCAGCGTGCTTGATGCAATGGACCAGGGCTTCTGAACGTCATCTTGTCCGAAGACTTTTTCCCTAAGAAGACGAGCATTAGTTGCAACAGCTCACGATAGTCATCTCTAGGTTGATTATCTTCAAGTTGTCGTTCGCAGAATGCAATGACTTCGATTTGAACATCTGCAAGCTCGGTAGATGCATAATCATCTGAAAAGGCGTCACTAAATCCGTCTTGGTCTATGCTTGACCACTGTTGTTTAAAACGCTTGAATATGAGAATTCTGGTGCCTTGCTGGGTCCCATACAGATTCCAAATGCAGCACCCAGGACCAGTTCCATTATATGATGCCGACAAGCAAAGTGCAGAAGAGACCGTCCCAGTAACTGCTCGAGAATGATGCAAGCACCTGACAGTCTACCAGTATTGGAGCTTGTGGTGTCGAAGCACATGCCCTGAACCAAACTGGTAAATTTCCATTCACATATGGCATTGTAAACTGCCTCTGCCTCAGCTTTGCCAGTTCCTGCAGATATCTTTGGAATTTGTAAAAGCTTCTTCTCCCCATTGTCGAAACCAGAATTGGTAGCCTGTTCATTTTTTCTATACCAGTTAAGTTAGGCATTAGCTTGCCATCCCAATGGACAGTTAAAGCTGTGGTTCGTTTGAATGCTTCCTTAATGCCAGCAGCTGCTGCTTTACGGTGTTTTTGGCGTTCACGCTGTATGGTCGTCCTGTTTAGAGCAAGCTGCTCTGGGTCTTGTACGATAGCATTCATTGATTCAAAAAATGACCATCATGGCAGCCCTGTCACTCAACAGATTTCTATCGAGCATTGCTGCCAAAGGGGCTGATATTACCTGCTTTTTACCTCGTTTTCGTGGTGGAGGAGCAGCCGCACTTGTGCTGGGGATTGGATCTTGGTCGTCAGACTCAGATGATGTTTCCATGTCCGAATTATTGCTACTGCTGTCCAGCTCAACCACTTGAGACAACAACTCCTTTTCAAGTTCAGAACGTTTTCGTCTTCTTTGCAATGTCTCCACTTTTTCCTTCTGCAGTTCTTGTTGTTTGAGCAGCACATTGTCCACACCCGCCATGCATCCAGGCCGTCCCTTCTTCCGCTGACATTCCAGGAATAATTTGTCCTCTTCATTCTCTATGAGTTGCATTGCATCAGCGTGTGCAATATCAAACAGTTCTTTGATCATTTCTGTAAACATGACTTCATTTGCTTGCTGAGTCTGTGTCTTACGGTTCTTGTTCTTCTTCAGACCTTTCCACTGGTAGAATAGTTCTTCAAGTTTTTTGATTGAATCTTGTCGATGCTTGACTGGAATTCTTGCACGGAACCAAAAATCTTCCACTCGTATTATGCTGTTGTTTGCTGCTGTTCGGATTTCCTCTTTAAGAACATTGTGACGATGCAAGAAATAGCTGAGAACTTGCTCTGCTGAGGGCAGTTTACCACCTTCTATCCCATCTGCACTGGTAACAAGATAATCTTGTGAGCGTGTTGTCACTTTTGTGGCTGCTGTCACTGCTGCTGCCATTGCTAACAGGTAAGTATCAACCAAAACCGGAACAATTATACTCTTTTTAACACTCAACAGTCCACAGTCCACAGTCCAGAGTTCACAAAATTCCCACTTTAACCTTTCAAATCCAACAACTGTTGCAAAAGCTTCCAGAATTGCAGATTTGTTACTTTTTTAACTGAAAATTTAACAGTCAACACTCAACATCTGAATTTCCTGAAAACATAAAAGTAAACAACTGAACAATAAAACTTGCAAAATTGCAAAGAATATTTAATAATAACAAGTCATTAGTCAATAAATAAGTAAGTAAGGAAAATTTTTTAAATTTATACTGTGGTTCTACATTCTACAATCTATATTACAAACAGTACAATATGGACATTATGAACGTGATTACCACAAATTTCAGTGTCATTGAGCTACCTCTAAACCTAGCTCAATTTTGCAGATTTTTTGCATACTGTGTTTTTTTATCTTTTAGAACAAAATGAGAGGTCCAGAAATATATAATTCAAAACTTGATTTCTAAGGGCCACTCTAATGGGTAAGTCTTTGCGGTACAGCATCGACTATACGAGGATAGATGACTTAACGTTAGTCACCATCTTATGACGATAACAGGTGAAGGTAATGAAGTTGACTGCAATAACTTATATTGGAAGAGCGGATCTTAGTGGATTTAGATTTTTCAACAAAGTTAGAAAATTCAATCACTGGACAGAGTCTGTCTTTTAATACGAAGAGAGCTGCCCGTGACGTAACATTTCCTATATAGTTGCGCTTTCTATGCCCAGTGAATCAATGTGACAAGTGTTTACAAACAGGACGAATATCAAGAAGCTGAATTGGGGGTACACCGTCTGTGGAGACGAAATGCGATGGTATAGCAGCTGGTACCAAAGTTAACATGGTACTACTTCCAGAAAATGTCGATTTTAATTGAGATTTAGTTGATTTTATCTCTTCTTCATAATAATTTGTTCAGGTATCAGCACCTTTTCCACCTTCTCCTTCTTTAACCTAAGTCGGGGATTTTAAACAGAGACTTTAACAAAATGAAAAATAGAAAAAAATTTGAGCAGAAAAAAGATTCAGAATAGGCATATCTCCTTAAATACCAAAGCAAGAATGAGAGGCAAGAAGAATGAAACGACAGGAAGAAGAGGCACCAGCATAGAAAAAACAAGGTCCAAGAGAGAACGAGAGCAGTGAAAGTCAAAGGGTCACGGTACTTGTTAACATTTTATTAGAGTTAATGAGTCTAAGATAAATGTATCAAACGTCTTTCACACGATCCAAGAGGAAACGGCATTCCCCAGCCAAACAAACCAACTCTGTGACAACATCTGAAATACCAAACCTAGTGATTTCTACCAAATCGTCGGCATAAGCAAGTCCAGAAGTAAGCATTGGCCGTAACAAAGTCTTAAGGCAGTTAAAGCTAATTTTTCCCCGTTCCTGAGTTTGTTTATGGCGACATTACTTGTGCGACAAGGAAGACAATGGATTCAACATGCCCGAAACGTGGGATGATAAAATACCATTGGGACGTATTTAGTGGATGGTGGGGACTTAGAAAACCCCAATATCGTGTACGAGTTTAACTAAAGTTTATTTCACGGATATCTCCGCTGCTTCCCTCAAAGTGACACTAAAAATCAATTTTTACAACAACACATGGAAACCTTGTACGAGCGAGGCCACTCTTCAGCGACAGTTGAAGTTAGAATAGTAAGGATACCAAGTGGCGGAAATATAGGAGCACGAGTACGATCATCGTTTGAAAGCATATTCCGAGTTTAAACGAGTCGTGGTAAATAAAAGCTGGTGGATCCGCCAGACAGTTTAGGCCGTGGACAGACGAATGCCACCTGTTTTATCTACCAAGAGGAAATCAGATACTTGAACGTGTGCTCTCTCTATTCTTACGTGTGCAAATCTCGTCACTTTACCACAGGGCATTCGTAATAGGGTGACCACATTCTTCTCAGCCATTCCGGGACACCTTAGTGTGACACTGTACTGGGAAGAGAAATTTCTGCTGAATCCATAGATAAGACACTTGATGCTCTAGCACAGAAATTTCTAATCGCAATAGCTGGTATACCGAGACTAGTTTCTCTGCGCTCTTTATAGCAGTTGACTGCAGGGTAACTCCCTTCGCTCCAACGAGCGCTTACACATATAAAGGGTTATTAATAATAAGAGCAATAATAATAAATATTAATAAAAAAATAATAACAGAATAGTTGTAGTACGGCATTATGGCGCCATGTTTTAGGCGATAAATCATGACTGACTTGCCGTCGTTAATAAATAAATTGAGTAAAACTCGCATTCAGGGACGTTTAATTGTCCCAGAAGAGGTCCGCCCGGGACGCGGGACATTTTATTTCATTCCGGGACTGTCCCAGGCATTTCGGGACGCGTAGTCACCCCAATTCGGAATTGATGACGAAACACGTCGACCTGGACAAGATTCGAGAATACGAAGGATTAATCAAGTGCAAAGCCTTGCCTCCCACCGAATTGTAGCTTCCGTTTTACCTCACCAATGCCAAGGAAAACTGATTTTTTTCCCCTAGTGCCATGCATGTGTGCTGAAACGTGCAATTAATACCGACTTTGTCAGCACCCCCATGAAGAACGCAACTTGACGGGAACTCTGAACCTCGATACCAATTGTTAAAAGTGTACGAAATTTACCACTTTCACAAGAGAGAAAAGTACCACAAGAGCGACGAGAGTCAGAAAGGCATTTTCCTAGACTACGTAGATGCCTTTTTAAAACTGAAACAAGAACCCAGTCGCTAGCCTTCCTTGTGTCAGACTCCCGAAATACCTTACTAAATTCAAAGACAAATACTAGAAAATGTATGACTTTAGACCTCGGGTATAAAAACGAAATAATTTGATCGTTTGCCAAAGTGATGTTAAATCGTTTGTGAGGTACAATGGCACTACGACCAATGGCAATGATCCGTAACGGAGAGCGCTTTAGACCACTCGGTAACTCAGGGCCCCCAACAGTGTCAGAAACAAGGGTTTCATTTACAATACCAAAAAAAGATTATTTAATAGACAAAAGAAGATAAATACAAAAATATGTACAATGATTGACATTTTAAAGCGATTCTGGCAAATTCAACTTCAAATGAAAGTAAACTATAATAGAGATTCGGCATTTGCAACTCCAGACGGTCTGTATGTGATGCTGCCTGGCATGAAAAATTCTCAGTCAACATACTAGCATTTAATGTGCATTATAACATATGGTCAAGACAATTAGGACACAAATCGAGGACATAATCCTTTACATTGATAACAGGAAAATTCACTTGAAATACCATGGAAATTCTTTGATTGGCTCAGTGATGCAAACTTGACAGCTAATTTAGTTTTAAGTGAATTTTGCTATAGTGTGTTACACGTTTAGGACATACTGTGGGAAAAGGTCAAGTGAAATTACTATAAGGCATTTTTAAATTAGTTGGTGAAAACTTGACTCAAACAGAGATGATCTAATGTGCTATTTTTTCTATTTAAAAAAAAAAACTTTACACTACAGGCAAATTATTTCACAATCAAGAAAATATGCTTGGCTTTAATACTGGCATTGTAACATTTTGAAGTGTATGTTAGTTCAGCTCCTTTTCAAATTATGCTAATCAGTGATCACTACTTCCTTACTTTTATTAACAAAATGAAACACAAAATCACAGTTGGAGATGAGATCTTGTTGCAGGCAATCATCATTGATTATTAAAACCATCTAGGGAAAATATGTGATTGCAGATTCACCATCATATTTATAAAATAACTGTATTGCTTAATGTCTCTTTGATGCCATGCATAAAATATCAAAACATCTTCCTATCTCAGTATAATACCAAATATATTTTGAACTGTGCAAAGATTTATTTTTTTAAGAAGGGAAGTGCAGTGTATACCTTCATTGTGTGCTTAACTTCTGTCCACAATTATAGATTGCTATTTTAAGAGAATGGTCACATTTAAGCTACATGTTTACCTCAATTTGAGTCCAAGGCCTAAGCTTTTTATAAGCTTTGGATGCTCTGGAAGCAAATTCTTGTTGAAAATTTTAAAATTGCAACACTCCTGAAATCCACACTCAAACTCAAATCTGAGTTTTCACTCAATTACTTAAGTGTGTCCTCAAATTGTAATTCACTAATCTAAGACAAGGAAACCACAACACACAACTCACCTTTGAGTATTTCACTCAAATAGATGAGATAGTGTCTTACCTAACTCAAGGAATGCACTCAAAAATGACTCACACATATCATTTACATATACACTGGAGAAAAGGTCTAATAAGAACTAAGAAAAGGCTAACCTAGCATGATGTGGATGATTGAGATTACTTCCAAAGATTATGATTCAGAAAGCACACAATTTTATGTTTGGTATCAATTTTGGAACATTTTATATCACAATTAACAAATAGATCACTTTAACTGCAATGTCTGGTGCTCTTCACCGTTAGATATTTAGCAAGTGGAGCTCATAAGCAGCTGATTGGGGACAACATGAGGTTATTACAACTGGCTGAGTCATGTTCTAATCAGATTTGCTAGAACCATAGTATCTCCAGCTCACCAGTGCATCAAGTCTCCATGACTGAGCCATGTTCTACTCAGATTTGCAAGGATCATAGTATCTCCAGCTTACCAGTACATCAAGTCTCCATGACTGAGCCATGTTCTAATCAGATTTGCAAGGACCATAGTATCTCCAGCTTACCAGTACATCAAGTCTCCATGACTGAGACATGTTCTAATCAGATTTGCAAGGATCATAGTATCTCCAGCTCACCAGTACATCAAGTCTCCATGGCTGAGACATGTTCTAATCAGATTTGAATGAACCATAGTATCTCCAGCTTAGCAGTATATAAAGTCTCTGTTGAGAATAAACCATAAGATATATAATTTGTGAGAATTATTACTGGTCATCACTGTTTATTATCTGTCTAGAATTTCCTACTTTGATTTAATGCATTAATGTAACATTCATCAAAATCATTGTAACCAAAGAAAATGAACAGGATTATGTCAACAAGATGTATTTTCACTTCTTTAATGTGCAAGTAAAGCATATACAATAAATTACCTGATTATGTACTTTACTTTATATTTCTTTGTTTTTCTATTTCTTTACATCGCTTTCAATATTGAAATAATATTAATACTGATGCAATTCTGATTCAAGAGTTTAAAAATTGTATTCAATGAAAGTACATACTAGTATGCAAACAATCAAATAGTACAGATTAATAAACCAATGTCAAAATTTTGAAATTAATACAGCTTTTAGAATTTCAAGGAAAGTCTATAAGAAATATAATAGCAGTAATGATATTAGTACATGTAGTAGTACTTGCTCACATACAATAACTGCTTTGGAAGATACATAAAACTAAACAACACGAACATAATAATATAATAATAATAATGTAATATAATAATAATAAAAATAATGTAATATAATAATAATAATAATAAAAATGATGTAATATAATAAAAATAATGTAATATAATAATAATAAAAATAATGTAATATAATAATAATAATGTAATATATTATTATTAAAAATAATTTAATATAATAATAATAATGTAATATAATAATAATAATAAAAATAATGTAACATAATAAAAATAATGTAATACAGCCATTATCATCATGAATTATAAAATATAACTATGCCAGTTAATAATGTCATAATGTCATTAACGCAGTGAGCTTAATCAAACTTAATATATCATGTAGTTATACTAATAAATTCCAATTAAATATTATCTTAGAAAGTAATATCATATTAAAGTAAAGATAATATAGAATCGATTTGATGGTCATTAAACATGTCAGAAAAATTTAAATATGTATCAAGGCATAGTAGTCGATTATAGACATCTGTTCATATAACCTCTTTACAAATATGAATGAATTCAATTCAATTTCTGATGGTGTGTAATGCAAAACTTAAAATGACAAAATGTGCTGCTAAGTGGCCAGGATACACTAATCATTCCATAGCGTTTAGAGATTATCTCAGATAGTCTTCTGTGTCATACTATTGAAAATGTGTATAATTAATTGATTGATATATTATGGTTTTAAAACATAATATATTTGAAGAATGATTATACATGTATATCAAATGATAGCAATACAAAATATATTTAAAACATCTTAGCGCCTGATAAAAAATGACATGATCCATATAGGACCCAGAAAAAAAACTTTTGTTCATAATAAATAAATAGGATAATCAGTTACAGAGGTCACAGAAATGCTTAATTACATGTATTTGGACACAAACATTTGATCTGAGATGAAAAAAATCACCCAAGCAAGAGTCCTCTGTACGCATGTAAATAGATGCATGCAAATTCAAAGGATTGCCAGTCCTACTTCAACAACTTACTGAGTTGGAAATAGTGTTGATTATTTGATCATTTTAGGGGTGCTGATATTTCAATGACAGAATTCAGTGGTTAAAATACCCCCAGATGTGCTTGGTGTATTTTTAAGAGTACATCAAAAGAACACGCTGCTGTAACTGAGCTGCAAATATTTTAACTAGCAGCTTCAGTGAGAAAATGTGCTGATATTTACAATTACTGAATTCAAAGTCAGAAAGACCACAAGATGTACATCGTTTGCAAATATCGATAAGTATTTTGGGGTTCAATGGCAAACTGACATTGATTTTAATGTGATTCGAAAGAGGGCTAAATATGTAAGAACTGTTATTTTTGATGGGATAGTAGCCAAGTTTTGTGATGCCTGGCTTTGTGTTTGGAATAAGACCAAAGGAAATCACAACACACAACTCACCTTTGAGTATTTCACTCAAATAGATGAGATAGTGTCTTACCTAACTCAAGGAATGCACTCAAAAATGACTCACGCATATGATTTACATATACATTGGAGAATGGGTCTAATAAGAACTGAGAAAAGGCTAACCTAGCATGATGTGGATGATTGAGAATACTTCCAAAGATTATGATTCAGAAAGCACACAATTGTATGTTTGGTATCAATTTTGAAACATTTTCTATCACAATTAACAAATAGATCACTTTAACTGCAATGTTCGGTGCTCCTCACAGTTAGATATTTAGGAAGTGGAGCTCATAACCAACTGATTGGGGACAACATGAGGTTATTGCAACTGGCTGAGTCATGTTCTAATCAGATTTGCAAGGACCATAGTATCTCCAGCTCACCACTACATCAAGTATCCATGACTGAGACATGTTCTAATCTGATTTGAATGAACCATGGTATCTCCAGCTCACCAGTATTTAAAGTCTCCATGACTGAGACATGTTCTAATCAGATTTGAATGAACCATGGTATCTCAGGCTCACCAGTATATGCAGTCTCTGTTGAGAATAAACCATAAGATATATAATTTGTGAGAATTATTACTGGTCATCACTGTTTATTATCTGTCTAGAATTTCCTACTTTGATTTAATGCATTAATGTAACATTCATCAAAATCATTGCAACCAAAGAAAATGAACAGGATTATGTCAACAATTTGTATTTTCACTACTTTAATGTGCAAGTAAAACATACACAATAAATTACCTGATTGTGTACTTTACTTTATATTTCTTTGTTTTTCTATTTCTTTTCATTGCTATCAATATTGAAATAATATTAATACTGATGCAATCCTGATTCAAGAGTTTAAAAATTGTATTCAATGAAAGTACATACTAGTATGCAAACAATCAAATAGTACAGATTAATAAACCAGTGTCAACATTTTTAAATTAATTCAGCTTTTAGAATTTCAAGGAAAGTCTATAAGAAATATAATAGCAGTAATGATATTAGTACAGTAATATGTAGTAGTACTTGCTCACATACAATAAGTGCTTTGGAAGATACATAAAACTAAACAATACGAATATAATAATATATAAATAATGTAACATCATAATAATAATAATAATAATGTAATATAATAATAATAAATATAATGTAATAGAATAATATATAATAATAATATAATATAATAATAATAAAAATAATATAATATAGAAATAATGTAATATAATAATAATAATGTAATATAATAATAATAAAAATAATGAAACATAATAAAAATAATGTAATATAGCCATTATCATCATGAACTATAAAATATAACTATGCCAGTTAATAATATCATAATGTCATTAACACAGTGAGTTTAATCAAACTTAATATATCATGTAGTTATACTAATAAATTCCAATGAAATATTATCTTAGAAAGTTATATGATATTAAAGCAAAGATAATATGGAATCGATTTGATGGTCATAAAAAATTTAAATATGTATCAAGGCATAGTAGTCGATTATTGACATCTGTTCTTTTAACTTCTTTACAAATATGAATTAACTGAATTCAATTTCTGATGGTGTGTAATGCAAAACTTAAAATGACAAAATGTGCTGCTAAGTGGCCAGGATACACTAATCATTCCATAGCGTTTAGAGATTATCTCAGATAGTCTTCTGTGTCATACTATTGAAAATGTGTATAATTAATTGATTGATATATTATGGTTTTAAAACATAATACATTTGAAGAATGATTATATATCAAATGATAGCAATACAAGATATATTTAAAACATCTTAGTGCCTGATAAAAAATGACATGATCCATATAGGACCCAGAAAAAAAATTTTGTTCATAATAAATAAATACAATAATCAGTTACAGAGGTCACATAAATGCTTAATTACATGTATTTGGACACAAACATTTGATCTGAGATGAACATTATAAACCCAAGCAAGAGTCCTCTGTACGCATGTAAATAGATGCATGCAAATTCAAAGGATTGCCAGTCCTACTTCAACAACTTACTGAGTTGGAAATAGTGTTGATTATTTGATCATTTTAGGGGTGCTGATATTTCAATGACAGAATTCAGTGGTTAAAATACCCCCAGATGTGCTTGGTGTATTTTTAAGATTACATCAAAAGAACACACTGCAGTAGCTGGGCAGCACATATTTTAACTAGCAGCTTCAGTGAGAAAATGTGCTGATATTTACAATTATTGAATTCAAAGTCAGAAAGACCACAAGATGTACATCGTTTTCAAATTTGGATAAGTATTTTGGGGTTCAATGGCAAACTGACATTGATTTTAATGGGATTCGAAAGAAGGCTAAATATGCAAGAACTGATATTTTTGATGGGATAGTAGCCACGTTTTGTGATGCCTGGCTTAGTGTTTGGAATAAGACCATTCCTTGGATTCAGAAAATTCAGACTCACTCCAAAGGACTAACAAGAGTTACACCACTGTCAGGTTATTCTGCGCATCTAAGATGACCAATATTGGCACAAAACACATACCAAATTCAATTGATGAATATAAAATTCTGCAATACTTACCAATTAAGAAGCGCCAATTGTCACCAGAATATTTTATTAAAAATAATACTAATTTTGAACAGACAGGATACGACCCCTATGTTTTCACCGCTCCATATATGCCGGATAATTCTGTGGATGGTTTTGAAAAGATCTAATATTTATGCATCAACCTACCGAAATGAAATACATTACATTAGAATATTTATGTCAGCCTTTCAACCAAAATTAAATTTTCATCCAAAACAGTATGTGATCCAATGTTTACATAATTTATGTATGGTTTTGCAGAATTGCAAGACATGCCAAATAGGCTGACATGGTTGTACATGTCAGTGTTTTAAGGAATGTGGAAATTAAACTCAATGGCAACCAATAGTTCTGCTAATCTGCAAAGTTCAACATTTCTGGGAGGGGACTGCAACTTTTGCTGGTGTGACTCCTAATTTTATGAAAATGAGTCCTGGACTCCTGCTTTTAAAATCCTAGCAAGACCTATGAGTTAAATTACAGTTATTACAAGATTGAGTGTAATTACATTGACCAACATGCAGACACATTATTGCATGGACTGATGAAAATAAATATTTGATAAAATACTTCATTAGTATGATTACAGTTTAAAATTCCTAACTATGATAGGGATGATTTTTTTAAATATATTTGGTGATCAATTTAGTCTATACATATTAAAGGTCCAAGGATTAATGTTGATACTGTGAATTTATTTAAAAATAAATGTTCCAAATCAAGATCTGTATTATGTGGAAGCTTTATAATCATCTGATAAAATCCATTAAATATGATAGTTTGTAAGTTACAAAAAAACTTAACAAGGACTGCTCTGGTGGCCTAGTGGTTAGAGCATCTGTCGTGAAAGTGGAAGGTTGTGGGTCTGATCACCGACCGAGTCATACATGGTACTAACATCTAACTCCCTTAGTGCTCAGCATTAAGAGGTTAGTGTTAGGACTGGTCGGACTGGTGTCAGGATAATGTGATGGTGGGACATCATGCTATATGTCTGCAATATGATGCCCCAGTGCTAGACATCACTATAAAATGCCTCACTACAGACATCGTAGCGATATGACTGATTTTATTTATAAAACTATGTTAAAAATACTAATCAAGCAAAACAAACACAAAAATATTAACAAGTTCACCTTCCATTGAATGCATATTATTTTCACTTTCAGGTAAATATAATGGGCCGCTTTTAATGGATTCTGTGTACCCAGAGTAGATGTTTCCTCAAGAAACCATTTTTAGTCCCAAACAATGATGCAGAAAGAAAATTTAAGAGTGCCTGGACAAGTACAAATGAAACAGACCTTGATAATAATTAAATGCAGATTTCACTTTTAACATGATGGTTTAAGAGTTTCCCCTAATACTAATGCAGTCATACCTGTTACATGTGCCATTTTGAACCCATGCAGACAGAGGTGAATTGGCAGTGATCCATAACAGAGATAGATTTAGAGACCTTGTCCACACAGGACCCCTACATGATGTTGTAAGAGTTTCCCTTAATACTAATGCAGTCATAATTGTAGCATGTGCTATTGGTATTGAAATCGGTGATATTATTCCTGCTGAAACAGATAATGCATTTAATGAAACTTCAAAATACTCATATGTTGAGAATTGTGATGGTGAAGAATTGAGCATAACTTTTTTGAATTGATACATATGATATGATCTTTGAATACCCAGGGCCACCGTTTGCTCAATGTATTCAGGTGCTCACATGTAAATATTGTTATCACTGCCATCTTACATCTCCACATGATTTTAGTTCTCCAATTTTATAATTTCTTTTTCAATTCTGTTATTTTCAAGTTGCAACTTTTCTATTTCCAACTCAATACAGTTTTATGTCATTTTCCTTTGCCTGAAGAATGAAAATTGATTAAAATCTCTAAGAAAATATTTTGACTTCAGAATCTATCTTCACAGTTTCCAGTGATGTTCAGATATATCTTTGAGGAATTATTTAATTTATTCATTGCAATTACAATGTGATAATTGACATTCAAATACATTTTATATTACTGTGATACAAAATGACTTTCAAAACTAATGGAATTATTCTGGAATAATATATTCAATTATTTTCCAATATTCAAATTTACAACTGGGACTAAACCTTCGCTTCAAACTCAAGAGGCTTTTCACTGGTATGAATCTTCATGTGCATCACTAGATGTCCATTCGAATTAAATATTTCATTACATAATGCACACTTATATAGTTTTTCTACGGTATGAATCCTCACATGCTGGTTCAGGGTTCCACTCTGACTAAACCTTTTATGACATACTTCACACATAAATGGTTTTTCTCCGGTATGTGTCCTCATGTGCTTTTTCAGTTTACCTTTTCCAATAAACCGTTTGCAACAAACTTCACACATAAACAGCTTTTCTCCAGGATGTATCCTCATATGTACTGTTAGATTTCCACTTTTAGTAAACCTTTTCTCACATATTCCACACTTAAATGATTTTTCTCCAGTATGTGTTCTCATGTGCTTTTTCAGATCTCCACCTGCATTAAACATTTTCTCACATACTTCACACTCAAATGGTTTTTCCCCAGTATGTATCCTCTTGTGAATCAATAAATGTCCATTCTGTCCAAACAGTTTATTACACTGATCACACTGAAATGGTTTTTCCCCAGTATGTATCCTCATGTGCATATTAAGATTTCCACTTTTACTAAACATTTTATCACACACTTCACACTTAAATGCCTTCTCTCCAGTATGTACCCTCATATGTATTGTTATATTGGTACCTGGACGTTTCGCCCCATGGACGTTTCGGCCCAAGACATTTCGCCCCACTTCAATGGACATTTCGCCCCACTTCAATGGACATTTCGCCCCACATGGTTAATGGACGTTTCGCCCCATGGACGTTTCGGCCCACATCAATGAAAATATCGGACATTTATAGAAATTCACAACCATTACAAAATGATCAAAAATATAATGTAATGCAAGAAACGACACACACCAGCAAGCATACAACAACAAAAATCCCCAATTAAATTTAATATAACAAAACAATGACAAATTATCATTGTATTGATTGTATCCAAAAAGAAAATATAATAATAAAACATGGGTAATTTGACTTAGTGACTGTCCATACACGGAAATCTGACTTTTTTTGCTCAAAAATATTTTATAAAGTAAACAAACGACATACGTTTGGCGAAAACATACACATATAAAACAACTTTTTTATAAGTAGGGGTGCATTTGTATGGTGTCATAAAGAAAAAATGTTCTGGCGTTCACTATTGCTTCCAGCAAGTGTTAATAGGACTTAATTACAGCCAGGTAACTTCTTTGATCTTCATAGTTAAATACTCTACTAAATGTGGTATCATGGTAATTAAGCAGCTGCCAAGGTTTTGAGTAAGTCGTTTTAGCTTTCATGAAAATGAAATTACAATTTAGCACATATGTTATGGCGTTCACTAATAACTAAAATAATGACATATAAATAAACGTTTGATCTTAGTATATAAAAATCTGAGTTGTATGATAAAAATTAGGATTTTTCAAGTGCATTGTCCAACAGATAGTTTGTTATAGAAGCTCGGGCATGTGTTTGCATGGAGATTTATCAGTGGCTCTATAAATGGCAGTATTTCCTTTTCTTGGTACTAGTTGTTTTAAAATCACGTAAATCAATACTGCATTTACTGCAGAAAACCAGTTACACATCGCCAGCAAACCATAGATTGCGATATTTGCGGCCTATGGCAACACAGAGCATGTGGAAATACTGGTAAGTTTATTTATTTCTACATCATAGATCATTCCGTAATTTATCGGGCATAACAAAATAAATACATTTTTTAAATAATAATTGTATGTATCTAGTGACCTTTTCTCGCATGTTATGGTTCGTGTTTCAGTATATCCAAATGTCTTTCAAAATAAATGTTATCATAAGACAAATATAATTAACTAACTGATACTAAGAAATGGTTTCTATTTACAGGTTTATCAAGCTACAAGTATGGTCTTCTTAGACGTAAAAAGATATCTTTTCAGTTTATGTGTGACCTGTGCAGTTCTAAACCTGAGGTAAGATTTCAATACAAACGAAATATTTTAAAAATAAAGACATGCTACAGTAGCTGATTCCCATTCGCATTCGATGTATTTAAGCTACGGTTAAATAAAAATTGCCAACAAAACGTGGAACGCTGCCTACTTTCTCCCTATCACAAATGCTGGTAGATTAGTAAAAATAATGTTTCTTGTATTTTTCGTTGTTTTTTCTTGGTCTACACGTCGTACCATTCTAGTAAGCGTTCTTATGTGCACTGTTTTAACATTAATACTGTTTACAGGCAGATGGCTACGATGTCGAAATGGACTTAAGTGGCATACCAAATACATCTGCCAGATTTGAAATGTATACCGGTACAGCACGGGGGCCGATGGAGAGCACGAGAGATTCGATGTCGATTTCTATCAATAAAGATGATATTTCGACAAGGTGAATGTTATTTTATTTATTAAAATCGTACGGGTGCTTGCATACGTCTTTATGTGTAAATACCATATTCGGTATAGTCAAACTTGGTTTTTTTATATATTTGATTGTATGTTTTCAACATTTTCTGATGAGTTAATACATATTTCTAATTACAGGCTGGATAGAAATCAACAAGTGAACGAGTTTACGATCAACAATGATGCTGCATCAACATTTGCAGCCGACATCTCTTCATTTGACGTTGAGCGCCCACACAGATCTTTGACACCAGAAGAAGAAGAAGCGTAAGTTTAAAATCGAAGCGGATCGGACAAGAAAGCGCAGAAATTCGAAACAATTTATTTCAGTAATATTGATGTACATAAATAATTTTTGTGCGTGTAAAATATTCTTTTTTTTTTTTTGATAATCAAGATTTTTTTTTACTTTCCTCATGTCAGTTAGGAATGAAACTGTTTATGGAGAAGTGCCAGTGGATTCTGAGGATAGTATAACCTTTGAAGTAGTAGCTTCAGGATCCACTCGAGGAAAAAGGAAATTAATATCTAGTGCTGGATATAGTTTTGTTGTTAAGCGTGAGCTAAAGAATGGAACCATCGACTGGCGTTGTAGCGTGCGTGGGAAGAATACGCAATGACCTGCAACCGTGCGACAGACAGAAGCCGACTTTTTGCCAAGTCATCAGAGCCATAGCCACACTGCCACACCTGGGTTGTTAGCAGCCGTTAAAATCAAAACCGAGGTATTTTGCAGAACATGATTAATCTGTATAAATACTTGGTCTATTCTATCAATATATTATTAACAGTATATGCTGGTTAAATTTTAATCAATTTACTTATAATTAATGTATGCTAAATCCAGAAATATCGCTTTATTGTCTACATTAAACGAGATTATGTTGATTTTCGTCTTCCAATCGTTCTGCTATATTAACTATGCAGTATTGAAAAGTTATACTGTGCCAATAATGAAACATTTCGTCACTCATATATCCATACAAATATCTGTCCATACATACATACTTGTGTAACAGCGAAAATAAAAGTACTGCCGTATAGAAACTGATCACTGTAAACGATAGATTAATTTCCATTCTGTCCAAACGTTTTATTACACTGATCACACTTAAATGGTTTTTCACCAGTATGTGTCCTAATGTGCCTTTTTAAATGTGCACTTCCACTGAACCCTTTATTACACACTTTACACTTAAATGGTTTTTCTCCAGTATGTCTTCTTATGTGCTCATTCAAACTCCCACTGTTACTAAACCTCTTATCACACACTTCAGATTTGAATGGTTTTTCTCCTGTATGTATCCTCGTGTGTATACTCAGAGGTCCAGAGTTACTAAAACTTTTGTCACATACTTCACACTTATATGGTTTATCTCCAGTATGTATCCTCAAATGCATCGTTAACTGTCCACCATTACTAAATCTTTTATCACACGCTTCGCATTTAAATGGTTTTTCTCAAGTATGAGTCCTCATGTGCACCGTTAGCTTTTCCCTCGTAATAAACCTTTTATTACATACTTCGCACTTGAATGGTTTTTCTCCTGTTATGTGTCCTCGTGTGCTGTTTCAGATGTCTTCTATGATTAAACCTTTTATTACATACTTCACACTTTATTACATCCTATCCACTGAAAATGTATTTCTCCAGTGTGTTCCATCATGTACTACTTAAATTATCACGGTACCAATTGTTTTTCCATAGACATCATTGCTAATAAATGCACACTATCATATAGAACAATGTTAGATTGTCAATTTCACGATGACAAAACCATGTACTCCATTGCATTTAAGAGAGATAACTCTGCTGGAACTAGACAGGGGTAGAGTTATCTAGTCACAACATACATATTTTCGGTCATGTGCATCACATTTTCAACAAATCATAAAAAATACAAAATATGATCTATATAGGAATTAGCTTAAATTCACATGTTGCCAAGAGGCTAAACTTGTTTTTAAGCCTAACAGAAAGTACAACTTTTACATAATCCACCAATCATAGCTATTGTTGTTATTTATTTCTGATTGCTATAAGCGCCACCCACATGGATTTGCGCAATTGGTACCGTTATACATATTAAGATTTCCACTGTATCCTATTTGGATTCGATTTGGGATATGCCATTTCTCGAGAAAGTGTGAGCAACAATTTGAAATTACAAATTATTACGCTACGCTCTTTCTCGCGAATTTGCATTGTCAATGGCTTCAAATTAGAAACCATTTGTCGAGAAATTGCGCGCAAAAACTTGGAAATCCAAATTAATCAGTAGCTTTGAAAGCGCGCGCCGACCAGTCCTAACACTAGCCTCATAATGCTGAGCGCAAAGCCAGGAAGTCTTTGGTATGACTCGGCCGCTGATTGAAACCCTGAATTCCCGCATCAAAGGTGGACGCTCTAAATAGCATGTCACCGGAGTGGTCTTCAAAGATTGATATATTTATTTTAAATCTTTTCTTTTATAGTTTATCTGAGTTTTCTTTTTCATATACATTTTTAAATAACTGTTCTTTAAATGTTTCAAAAAGTATTTGTATTTGAAATACTTATTTACAAATAATTTGTACTTGAAATGTGTTTGCAAAAACATTAATAAATAATACGTTTTAATTTTGATTTATTTGATTTTTTAAAAATTTAATTTTTTACTTATTTATTTATTATTTAGAAATATGTAATCAAATTGTTGCCGACGCGGAAAGGTTTAATTTACGAATTATTCAAACAGTGTTAAATGTTGTAAATGTTAAAACGAGAACAGAATTTGCAAAAAGATTTAGTATGAGTGTAGAAGATATTCCAACATTTCAATTACCTTGTCATGATGTACCTAAACTAAAGGAAACCTAAATGACGCCATCGATAAGGGATGGATAAGGATAACAACGGGGATTCCGGGACGTCTTCCCCTCACTGATGCGCCTGTCCAACATAGATATCTTACAATAATTCCTCAGAACGAACCGGTAGACATGTCTCACCGGGTAACGTTGATATAACATCAATCATCGCTTTGAATCATATATGTGATATCGTTATTGGAAGTTACAGCGCGATTACAGAGTCGTCAAATCAAGCGGATCAATGATATATTCTATACACGTTCTCCCCTCAAGTATCCCCGGGAAGTTTGATCATACAAATACGGATTAATCCAGTGTATTAAGAATGTAATAATTCCTGGATAACATATTTTAAACTCGTTGATTAAGATTTTAACTTAATCGATATGTCAAACGAGCAATTACAAATTACCCTTGATGTGAAATCCTAAAAATTTCAACAATTGAAAAATTACAACAACAATACCAATAATGTATTATCACGCACGAGTATAGATCCATGATCAAGAACAACTTGAAACCTCGATCATAAAATCATTCGCGGGGACAATCACGGGAAATATTGATATGGTCGTTGATAAATTCGGAAATGAAGATTTCCTATAGACGGAACACCAACGAGAACAACTTCAACGTGATCATGTTACAATAATTTCATGTAACCACGATCAGTTATTGAATTATGCTCTCTCTTGTATATCATTGGACCACCTGAAGAAAATTGTGAAGCTCAACAACAGTACCGAGCTAACAAACAAAAACTCCAAGAAGATATTTTCGAGCTAAAACAAAAATTATAGCGATAAACGAGACGCATGATCAATTACGAACCACCGCGGAGAAAACCGATATTGAGTATTAGCAAGAAATTTCCGCGCTGGGAAAATCCAACGAGGAGTATCAAAATATCATCAGAACTCTACGAAAGTCCAACGATGAACATGCGATCAAGGTCAAAAAACAATAAAGTATTAACCGAATGCCATTAAAAAAACTTAAAGCGGCGAATAACAAACTTGATTCAGAGATAAAACAACTTAACCTTGATATGGAAATGAATAAAACGTTCAGAGATGGTTATCAAGATATGCTAAAACAAAATCAACGTTTCAACGTTACAAAGGTACCCCTTCGTTGATAAAATTTTTTCAATTTGAGTTTCAAAAACTTAAACTGCTTTACGAATTCTTTCGCGTTGGATCTATGAGAGCTTCTTCGTTAAATACATCCCCGATCGCGCTAAGAATTTTTCTTATAAATGTTTAAATATTTATTCGTGAAATTCCCTACGACGGACTTTAATACTTCGGTCGCAGGTTTCAGTGCGTTGTGCGCTGAGTATTTTATACAATGGGATGATTTTCTGCATTTTATAATCTCTTGCGATTATAAGATAACATTGTATTGATAATGTTTAAATATTTGTTGTTCACGGTACATATCGAGATAATCCAATTTATCAAAATAATATTCAGTATAATTATCACTATCGTTGTCATCATCACAACGTCAATTTCTTTGTATAATTTTTGATTTTGCAGAGTTTCTCGGCTTTTTTTTGATAGAATTTTAATATATCAAACATTTTGGCGTTTTTTCGGCGTCATTATTAATTTTTTGAATTCATTATCCGTTTGAATAATTTCGAGATGTTCGGCGAACACTGATATAATTTCGTCGTTCATATATAATATACGAAAATATTTCTTTTCTCTAAATTGTAATTTTTGTGTAGTAACAAAATCACGAAAATGTATATGACACTCTATGGTTAAAGTTTTTTGAGTACGTTGATTTGATTATATCGTTGGTGGTGTGTGACAAATATACGATTAACATCAAAATATTTAGAAGCGGAGGACATCGATGGATATTCAATAATTATGTTGTCCATAAACGCGGTTACACGTCTTATTGGTTGAGGTTTAACATGCGGGGAGGAGTTAAGGGAATTTTCACTCTGAGTAACCTCCCTTAAATTTTGTACGCGGTTGTCAAGTTTTTTTCGCTTAAGGTGATCGATGACAAAACCATTACTGATTACCCCGTAAAAACATTCGAAGACAAGTCTATGAGTGCAATAACCTTTCATTTTTTTCCCTGTATATATGAAAACCGCCATATACACCATGTTACTAATATAATCGAAAGGTATTTTTCGTCGTCGATTTCTAACGGTTTTGCCTCGTACTCCAATACCGCAACCGATACAAGGTTGTGGTCCTAAGCTTCCTCGACGGATATTTTGTGCGTGATACCCACATAACTCTTTTCTACACCATTTTCCACAACGAGTTTTTGCTTCAATTGGTAACTAGTTGCAATTGTTCATTATATATAAATATTTTATTTAAATATATTTTACCTGAATAGTAACAATCATTAAAATTTCTAACCTTACCGAATGATAGAATATAACCCACGAAGGGGTTATGACCTAGATCATCGAATAAAAACCTCACGGCGAGTATCAAAAATTAAAAATAGTATCAACCAAACAAAACACCAAACTATGGTGTGGCTTATGTGTGGTCGACGTATCGAACTCCTCATTTCGATTATAATATGACGGATTCTCGCGCCGCAGAAATATTATGCAGCATAAATTTATCCCCGGGAAGATATTTAATTCAGGTAAAATACAGTAAAATTTATAGCGGTGATAAAATAAAATCGACAACTATAAAACGAAAAAAAAAATGGAAAGTTTATAATCACCGCGAACGTGTGTTGGACTCAACGAAGAAACCTGTGATTGTAACCGATAAAATTAACCAGGTGTGTTAACCGGAATCGATAGCAGATATTATAATCGAGCATATCCAGTAACAAATGGGATTTCCCTGATAAAAAAAACCCAGATATTAATAAACTTTCCCGGATGAAGGCTTGATTGCGGTTAAATTGTGTAGCTAAACGAGTTATGGAACATTTCAAAAATTATAAACGAGGAAACGGTTTAACCGAATTACGAAATTCAAAATAGATAAATGGGCGGAATGAGTTAGGGATTCAGGAGCATCAATAAAAGATGTTGCTGAGTTGGAGAAGAAATTAAGATTTCCGATAACAGTAAAAACTATCACCGGGGAAATATTATATACAGCGTAATATAAATCAAATGGTGCTCCGATTGAATTCCTCGATCATAATTCTCATGCGTGGTCCAGTTCTGTGTTAGTATTTCCTCAAGCAAAAACAACAAAATATTACTCCGAGAACATGTTTGATTGTATCTACGAAATCACCAAAACTGATCCTGTGTCGGTGTGATTGTTTAACAGTTGTGAAGAAGGAGACTACGATCTGTTTGTGAGAACAAACGGAGAGCTATACCGACGAGAAGCATTCCACAACGAGATAAATGACCTTGCGCGGAAATATTCAAAAACCCCTGAAGAAAATACCCGAAATTGTTTTACAGTTCGATCAGTCGCAGCACATTTTGCCAGGAAAAGGAATTCGTGGAAACCAACCAGACATGAATTTCTCAATGATGGATAAGCGATTTGTACCGAATATGGCCATGACGGACTGTGGAGCACAAAATATAAGTTTCGAGATATGATTTCCGTTGACATGGCAGTGTGTTACCATTGACGTTTTCTCGGGTATGGTGAATGCAGTGAATACTTTAAGCGATTTTGAGATCCTACACATGAAATGACTCGAGTGTCCATAAACGGAGTTGTACACGATTTTGATTTGATAGGATTTGCTAGAGAGACATCGCTTAGATTCGCTGAAAATCTTCATCCGATATTTTATGTTTGGTTTGATAGCCATTTTTCAACGAAAAGATGGGCTCCGATAGTATTATTACGATATATGATCAATTGTAAAATACTGATGTCGTTGACCGTCTCCGAGGCAATTATATCATACCGGAAACAAACTTCTGTTTAGTTACCAACTCCGGGAAAAATGCGACGATTGGAACACAAATCATCGCAAAGAGAACGAAGCAAAAAATCTTGAAAGAAGAATAATTGGAAAATTTATCCAAGGTGGATCATGTGATCATAAACGGCGTCGTACACGATTCATCCTCGATTATCCCAAATTGGATTTTATAATCGCGAATACAACCAATGAGGAAAAGTTTGGTTCTAGAAAAAATGTTTGTTTATCAACGGGAGAAAAAGTCGAAACAATTGTCGAATATCACGAATCACCACAATATACCCATTTAAGATCATCGTTGCTAGCTTGTGTTTCAATAAATTTACTTTCGATGGTAAATAGATTCTCTGACTTTGCAGTTAGAGTTTCCACAGTTTCATTTTATTTCGATTGAAAATACTGGAGAGAAGTCGAACCATTCACTACGCTGTGGGGTGATTGGGGAACATGGAGACTAAAACACGAAACATTACATGGATATTGTAAATCAGCTGATACCCCCATCGACGATAATTACCGTGGTGATATGATATATGAACTATCATCGTATCTATCTGTGTACGATCCAATAACTAGGCATAAAACTGTATATTTGAACGGTCCAGGAGGATGTAGTAAGACAACCAGAGTAATCGCTTTATTCGGAAAGAACTTCGACATGATTGTGCTAACTCCAACACATCGACCTGCTCGAGAAATGAAATCCAGAGAAGTAAATGCTTGTGCGTATCATAGCTTCTTTCGATATAATGGTACCGCTTGGACTTCTGAGCGTATGGGAACAAAGTATGTTTCTTGAATAATTATCTTCGATGAAATATGTACAGTATCATTAGATATATTGAAAATATTCTTGGGGAGGTTCTTAACTGTTCCATCCGTAACAGTGCATTTTGCCAGAGAAAAGAATTCATGGAAACCATCCAGGTATGATTTTCTCGATGACGTGCAAGCAAGCTGTACCGAAAACGGTCATGTTGGATTATGGAATACTGTATACGATCACCAAAATGTTTTTTCCATCGACATGATTGCATGTTACCCGGGAAGTTTTCTTGGACGTGGCGAATGCAACGAATGCTTTAAACGATTTTGAAATGACCAGAGTCGCTATAAATGGACCTTTACTTGATTTGACTTGACGGGATTTGCTCAAGTGGTATCATTTAGATTTGCAGAAAATCTTCAACCGATACTTTACTCTTGGTTTTTAAGACATTTTTCAACGAAAAAATGGACTTCGGTAGTGTTGTTAAGATTCATGCTAGATTAAAACATGTTAACATCGTTGACCGTCTCTGATGCAATTATATCATATAGGACGCAGACCGAAGTTTGGCTGCCAACACCAGATATCGGCAATGATTGGTACACAAATTACAACGAAGAAATAACCACAAAAGATCTTGGAAGAAGAATAATTGGTAAATTTACACAAGGTGGATCGTGTTATCATAAACGGCGTTGTTCCCAATTGATTCTCGATGAAGCTGAACTAGATTTTATGATCGCGGATAAAACAAAAAAAAAAATAGATATTCACTTCAAGAAAAACCGCTTATTTATTCAGCAAGGAAAATTTAAGAACTATCCTCGAATATTTCGAAGATGAATTACCACAATATGCTCATTTGAGGTCATCGATGCTCCCTTATGCTTCGATAAATTTACTTTCGATGATAAACAGACATTGTGGTTAGGGTAGCTACTGATTCATTTAACTTTAATCGCAAACATAAGAAAACTGTCGAAGAATTTACTACGATCTTGACCGAATGGGGATCATGGAGAATAAAACAGGAAACATTACACGCATATTGCGAATCAGCTGATGTTCCCATCGAGAATAATTACCACGCGGATACAATAATGGAACTATCATCATCACCGGTTGTATATGATCCAATAACCAGACATAAAACTATATTTAAACGGTCCAGGAGGATGTGGTAAGACAACCATTGTAATCAATTTATTCGGGAGGAATTCTGACATGATTGTGTTAACATTAACTCATCGACTTGCGCGGGAGATGACATCCCGAGGAGTAAACACTTGTACATATCGTATATATTTTCGGTTTAACGGAACAGCTTGGAAATGTATGGGCACAAAATATATTCCCAGGATGACTGTCTGAGATGAAATCTGTAACGTACCGTTGACGCTGTTAAAATCATTTTTGGAGTGGTTGCGAACAAAAGCATGCTGTGATAATGTGTGGTGATCATGATCAACAACCGCCGTTTACCGGATTATCTCCTCACCAATGGCTTTAAAGAACAGCAGATTATTACGAAGATATTAACACTGATCATCGATCACTTGACGTAGAGTTAAACGAGTTAAAACCCGCGAGAAGATTACAACCAGATAAAATTCAATGTGAAATAACACGTAAAACAATGCCTGAAACATCGTTTAATGATTTTTGGGAAGCATGGAGACCAACAGATTTGATAATCGCGGACAGAAAGAAAATCAGAGATTAACTTCAGATGAAATTATTTTATTTATACGAAGAAAAATTTCCAATGAATCGAGTTACGCTATGCTATAGACCTAAGGATACACGACAACAAAACATCGAAGTTGATATTCCTGGACGCCTGACAGAGCCAGGTACCGAGAAACAAATATTAGTGTTAAATAATATTGTGCTTGTTGATATCCCTGTTGTTAGAGATGCAATAAACGCCGATAAATCTCCACAGCGGTTAGGTTACGCGATGACAATACAGTCGTCGCAGGGGTTAACATTCACTCATACGATTATTTGGATCATAGACGGTCAAAGTGGTCAAATTTAGTTTACTTGGCAGTGTCCACAGTACGAAGAATAAATCAACTCCGGAGAGTTTACGTCGATTTCAACGATAGTAAAAATATTCTTGATGTGGTCAACGACACCACAATAAGAAAAAAACTAGCGGGGTATATACAACAAGATAAAAAAAAACAAGAATTTGATTTCGATGCTGAATTTATAACTACGCTATAACAACAACAAAATAATGACTGTACGAGCTGTAATTGTGTAATGGAATGGTCGGGGAAAACTCCCAAACAATTTACCGTGGATAGAAAAGATAAAAGTCATGGTCATACCCGAGATAATGTAGCATTGACTTGTCTGGAATGTAATTGAAATCATAGCGCTAATTAAGACGACGCGATGGTAAATGAGTATCATCGGGAATCACTTGCAACTGTTCACGAGTAAATCCACGTTGTGGGGCGGTTGAATCTAATCTATATATTGCTGGTCTGTTTTTAGATGTGACAACGCTGAATATTTTATGCGATGTGACACTCTAAATAGGATCAGTAGCTCTTTTTTTACCACCTTCAAGTTCACCGGGTTCATATAAATATCTCAAAGTGACATTACCGACTTTACGTTGTTTTGAAAAATCATTTTGTGGTTTTTGTACGGGTATATACCTTTTTGGGATCGCAATAACAGATTTTATGTTGATGATTCGAGTAATTTCATTGTTAAGCGCAGTAATTACACTTGGTAATCTCTTGACCCATTCACGTGATCGTTTATCCTCGATGAATTGCTTCGAGTATTGATAATCAAACAACCGCTCAGCTAGTGTTCGATTAAATCGTTCAACAATTGCCTGATCTCGTTGTAGGCAGTATATCCTCGTCGTATGGCGAAATTATGTAGCTTCATCATTGATGATACTCCACCTTGAAATTCATAGCCAGGATCAACCTGGAGGAGATTTGGCCATTGTAAAGGACCTCATCGATAAATTATTTTAAAAGCAGAGGCAACTTTAGATGAGGACTTAGTAGTTATTTGCTCAGCTTCTGTATATCTACTCGCAACATCGACGACTGTTAACGCGTATTTGTAAGTACGTTTCTTAACAGTATCATGTGGAAGAAATAATATATCCGCTTGGTGAGCTTCATCTGGGACGCCTACATCAAAATGTGCGAATTTAATTTGTTTAGGCGGCGGTAGATAAATTTGCCATATCGCCTGTCTAGATAACCAATCTGCCGCGGTAACTATTTGACTTTTGCAGCGTTAGCGAGTTTACGATTCGCTGCACTACCTTTCCAGTATCCGCTCGGAGAATAATAAATCAATTCCATAATATTAGTTACCAGCACCTAATACTAGTTTACTTTTCATCGCGGTTTTTATTAACCAAGTAGCTAATTTTTCTTTCAACGTTTTATCTCAAATATAATTCAACGCTTGGATTAATTTTATATCTGCGATATGTCGTTGTGAAAGGTCTTTACATCGGTATGTGATATCATGAGCATGGCAGGCTTTATCAATAGAGTTTGTCGGATACTCTCCAGGTAAGGGCTGATCTTGATTATCGAGTCGAGTTCCCAGACCACAATAACTATATCCTGGCAGTGTTTTTCATCTGGATATTTTGCCCATGGAGTTCCTGGGAGTTTTGTTAACTAGCGATATCACTTCCCTCTTTTTAACTAACCAATAGGAATTTTTTTAATACCACACTGTGCACATTTGCCAGTGATTGTATCTGGGTTTTTTTTCAGTTGTAACAGGAGCTAGATCAATCGTCGATGTAAGCGACCTACATTTCACACAATATAAATCTATACAATATTTATGTTATATCTAATGGCGATTAATGACATTTCTGCAACCAAAAGACGGGAACGTGTTAAACATCGTACATTGTTACCAAATTCAATTGGAATGACTATAATCGGTCCATCTGGAAGTGGTAAAACACAACTGCTACTTTATTTAATAATGAAATGGTTGAAATGGGATATACTATATCTGATAGCACCAAGTGTAGATGATCAACGCTGTTATGCGGTGTTTAAAGATTTTAACGAGAGGGCAGCAAAGATAACCAACGAAGATATTATTGAATTTATCACTGAAATTGAAGATGTTCCATGCGTCGAAGA
Source organism: Unio delphinus (assembly GCA_029339505.1). Classification (NCBI taxonomy): domain Eukaryota; kingdom Metazoa; phylum Mollusca; class Bivalvia; order Unionida; family Unionidae; genus Unio; species Unio delphinus. Next base: position 10,981,446 of record JAQISU010000012.1, on the reverse strand, counting down.
TATTAACGGGCAGATTAATAATCTAGAAGTGTACGATGATGTAATGCTAGACAAACAAACAAAAACACGATAGGACATTTTCCCGTGGAAGACATAACAATACTGATGTGATCTATTTCGCTCAACGATATACCCAAATACCCCAAGTGATCAGAAATAACTGTAATATCTTTGCGGTGTTTAATGGCGTTGACACTCCTGGTGCTGTGGTGATATGGATTATAATAAATTAAAAAATTTCTTTAGTCATGCTCAAGCCATCCCTCATGGATTTATGACGGTAAATTTACATGACTCTCGAACACGATATCGGATAGGACTTCATCGAATATATGGTTAATTAATAGCTGTCATTTAGCGCACGATGACACCATGCGCGATTAGATTTCGAACATGTAAGAGCGATGTAGCAAAATTGCGTTTGCTTAAAGTTTGTAAGATTTACCTGCCGACCATTTAATACAACCAGGAAAATAATAAAAATAACAGTTATTTTAACAAAATTACGCTTGCATAAAAATGGTCTGCTGGTATGCTCTACTATATGGATGAAAGAAATTAATAATAATAATAATAATAATAATAATAATAATAATAATAATAATAACAATAGTAATAATAATGATACTATTTATGTTAACAAACTAGGGCTTGTATAAAAACGGTGGGCAGAACAACTCTATTCCTGTTTTGCAGGGTTATTACCTATCAAAGTTACGAAATCGGACGATTTTCATTATTTTTAAGCAGTAATTACCCTATCAGAATTAGTAAATTTGTCATCGTACATGATTTTAGTAGTAAACAAAAATGTTCTAAATCAAAATATTTCTGTGCTCTGACATACTTTCGCTTCGTTACACAGAAGCTGCCATGGTTACTGGGAACTGGGCTACTACTTTCGTTTTTTATAATCTTTTTAAGCTGCCTTACACGTGCATTTGGGCATTGGTTGGTGCAGGTTGGCATTGATTAGCCAAAGGCTAAGGGAGCAAACCCTAAATGAAAAACCGGAGTGGAGACTCTAATGCAGTTGGACAATGTACTACATCCCCTTCTGGCATCTCCTTGGTCAGGAGTGGGATGGGCTCCGTCAGATGTTTTTTCCCCAAGACACACTGATATTGCTGGACAAATCTGAAGTTATCATACCGGATTGGTTGTCTCCCGGGTCAACAAGGACCGCGCCTGCCCTTGTCCATCAGAACGGAGGTTACAAGTGTGCTACTGGTGCTTTGCATAAAATCAGAGCGAAAGACAGCATTGGCATCGCCACCTGGAACATTAGAACTCTGGCGCAAACTGGAAGACTCCAAAAGTTAACACAAGAGATAGAATACTACACATGGCACATACTGGGACCGAAGTAAGATGGAAAGCCAGTGGAGAACACCAAACTGAAGATGGGCATATATTATACTATAGTGGAGAGTTGGACAAGTCCATAAATGGAGTAGGCATCCTTGTAAAAAAGGCCATGAAGGAATCTGTGCTTGAATGTCGCCCCATATCTAGCAGAATTATCTTCATTCGTCTGAAAGAATCTCCCTTTAACATCACAATTATACAAGTCTATGCTCCAACTACTGATTATGATGATGAAGAAATACAGGAGTTTTACAACAAACTCCAGGGTATAATAAAGATGTTAAGTAAAAAGGGACACCCCAATTATCGAAAGAGACTTGAATGCCAAAGGTGGCAAAGATGCTCTTAAAGACTCGGATGATCATTGTGGATCCTATTGCAAACTGCTTACCAATGAAAGAGGGAGAAGATTGCTCGAGTTCGTAAGCTACAACAACTTAGTACTAGCCAACACCCTGGGCCAACATAAAGCTTCACGATGCTAGACATGGCGCGCACCAAATGGAACCCATCATAACCAGATCGACTACATACAGGTTCAAAACCGGTACCGATCTGGAATCAACATTGCAATAACAAGAACATTCCCAAGTGATGATGGTGGGAATGATCACGACCTCTTGAGTATGAAATTCCGTTTGAGGTTGAATAAAATTAACAAGCCAAAGAAAATCAGCCTCAAATTCAACCTTCAACAACTGCAAGTCATTCCAAGCCACAATTGGATGAAAATTTACACCACTCCTGCTGATGGATGCTGATGTTGAAGTGATGACAGACACTTTCAACACAGTCATGACAACAGCTGACAAGGACATCATTGGCCTCAATAGCCCAAAGAAAAATCCTGGGTTACACAAGAGATTCTTAATATGTGTAATGCCCGAAGAGACCTCAAAAACACCAGACACACAACAGGGGCATTGGAGTATCGAAAAAAAAACCAAGAATATCCGAAAAAATCTTGAAGAAAGCAAAAGAAGATTGGTTTAGATAAAAGTGCACAGAAATATAGAGCAGTCTAATAAAGAATAACAACAAAAAGGCATTCCAGATTGTGAAAGACCTCACCAGACAGAAGCAACTAAGAGTCAGTACCATTCAAGATCAAAATGGAAAATGTCTCACAGAAGCAAGTGACATTGCAGAAAGATGGACTGGGTATTGTAAAGAACTTTACAACCATCCATCCAGGTGCTCCAACTTCCAAACTCAACAAATGATGATGATTTCCCATTCTCAAAGAAGAGGTGGCGTCTGCATAAAGATCACTGAAGAATGGGAAGGCAGCTGGAATAAACATCTCAGCTGAACTTATCAAGAATGGTAGGGAATCAGTGATAGAGCTACTAGCAAAACTCTGTAACAGTATCTGGAAGACAGGCGAATGGCCAACACAGGAGACCCAGTCACTGATTATAACACTCCTCCTAAAAGGCAATCTCCATCTGTGCCGAAATTATAGAACTATCTGTTTGATCAGTCATGCTAGTAAGGTGATGCTGAAGATCATCTTGAACAGACTGAACCCACAAGCAGAAGAAATAATCGCTGAAGAAAAGGCAGGTTCCGGAGTGGAAGAAGCACAACAGAACAAATATTCAATGTTAGGGTGCTGTGTGAAAAGTATTCACAACATCAACAATACATCTATCATGTGTTCACAGATTTCAGAAAGGCTTTTGACAAAGTGTGGCATGATGCATTATGGGCAAAAATGAAGTACAACAAGGGTTAAAGTTTACCCACACAATCAAGCAGCTGTATGCCAAGTCTAAAAGTGCAGTAACTGCTCAAGTTTCTTTGGGGGACTGGTTCATGATCACAGTTGGAGTACGACAATGCTGTCTCCTGTCACCCACGTATTTCAACATCTACTTAGAGCGGATCATGAGCGAAGCCCTGGAAAACCACTGTGGATCAGTCAGCATGGGAGGGCGTAATGTCACCAGCCTTCGCGTTGCAGACGACATTGATGGGCTGGCAGGCAGTGAAGATGAGCTTGCCACCTTAGTGAAGAAACTGGATTAAACATCTTCCAGATTGGACATGGAGATAAGTGCCGAGAAGACAAAGCTGATGACAAATAGTGGCAAACAAATCTCTGTCAAAGCTAAGACACATATGGATAGACAATAATATCTCTCTGAAAACTAAAATCAGACTATTGAGAGCACTAATCACCTGAATCTTTCTGTATTCATGTGAGGCCTGGAGCCTACAGCAGAATTACAACGAAGAACCCAGGCACTTAAACTGAGATGCTACAGAGCCATCCTAGGCAACTCTTACATGGAACAAATCAGAAATGAAGAGATGGGTAACACCATCAGGCACAAAGTAGGCCATTTTGAAGACCTCCTCACCACTGTCACAAAGAGAAAGCTGAAATGATATGGCCATGTCACTAGAGCCAACAGTCTATCTACAACAGTACTGCAGCGTAGTGTCCAAGGTGGTAGGAGAGATAGACAGAGAAGAAAGTGGAGTGACAACATCACAGAATGGACCAGGAAAAGACTTGCGGAGACACGGGCATTGGAACGGGATTTAAATAGACAATCCGGATTATTTTATAACCAGTGTAGATATTATAAAGCAGCATCAGCAATTATTTACTTTTATTCTGTGTACTTTAAAAAACATGTGTACATTTGTCTCTTGCTGTGGTGGGGATATTATCACAGAAGGACAAGAAAAAATTCGGTTACTCCTTAAAACATTTCTCGATGTATATGCGTAGAACGTTTCCTAGGGTGAATAATTGTTTTTTCTTAAGCAGCTGAATTAGCGTGTATCTCGTCGTAGATCACAAGCGGCGTTATACACTAAAAAAACGGTGCACACGGGTATTTCACCCCGACTAATACTCACTCGCCTGTGGATTTAAGGCAAGTTTCTTTTTTAAATTACACACTGGTCTTTGGGTCTTGTCAAGGAGCTAACGTTCTCCATTTATGTTCTCCAGCAATATGGTAAGTGTTATGTTTATATTTTATTTGATATGTGAAGCATATTCATTTTTTAATGTCGTTTCGTGAAATGATGCCTTTACTACTTTGTAGATTTGAAACGTTGTGAACGTTTTGTTACAAGTTGCTATAAACGGTTTACTTTATCAGCATATATTTATAGATTTCAAGTCCGTACCTTTCATTACGACCAGTGTGTTTTCATTGTAGCTGTATGTTCCTATGGCTGTCTGTGCTCATGGTAGATTCATGAAATGTGGGCTTGGCCAATACAAGTGTAATAAACCAATTCAGGAGATTGAATACAGAAGATTGGTTTTAAAATTTAAATTCCATGAAGTTAACTGAATCTCGCTTTCATTGTACGAAATTACATGAGATTATTTGAATCTAGCTCTCGTTACGTGAGATTATATGAATATTACGGTCATGCATTATACATAAACCGTTTTTTTGTTTTCCTATTTGTGAATCTTTGGATAGATTAATTGAATGAGACCTATGTTTTAGAGTGTAAAAAAATCACTGTATCCGTAGAAAATATAATTTTTTCTTAATCAAATTCATAAAAGTCTATCATAAAAAATTTCCTAAAAATTGTTGACATGATTAGTAGATGTCCTCTTGTGTCGTTATTTGATTCAGGCATCCATTCAGGTCTATTTTGTTAAAATTGGCACAAGCTGCAGATGAATAATACAAAAAAACCGGCCGTTCTCATCACAACACAAGGACTTTCTCATTCATATCCTTTACCTCTATAAACATCACCAACATTAAATTCAGTCATTACGAAACCTAGGATTACTGTGGACAGTACGCTCACATTGCACTAACATGTCATGAATATATGCAATGATGTAAATCTTGAGCTGAGAGGCATCAGCCCCATTCATTCGCAAATATTTTATAGTTGATGCCATTACAACACTTGTGTGTTCATTAGTACTTTCAAAACTGGATTATTGTAACTCATTTCTGTCCTGTCTCATTCGTCTCAATAAATACTCCAGAAAATGTTCAAAAGCACATCTGATATGATCATCCTGAGAGTACCACGATCAGAGCACTTCCCCGCTGCTCTGCACTGGCTATCTTTTCGATCCAGAATGAAGCACAAAATTTGTTCTGTGCTACGTTTCAGTAACGTTCTTCAGCCCAACATACCTATCCTACCTTACCCGCGTGTACACACAAACAATATACTTGCGCTACTCTTCTGATAATAGTATACTTATTATTCCCATTCTGAATACGAAGTGATCTGGACAACGTTTTATAGCATACCTGAGCCCAGCAACATGGAACTAATTTGAACGTAAGCCGCAAAGTCAGTGATCCCATTCAAGAGTGCTCTTAAAGCTCGCCTATTTCGAATGCAAAAAAAAAAAACAATACACTGATAATAATAAATACCAAACGTTTCATACCTTAAACATTTTAAGCATGTTTTATGTTTTCCAATTTCATGGTGCTTGTTATCATATCAGTATAATTTTTTTTATGTTACAGGTGTTATCTCATGTTGTAAAGCGCTTAGAGCTACTAGTAATTAGGTTCTATACAAATTCCTGATTATTTTTTTTACATATAAATGGAGAAGAAAATTTAGTAATTTCTATTAAAAATTGAAAACTCCTAGTCGATTCTATTCTGGCTTAATGTATTTTAATGGAAACGTACACACACAATGATAATTATTTAGATATTTATATCCGGCAGAGATTGAGAATATGGTATAAATTCTGTCAAACAAGTTCGTGTACCAGCCAAGCTTTAAACATGCCCACACCTGACCAGGAAGAAATACCACCGTGATCAGTTTAACGCTTGCAATAGTACATACAAAGTTGTACGTCAATATTAAAAAAGGAAAATAAAAGGATACTTCATAATGGCGGCTGCTATAACACATACTGAAGACGAACCAACTTGTCCCATTTGTATGGGCTTATTCAACGTACCAAGACAGCTGCCGTGTGCCCACACATTCTGTCAGAGTTGTCTACAGTCATACATCACAAGCAAGGCTACAGAACATGATAACAAGAGATGCATCGAGTGTCCGGTATGTAGAAAAACAGCGGGTCATTTTACAAAGAATAAACCAACTAGTGAATGGGCATCTATCTTTCCAGTCGACACTGAGATACAATGCATCATACCGAAGAAATCGAAAGTAGATCGTGTATGTGATGCTTGTACCGCTGAAGGCTCCTCTGTCACAGCCACAGGCTTCTGTGTAGTATGCGAGGAAGCAATGTGTGATGATTGTGTTAAGTTCCACAGGAAACAGAAAATGTTAAAATCTCACTCTATTCTTACAATGGAAGAGTTATTGAACAATCCACAAAATATGATGAAATTTGCTGAAGGTTTTAAATGTCTTGATCACGAAGATGAAGATCTAAAATTTTACTGCAATGATCACAAAGTTGCCTGTTGTGGAATTTGCTATTTTGAAAGCCACAACACTTGTTCTAAGGTGAGAAAGTTGAAGGAGGAACTCCCAGCTCTGTTACGTGAAACGAAAACAAGTGAAATCATTGAAGAGTTGAAGAAACTAGAATCTCACTTAAAATCGGTTATCGATGTAAAGGAGTCGAATATTAAGGATCTAGAGTCCCAAGTTAATGGACTGACTGATCAAATCAGAGAAGTGAGAAGGAAAATCAACACAGCTTTGGACGAATTAGAGACGAAAGTGAAGATGAAGGGAAAGAGAATCCACAAAGAAGTTGCTGTTAGGACACAAGAAGAAAACCATCAATGTTTGTCACTGATACATGCCATAAGAAATTCTCAACTTCTATGTGAAACAGTCCACAAATATGGAATTGATGTACAAAAATTTCTGACTGCAGAAAAAATAAAGTCACAACTACCATTATATTACTCTCAGGTCAGAGAAAAGTATGAGAGGACAGATAAACTGATGGTGCAGGTGAAATTTACTCCACTGTTAAAATCTATTCTGTCACTCTCATCATCGGATATTGGAAAACTTGTGACCATGAATGGCTCAACTCTTTCTATACCTGGCTTGCGGAAACCAACAAAGGAATGCCAGGTTAAGAAAGTTGAAACAGTTGATGTTAATATTACTGGTAATACACCATATTATAATGGCATTACTATTCTCCCTAGACACAGGGTGATGCTTGTTGATAATAACAATATTCAGTGCATTCTTCTTAACAATTCACATAAAGTAGTTGAAATATACAAACGCACAGAAAATCATATTGACATTTGTGTGGTGGGTGATGAGGAAGTGGCTGTCTTTTTGTAATCAAAATAAAATTCAGATTCTATCAGTCAGGGGTGATGTCATCAGTCCAGTCAGAACAATAACAACTAAATATAAGTGCTGGGGAATTTCAACAGCTGGGAATGGAGAGATGGTTGTGGTTGGAGACTGTGGTAATAACAAGTTTTGCTGGAGTCGAATCAGAGATGGGAGAACGATCAATTATTCTGATCAGTATGACTCGTATGGATACAACTACATAGCACTGAATAACTGTAAAACACAAGTCTATGTTACTGTACCTAATAACAATTCCCTTATGTGTTTCAATATGGAAGGCAAGAAGCAGTATACCTACAGTCCAGACAACCTCAAATGTCCTTTTGGAGTAGCTGTGGACAGGGATGACAACATCTATGTTGTTGGAAATGGTTCTCATAACATTCACCAAATATCACCAGAAGGATGCATAATACAGGTCATAACTACAGGAGTGCCACAGTATCCAAGGGCAATCAGTTTTGATAACATTAGGGATACTTTTATCATTACAAACGCTTCTGAAAAGACAAAGCTATACATTTACCAACTAAAATAAAACTTTAACTGGAATTCTAGACATCATAGATCATATGATAAATGTCTTTTGAAGAAATAGATAGTTGACCTTTTTTTGAAGGTGCAAATAATTGATCAGGTCATGAACAGACACTTCTCCCCTTTTATATATATATTATAGCCTTTCTCCTAACTGGCAATATTAATTAACTTTATAAAGGAAAGAGAATGGTTACAGTTACTTTTCAGAGTATACATTGGACTTCATACCTATGTTGAGAATATTATTGTATCCATAAAAATTGAAACACAGTATAATATAATATTTAATAGTTTGGTCATTCATGGTGGTAAATGATTACCAAATCAATATTATTTCATGCACTGATAAGGTAAATAAGGAATATTTTCTTATTTAAAAAATGAAACAAATAAAGGTTTGTATTGTTTACGAGATTGGTGGAAAATAACAAATAAAATGAATTGCACAAAAATTGGTTTGTAATACAGGGAATAGTTACAATGGGATTTCATAATTTGTTACTTAGATTTACCTCAGAATTTGAAATCTACCTAATTTGTATGTACATTTTTCAAGTCTTTTTGGCAATTAACAATGAATTTTCAAATTAAACTTTTGTTTGCCTTATCTTTATTGCATAGCATATATTTTTTAATTAATAATGCTCAATTAATTCCATGAGAAAATAAATATTTGAAGATTTTAATCTACGTATTTCTATTGCATCATTTACCTATCATCACTTGTTAATATTAAATATTCCTTGATGAACATTCATATTCAGAACACAGATTACCAAACCAACTATTACTTTCTGAATTTTGCAAAACAATAAAAGCAAAAACTATTAAAATATTTTAAAATGTTTTAAAAGACTTGTGTACCATCTCCTTCATGCATTATATTCTCTCTTGTTTCAAGTAGATTCAGTAATGATTCATCACTGAAATTTTCTTCCTTTGGTAAATTTATTTTATATTTTGAATGCTACAACAGTTTCATTAGTACACCAGATCTACAGGACAATGCTGGATGGGCCAATGTCTGAGGCCTGTCTAACCTTGTATGCCCCCAAAACCAACTAGTAAAAATACTGAATGGCTCTACGCATAGGACATATCTAATTTTATAGGTAGGGGTCCTCTATTCCTTGGAACTACTTGTGAACAAGTGTTTGGCCGTATATCTGAGACCTTTAAAATGGATGACTCCATGCCGGTCTTAATCTCATCCACTGATAACTAGTTGTCAAAATGGACTAATCTATGCCTGAAGCCTGTATAATGTCAGTTAGACCCCTCTTATAATATCAACTACTTGTCAAAAGTAAAACCTATGTTAATTCATGCATTGCAGTTATAGTTGCATGTTACCAATGTTTTCTACTTAAAGATCATTGTTGATCAGGTCCTAAGCTTCCTCCACAAAGATCATTGTTGATTGGGTCATATGTTTTATACAGAAAGATCATTGTTGATTGGGTCCTATGTTTTCTACAGAAAGGTCATTGTTGATTGGGTCCTATATTTTCTACAGAAAGATCATTGTTGATTAGGTCCTATGTTTCCTATAGAATGATCATTGCCTATATTTCCTATACAAAGATCTTTGTTGATCAAGCCCTGTGTTTTCCACAGAAAGAAATCAATCAGCATGCAACGAAAAGTTTATAATGCTTTCTGAAAAGCTACCTAGTGGATTTCACCATATAATGTCATCTTTGATAAACAATTTGATGTGTGTCCTAAGCACTGATCATATGCAAACTAAAACCCAATGACTTTCATCTTTTCCTGAGACATTACTGGTAAATCATGTTCACATGCAAGCTAGCACCAACGTTCCCTCTAAGCTGTGCACATGCACGTGCACAGCTGCTCAGGCATCCCTGCACAGCTAAATTGTCAATTTTTGCTCAATCCGTTAAATTTTGCTCGTCGCCGTAATGCTTGTGCAGTGCAGCGAGCACTGCGCGCTCATCTACCATTCGCTTAGAGGGAACATTGGCTAGCACCCAATCATTTTCATCAGGCACTTGTTATCCGTGGGGAAATTAAGGTGCACAAATATTGGGATAATAAAATAATTACAATTACATGTATAGAGATATTGTAACGTAGTCGAGCCGACCCTTTGAGATTAGGTAGGGTTTTGAAGAAATAACAAAACACGTTTGCTAAATAAAACTTATATAATAAAAAACAAATCATCATGATAGGTATATATATAATGAGCATACAATACACACACAAATGAATCTACTACCTGACGGTAGTCATACACTATAGTACTATATATATATATATATGTGAATCATACACTACTGTATTATATCCATAGTCATACACTACTGTCACATACACTACTGTATTATCTCTCTAGTCATACACTACTGTATATATCTCTAGTCATACACTACTGTATTATATCTAGTCATACACTACTGTATTATATCTAGTCATACACTACTGTATTATCTCTCTAGTCATACACTACTGTATATATCTCTAGTCATACACTACTGTATTATATCTAGTCATACACTACTGTATTATATCTAGTCATACACTACTGTATTATATCTAGTCATACACTACTGTATTATATCTAGTCATACACTACTGTATTATATCTCTAGAAACGTAGCATGAATTAAACTATTGATACGAAATTCGTACCCCACACAACATAGTCAGTAATTCAAACCATAAGGTTTTAATTGACTATAACCCTACTATTTGTGTCACACACACAAAATATAATAAATAAAACCAAACAATCCTATCCAATTGACTAAACACGCTATTCGTGTTTTACATAAATAGTCAAAAGCAAACGGAGGGTTCTGTTGACTACAAACACGCTATTCGTGTTTTACATGAAGTAGTCAACAAAACAAAACTGCAAGTGTTAACATTTCACTTCCCTCCGGTGTGACAGTAGTTCATTGTCCGTCTCCATTCCACCGGTCAACATTGGTCTTGAATACACATCTATTCACACGACCGGCGAGCTGAATATAAAAATAGACAGTTTCCCAAATAATAAAAATGAATTTACGCAATACATAAAACTAACGTGTTATTCCGAAACTGAATATTGAACTGAAACAATAAACCAAAAAGGAATGTATTTAACTCACCCAACTCTTTGGCTCTAATATCTGACAAATGTAACGTTTAGAGGTCTGCTCTAATGTCCACTGTGTCTTAAAAAGACCCTGCACTGTACTTATATATTAGTCGGCCGTACATGTAAAAAAGTAATTCGCGTGAATTATCCGCGCGGCACGTGCAACTCGCTGTATAGGACAACTCACGTTGAGGAGTATGGTGTTCCCTCTACGCCATATCGGATATTGCGTAACGAGCTTAAAAATAATAATTCATGAAGTACAGAACGACGACAAACACATTATATGACAAAATTAATGCTTAAAATATAGCTTAGGAGTATAGTGTATCATCCATGCCATATCGGGCATTTCGTAACACACCTCCCCCCTAAAAAAAAGTATATTTACTTTAAAAACCACGAAATTACACGATATGGGTAACCAGATAATCAATGTCTACTGAGATAATCCGCACCTACATTTTCCGTACCTTTGATTGCCTCGATTCGGAATCTGTAAGGCTGTAACAACAAGGCCCATCGCATCAACCGTGAATTATTAATCTTTGCCTTATTGAGGTAAAGTAGAGGCTGATGGTCTGTTTCCAGATTGAATTCTCGACCCTGGAGGTAGGTTTGGAATTTATCTATTCCCCACACTACTGCTAAACACTCTTTCTCTATTACCGAGAAATTCTTCTCTCTTGGAAGTAATTTCCTGCTGGCGTAGGCGACTGGGAGCTTGATTCCATCTTGTTCCTGTAATAGAACCGCCCCTAGTCCCAACTCTGAAGCATCGGTTCTCAAAATGAATGTTTTGTTCAGTTCGGGCAACTTTGGATGCATGACGCATTGGGTACCCTTTGACTCGAAATGGTCCATGCGATGTAAGTTTAATCCTATGCTCTAGCACATCTGTCTTACCGGGTTTGTTCGAGAACACATCGGGACAGTCATTGACGAGATCCTGAGCCTGCTTTCTCTGTTTCTCAGTCAGATCGGGACTCATATTGAATACCGTCTTTCCCATGTCGCACTCCAGTAGCCCACTCAGATTAAGACCTGGAACTGCCTCTTGTTCTTCATCCTCCTCAATGATGGCTACCCCGACCACGTTTAAAATTCCTTGGTCTGGCTTTGCATTTGTCCGATCGTAGTACCGTTTCAATAAATTAGCATGAAACATACGGGACTTTCCACCTACATCGATGGTATAATCCATGCCTCCCTTATCATCTATGATGGTATATGGACCTTTCCATTGTAACATCAATTTGTTTCTCTCGGTTGGAAGGAGAACCAAAACTCTGTCACCCTTTTTAAATTTTCTATCACGCGCTTTTGAATTATAGTAACGAGCTGCGAGACTACTAGCTTGCCTTAACGTTTCATGGGCTATTGCACAAGTCTCTCTCAACTTGTCCTTCAAATCACATACATACTGATATGTCGCTCGAATCTCGTCATCTGTTTCGTCATCTGACCATAATTGTCTTAAAATTTTCATTGGCCCTCGCACCGTTCTTCCGTATAAAAGTTCAAATGGTGAAAACCCTAAACTCTCTTGTGGAACCTCTCGATATGCAAATAATACTGCATGGAGATATCTATCCCAATCGTTCGGACGCTCTGCACACATCCGTCGCAACATTTGTTTGAGTGTTCCATTGAACTTCTCAACCAGCCCATTGCACATTGGGTGATATGGAGTTGTCCATAGTTGTTTGATTGATAGAAGCCTACTAATTTCTGCCATGAGTTCTGACGTGAACTGTGACCCACAGTCTGTCAGAATCTCTTCCGGAATCCCTAATCTACTGAACATTTCTACTAGGGCTTCGGCTACTCGCTCAGTTTCGATGGATGGTAGAGCGACGGCTTCCGGATACCTGGTTGCATAATCAACCATAGTCAAGATGTATCTATTCTTGCGGTCTGTAAGAAGTGATAATGGACCAACAATATCTATCACCACGCGTTTGAATGGAGTTTCAATTAACGGCATTTTACCGATAGGTACGCGTTTCACTTTCCCTTTGTACTGCGTTTTCTGACAAATGTCGCATGATCTGCAATACCTAGTTACATCCCCGTGAGCCCCTGGCCAATGAAATTCTGCACATACACGGTCTTTAGTTTTTGTAGCACCCAGGTGACCCCCCATCGTCGACTCGTGTGCTAACTTCAACACATGCGGTCTATAGTTCCGAGGCACTACTACCTGTGTAAACCGTCGACCTTCACGAGTAGTATGCTCCCTATGCAAGACGTTGTTGAGATATTTGAACCTGTAGCTACCCCCACCTTTACATTTCATGACTTCCCCTGACGCGGCTTTATTTCTGATTATTGACAACGACTCGTCTTCATTTTGCTCTTTAATTAGTGTCCTTTTATCTATCATCGGTATGGCATCTGGTACTTTTAATTTTGACAAAGGCTTCTTACTCTTAGATATATGTGACCTAGTTTCAGCAGCCATGGAAGTTGGAACATCGGCCACTGCTTTGCCTGGCACAACAAAATTCGCTACCCCTTCTATATTCCCTACAATCAGATCATACAGAGGTCGCTTTACACAACATGCTGTCACTGTGCCTGTCAAATAAGGTGTTTCGATATGAACGCATGCAGTCGGCACTTGTACTGCGGTATTATCCATCAATCTGACAGATACCGTTTCCCCAAGGTATTGATCCGGCCTTACCAAACTTTGCTTAACAACTACTGTATTACACCCCGTGTCTCTAAGTACTGAGGCCCTAACCCCATTCACTAATCCCTCACACTGTATTGATACGTTTGATGCATTTTGATTGGAGCCACTCTTATTGCTTTCTACACAAGCTGAAGAGCCTACCATATACGATACCCCTACCGCCTTTGGTAAATCCTTTTTACGCTTCGGACATGCACTAGACATATGACCCCATTCCCCGCAACTGAAACATTGTTTTCTCTGTCTATCTTGACTTCTAGGTCCCCTCTGATCTAACCTGACTAACTCACCCTTTTGGTTTTGAGGTAAACCCCTCCCAAAATTAGTTTTATCTGGATTGACCTGCTTACTTTCCTTGGGACCCCTCGTGTCCCGGACTATCACGTTCATAACCCCTCCATGCGCATCAGCGAAAATATCTGCTTGTTTTGCCATCTCGCTTGACTTATTGATGGTTTTCTCTTTTAAGTATTGGAATAGTTCCTTACTACATACTGCAAGCAATTGATCTCTGACAAGAAAATCACATACTGCTTCGTAAGTTTTTGCGACTCCCCCGCAAGTTAACCAACGGAATAAGTAATTAGATATCCGGTATACAAATTGATCAAAGTTTTCTTCCTTTTTCTGGCTTACTAGATTGGAATTATTTCCTGAAACCCTTTTCAGTAAGTTCAAACCTTTTCAGTAATGCATCCTTTAACAAATCGTAGTTAGATGCCTCTGCACTTGGTATCCTTGAGTACACTTCTAAAGCCCTACCTTTCAATAAAGTGCTAAGGTGTAATGCCCAATCTTCTTTTCGGAGATTTTGCACAGTAGCATATCTTTCAAATCTCAACAGGTAACTATCTAAGTCATCTTTATATTCTTCAAATGCTGGAAGTTGTGGTTTTTTGAATTTACTCGATTGAAATACCCTATCGTTCTCTAGTCTAGACCTTTCTAACTCTAGCTTTTCCCTTTCGATACGCGCGTTTAGTTCTAGTTTTTCGCGTTCTTCCTCCCGTCTTTCCTTTTCGATGCGTGCGTTTAATTCTAGTTTTTCGCGTTCTGCCTCCTGTTCACGTTGAAACCTTTCCTTTTCGATGCGTGCGTTTAGTTCTAGTTTTTCGCGTTCTGCCTCCCGTTCTTCGGCGCGTCGATCTCGTTCTCTATTTTGTTCGTCCTTGATAAACTGCTGTAGAGCTTCCCCCTCATGCCCCAATTGCTTACCAAGCTCTAACAATTCCCTAGTGGACGACATGATTTTAGATAAACGTTCGCTTCAAACGAGCGACACTAAATTAACTTGTTTATCTAAGGGAAGACCAAATTCAGTTTCGTTTACAATGAAATGTAAAATAGTATTTCTCAAAACACTCCTGTCTCAAAGGCTTTCACCGACACTTGTTGGATATGAAAGCTCAAACTAACAATCCAAAAGTTTGCTCGGATAGAAAGTACAATCCCACCGCTGCCACCAAAATTGTAACGTAGTCGAGCCGACCCTTTGAGATTAGGTAGGGTTTTGAAGAAATAACAAACACGTTTGTTAAATAAAACTTATATTATAAAAAACAAATCATCATGATAGGTATATATATATAATGAGCATACAATACACACACAAATGAATCTACTACCCGACGGTAGTCATACACTATAGTACTATATATATATATATGTGAATCATACACTACTGTATTATATCCATAGTCATACACTACTGTATTATATCTATTGTCATACACTACTGTATTATCTCTCTAGTCATACACTACTGTATATATCTCTAGTTATACACTACTGTATTATATCTAGTTATACACTACTGTATTATATCTAGTCATACACTACTGTATTATATCTAGTCATACACTACTGTATTATATCTAGTCATACACTACTGTATTATATATCTAGAAAGGTAGCATGAATTTGACTATTGATACGAAATTCGTACCCCACACAACATAGTCAGTAATTCAAACCATAAGGTTTTAATTGACTATAACCCTACTATTTGTGTCACACACACAAAATATAATAAATAAAACCAAACAATCCTATCCAATTGACTAAA
Organism: Unio delphinus; assembly: GCA_029339505.1. NCBI lineage: Eukaryota > Metazoa > Mollusca > Bivalvia > Unionida > Unionidae > Unio > Unio delphinus. The sequence goes on along the minus strand of JAQISU010000012.1, from coordinate 10,965,378 downwards.
CACGCTATTCGTGTTTTACATAAATAGTCAAAAGCAAACGGAGGGTTCTGTTGACTACAAACACGCTATTCGTGTTTTACATGAAGTAGTCAACAAAACAAAACTGCAAGTGCTAACATTTCACTTCCCTCCGGTGTGACAGTAGTTCATTGTCCGTCTCCATTCCACCGGTCAACATTGGTCTTGAATACACATCTATTCACACGACCGGCGAGCTGAATATAAAAATAGACAGTTTCCCAAATAATAAAAATGAATTTACGCAATACATAAAACTAACGTGTTATTCCGAAACTGAATATTGAACTGAAACAATAAACCAAAAAGGAATGTATTTAACTCACCCAACTCTTTGGCTCTAATATCTGACAAATGTAACGTTTAGAGGTCTGCTCTAATGTCCACTGTGTCTTAAAAAGACCCTGCACTGTACTTATATATTAGTCGGCCGTACTTGTAAAATAGTAATTCGCGCGAATTATCCGCGCGGCACGTGCAACTCGCTGTATAGGACAACTCACGTTGAGGAGTATGGTGTTCCCTCTACGCCATATCGGATATTGCGTAACGAGCTTAAAAATAATAATTCATGAAGTACAGAACGACGACAAACACATTATATGACAAAATTAATGCTTAAAATATAGCTTAGAGGAGTATAGTGTATCATCCATGCCATATCGGGCATTTCGTAACAGATATTAGATAATATAATATGCAACATTTTATTGAATTTAAAGTACAAAAATTAAACAAGACCAAAAGTCTACAATTTTGATGGTTTATTTATGTTGAATGAGTCTTGCTTCCCAATGCCTTTCACAAACAATGCTGCACCTATAAAAAAAGTGAAAAACATGTTGTTCAAAATGGCATATTATATGATTTAGTGCTACAAATTCTGACCCCCAGTCAATAAGAAAACGTTAACAGCATGATGCTGGAATACTGTAGTAATCCAATCCTAATGTTATATTTGCGCAAGGTTAACAATTTCTCCATGTTAATTAATAAATATTTAACAATTTTATTTGTTGTACTGGTGATTTCAAGCTACATCTAGATCTGGTGGTTCATTATATATCTACCGATCTGGGTCTATTTTATTCAGTATACAGTTGGATCTACAAGCTCTCTATGCACCATTTATATGGTCTAAATCTAAATTATTTTGTTTGATTTATGAGTTTAAGCTAGGTCTAGTTATGCAAGCTGATTAGGTACCAGCATATCAGGGTGAATGTCATGTGTTGCATTTACAACTTCAAGTCATGGGACATTTCATGATAATTGAATATCATGAATATTTCAGTTAGAATAAATAGTTATTCCCTATATGTTAAACATGAGACATTTATGATAATTCAGTGAGGAACGTATGGCACCATGCTGCTAGGTCACGCATGATGGCAAGTGCAAAAATCAAGATAACAAGAAAAAGATGGAACTATACCATGTATCATTAAGTATCATACTACTTAAAATGTATTGATAGGTATCACAATACTTAAAATATATCAATAAGTATCATAACACATGAAATCTATTATGTATTATAACACTTCACATCCATGATATATCTCTGTTGATGTGACTCCTAACATTAGTAATTGCATCCATTTGGGCTAAAATGCACTGTCAGATTTTGGTTGTTGTTGTTGTTTTAGGGTTTAACGCCATTTTTCTGCACACGATAGGCTATACATGGTGGCCAGTACTATTGGTGGAGGAAGAACCAGGGAAAAACCCCTGAAAGAACCACCGACCCTCGAGAAGGTACTGGCAAGCTTTTTCACTTAATTAGATTAGCCGAATGTTAGACTCGAACCCACGTAGACAGAGGTGAGACGGCAGTGATCTGTAACAGAAAGCGCTTTCGGCCACGCGGGGCCCCTCAGATTCTGGTAATTGATACCCAAATCTTGGTGGAAACATTATACAAGCAATTATTATGTACTGTACTGTTTGTAATTTATTTTTGTATCAATAATTTTTGTCTTAATTTAAAAAAAAAAAATATTAAAAAACATTATTTTATTGAAGATTTATAGTTTTACAAATTCTGATATAAAGCAACAAAAGTTTAAAATCATATATATATGTAAATAGATATGTATATGTATATGGGTGTGGGTGTGGATGGGTGTGTATATATATCGTGTGTGGGTGGGTGGGTGTGTATATATATATAGTGTGTGGGTGTGTGTATATATATATATATATATATATATATATATATATATATATATATATATATATATATATATAGTGTCTGGGTCTGTGTGTGTGTATATATAGTGGGTGTGCATGTTTATGTGTGTATATATAGTGTGTGTGTGTGTGTGTATATATATATATATATATATATATATATATATATATATATATATATATATATATATATATATATATAGTGTGTGGGTGTGTGTATAGTGTGTGTTTATACAGTGTGTGGGTGGGGGAAATTAGTATGCAATGGGTATTCTAGCAATAACTAATATCTTTACATGTATGCAAATTCATTCATAGAATTTCCATAGTTTGATGAAACTCGGAGATGACCAGATATAGTCGGGTATTTAAAGTTGTTATCATTGTAAATGTGTTAAAGACAGCTGACAGAAGGATATAAGCTTTATTCTAAATTAATGTCATAAGGGAAAAACATTTGCCAGCAAGATATATAGATATATTGGGACATAAAGATAGAAATCACTGGAAACTGTAGAACTAGTTGTTGTACATAGGTGATTTCTGTATACAGTTTGACAGTTAAAACAAATACCACACATCAAATATCAGTCATTACTAATATTTTGTTATCAATATTTATTTATTTGTGCCATGAAACAAAATCATAATTACAGGTATATACTGTTCTGTCTCAGATTTATTTATTCTGCACATGATTATTTCACCCTGCTCATTTTAATCCATGCTACAAATGAAATCACACAAATTTAAAGACATACACCCATCTTAGTTTGTTTTTCCCAATGCAGACAATATCTGCATTCGAAAGATGGAAAAATGTTGTTTTAAATATTCACATATTGATGCTCTTAAGTTAGTGTCAACATGACTAGAGTTATGACCATAAGAGGGATAAGAACTGTTAGTACATATTTTACAAAAAAAATAATTTTAATTGTAAAATAAGTTTGTGTAGAACAAATAGTGAATGTAGATATACTCTTACTGACCACCAAAGGAGACAGAGAGAAACTATTGTTTGATTAGGAAACACCTTGCTACTCACCATATAAGGCAGATGACTGTTAAATACAGGACATTTATTCAGGAAATTTAACTTTCTGAAAATTAAAATGGCCATGGTGAACATGTGATTGTTGGGAATGGGTGACCACAAGGACAGGTTTTACAATATGTAATAGGGATTTAAGGATTTGTTGAGACACCAACATAAAGAATAGGGCTAAAAGTAGCAGTGGAGACACCAACATAACTAATTGGGATATAAATAGATGTGGTGACACCAAGAAAAACAAAAAGGATACAAAGAGTTGTGGAGGCATCAAAATAACAATAGAGACATAAGCAGCTGTGGCAATGGCAAAAAAAAATTTGGTGGCATTTGATGTCTTACAGCTAGTTATTTAGACCAAAGGCAATTGGTGTAAAACACACCATGACTGCTGCCAGTCACATCTATTCTACGTTCGCCAAACGATAAGGGGGTCATGAATCACTGAATCATATAGTGGGTCTTGCACTATTGGGGAGGTGGGTCATGAATCATTGGCGTATAACGAATATGATACACTAACCAATGAGCTGCATGACTCTGGAATCCATTATTGGAAGCCCCTTCTATATCACCAATCCCACAGAGAGCATTTTGATGTCCCAACAACTTTACTATGAAAGTGTTTTAATGCACTGTAAATGTATGCCAACCTGTTCCTGTATTGGCTAGTCTCATTTCAAGTGCTTCTTTTGCCCCAACTGGTCTGTCAGTAAGGAGTAGGTCAAGAGCACGACAGTCCTATCAGCTTGGGATGTCTGACAGTGCCTCCATCGATGAGGGGCACACATGTAACAAAGAAATAAATATATTTTCCATTCATGGGCTTGGTGTTTTGTTTTATAGTTGTTTGTTTGACTAGGATTTTTAACGTAGCTTTAAAAAAAAATCAGTCATATCGCTATGATGTCTGTAGAGAGGCAATTTATAGTGATGTATAGCACTGGGGCATCATGAAGCAGACATGTAGCATTATGTCCCACCCAGTCACATTATCCTGACACCAGGCCAACCAGCCCTAACCCTAACATATTAATGCTGAGCATCAGGCGAGGCAGCTGTAAGTATCATTTCTTTAAGTCTTTGGTATGACTCTGACGGGGATTGAACCAATGACCTCTCGCTTCCGTGACAGACACTCTAACCACTAGGCCACCAGAGCACTCAAACCTCATTCATGTCACCGGATCAGAAAGATGCATAAGTTACTATTGCAAACTGAATACATGTAATGACAATAATCATGACACAATACACTTTGAATGCCAAGGCAACTGGAAAAAAGTCCCCTTCCAAAGGACACGCCACACAGGCTGATGAAATGATATAATTCAATCCTACACCCTTTTGATCATGAATCTGTTAAGCACATCATGGTATCGGTCTTAGTGGTAGTATTAGCAATGTAAAACAATTCAGAATTATCATACGCATAACGTAAGCAATGAACCATTCATTTTAACTGGCTCAAGATTTTTTCTATCTCTCCTATGGACAATTTAATTTTTGCATATTTGGAAGTGGTCAAGTTGCTTACTTGCTTGTTTACATTGACAACTTTTCTGTGGAGGCTTTAGAAAAGATTGAATGATTTGTTAACATTATCAGAGGTCTCGTAAATGTTTAATTGCAAGTATTTAGATGCCAATTTTTATCTATGATGCAGAAAATCATTTAGGCAGGAGTTCTAATAATAATCTTAATCTCAAGGCTCAAAATGTATTGTTACATTTTTTACATCATTATCTGGCAGCACATGTATGTAAAGCACATAATCATCTTGTACCCACTAAGGCAGCCAACAACAGAATGCATGCACATAAATGTCACATCACGGACCCACTAAGGCAGCCAACTACAGAATTCATGCACATAAATGTCACACCATGGACCCACTAAGACAGCCAACTACAGAATTCATGCGCATAAATGTCACACCATGAACCCACTAAGACAGCCAACTACAGAATTCATGCGCATAAATGTCACACCATGAACCCACTAAGACAGCCAACTACAGAATTGATGCAATCAGTATGTGTGGGCATTTTCTGGACTGGACTATCTGAAGTTTGAGAAGCATCAGGATAATTATCCTGGGCCAAGTCTGAACCATATGAAACATTGATAATGGTTAGGATATGAACACTTTCATCAAAGTGACCATTCTTCAGATTGCTTCATTATTATGGAAGATGTAATTGAATACAGTCCAAAATTTAAATACTAAATTATTTTTGTCCACCAGGGTCTCAGTCAAATGGATATTAATTACAATAAATGTCTGTATACAAATTAGACATTGTAATAAATGGATAGGCAATTCTTATAATATCTAATTTACACAATGTAAATATATGTACAAAATATGCAGAATATCCATTTTCATACTTCCATCATTAGGTTCTCATCTTCAAAATCAAAATTCATGATAAAATAAGTACAAAACCCTGACTTTTTCCTCATACACAAAATATTGGTTTGTTTTTTGTTTTTTTATGGTTTAACGCCATTTTTCAGCACAATATAGGCCAGGGGTCACCAACCTTTTTGATACTGAGAGCTACTTCATGGGTACTGAGTCATATAAAGGGCTACCAGTTTGATACACTCTTCTGAAATAACAAATTTGCTTAGTTTGCCTTATACATTATTAATAATGTGAACGCTCTGATCACGTTAATGATTTCTCACAATAATTACCAACAATGACAAGGTGGGAAACAGTTATCAATATTCAGCACTTTATTTCTATTTATCTCAGTAATTGTTAAATTTTCAGATGATCACTTACATTACATTTCTTAAGAAAATGTCCCATTTTAAACAAATCATGAATTATGTTGCACCATGTTTCAAAAAGTTATCAATTATGTACATTGTAATGTCTGTAATGTAGTGAAAAAACTTAAAATATTTTTAAATAAATCTTGTCACAAAATAATAACTATTACATGTCATGAACACACATTTTAAATTGAGCAATTCTTCAATATTTTAATTAAACTTTGCCATGGCACTGACATGTTGCCACTGACATCTGGTATCATTTTCTTTGTTAGTGGGAAGACTGGCATTGCATGCTGTTTACCATTGTATTGTAATCTGGTGTGTAACTTGACACTGCAACTGTGAGTGACTATTTCAGATGTGCATCAGTGAGGCGTGTTCTGTGTTTGTTCTTGATGAAGTTCATGTCAGAAAATGCTGATTCACATAGATAGGTAGAACCAAACAGGCTGGCAACCTTCATAGCTGCTGTACACACACCACTGTACTTCTCTGTGTCAAGAAGGCACCAAAAGTTTGGTGCAGCCTTGTAGGCTTTGAGGTGGAGGTCATTTTGCAATGTTATGATTTCAATCTCCACCTGTCCAGCATCCAAGTTGAACGTTGTACTTAGTTGCTCAGCAAATCTTGTTGTGCCCACATTCATGAAAGGATTGGAAATGAATGATACACATGGCTCAAGCTGATCAAGGTCACAAATCCTATTCTCAAACTCTTGCCCAAGTCTGTTTATGACTTCACAGTATTTGTCTGCAACTTTGTCAAATGTATCAGATGCAGAAGCATTGTCTTTCAGCACTGACTGCACAGAGGGAAAGTGCAGCACCTTTTTTTTCTGTATATCCACAGAGAAAATGTTAATTTTGGCTTTAAATGCATTTAAAGCACTTATCATATTAACAACAGTCTTGTCTTTACCTTGCAGCTCGCGGTTCAAGTGGTTTAGTTTCCCAGTAATGTCCGTCAAAAATGCAAGGTCAAGTGTCCACTCTGTGTCCTTTAGCAGTGAGACGTCTTCGCCTTTGGACTGCATGAACTCTTTGATCTCACCAAAAAGTGACAAAAAAAACCGAAGTAAAACTCGTCCTCTGCTGAGCCATCTGATTTCTGTGTGTAGTAGCAGGTCACCATATTCAGCTGCCATCTCCTCCAATAGCACTTTGAAAATCCTGTGCTGTTTTGCTTTTGAGCGGATATTGTTTATGATTTTCACAACGGGAGTCATCACGTGCCCAAAGCCGATCACTTTGGCACACAATGCCTGCTGGTGAATGATGCAGTGGTAATGCAGAAATTTTAAGAAAGTCTGGGTCACCTTTACAGTGAGCGATGAAACCTGCATGTCGGCTAATCATAGCAGGAGCCCCATCTGTGGTCACCGCTACCAGCTTTTCCAATGGTACCTTTTTCTGCACGAAAAACTCCTTCACTGTGTTATAAATGTCAACTCCCCTCATAGTTGTCTTTATGGGCAGTAGTGTCAGGAGTTCTTCTCTTGTGGAGAAATCTTCAAACATCATCCGGATAAAAACCATCAGCTGCGCTGAATTACTGCTGTCCACGGGCTCGTCGCACTCGATGCTAAACCACCTGCACCTAGCCAGATCCCGGTCCAGCTGATCAACCAAGTTACTGGACAAATGCCCCCAAGTGGACGTCGGAGAGAGTGGCGATTACATCGGTTCCATATTTATCGTCTTTAAGTACAGTGTTAGCAATTATCATCATTGCTTCTTTGGCAACTTCTTCATCTGAAAATGCCTTCTTCTTCTTTATCAGGAATGCGTAGCTCTAAAAGAGGCTTCGGTTGCTTTTGTGACTTTTTCGCCGGCCTTGTGAAAAAAGGCTGTCGCTTACCCAAAGCTGTCTTTAGCTCAAGGGCTTTTTCTGCCCGTAGTGCGCTTCCCGGTGGGTAGTTAGCATTTGTAGTTTTTGTGATTCGTAGTAAAGTGTCTCTCCACATTGTGCCGCTTTGCCGTTGCCAAAGTCGCTCCGCATATAAGACACACGCAGGTTTCTTTCACAGTCGTAAAAAAGAACTCCGACTCCCAATCGTTGTGAAAGTGATAGGTTTTCTTTCTTTTTTCTGCCATGTTTTTGGGGTAAGAAACTGCGTTCAGCGCCAATCTTCGCTGCGCCCGCTAGCTTACTCTCCACGAGCACTGTATTGTCACACGGACAATACTGACCATCGAACTGGAGTACGTCAGAGTTCACCTAAACTTATCTAAACTTCATGTATAAGAAACATATTTTTAAGATATTGTCATTTTTTAAATCTATATAAATGCAAGTGTGATTAAAAAAAAGAATAGCAACAGAATAAAATACAATTTCATATGCAGCTGAGTTGTGCTATTTTTAGAACAGGCCTGCGGGCGACTCATGTGGTCTTTGGGGGCAACCTGGTTCCCGCGGGCACCATGTTGGTGACCCCTGATATAGATTATACATGGCGGCCAGTATTAATGGTGGAGGAAGAACCCAGAAAAAACCCAGAAAGAACCACCGACCCACGAGAAGCTACTGGCAAGATTTCTCACATAACTACATTAGCTGAATCTTAGACTCAACAATATTGGAAAATGATTTATATACATTTCATATATAAATATTGATAATATATTCTTCATCTTAGAAAAGGTAAATGAAGTCATAGTGGACGTCGTTGTATTATTTCAATGATTATTTTTTCTAGAATACTTTGGAACTAGCATCCTTTGAGTAAGTACATGCTACCATAGTGAATGGATGACCATGGAACTTGAATCCTTACAGTAAGTACATGCTACCAAGGTGACTGGATGACCTTGGAACTAGTATCCTTAAAGTACATGCTACCAAGGTGACTGGATGACCTTGGAACTAGTATCCTTAAAGTACATGCTACCAAGGTGACTGGATGACCTTGGAACTAGTATCCTTATAGTCTTGCTTTCATGGATGAGTATGATTATTAAAGCTATTTTAAATGGCATTGAAAAATGACAACTTTCTAGTTTGTAACCCCATTCAATCAAGAAAAATAGTTGCCAACTTCAACATAGTGTGTGTGTGTGACCTCAATTGTAATAGTGTCAAATCATTTTTTTTAATGCTAATACTAAGAGATTTTTTATGGGCAACAGCAGAGTTGCATTTGTAGATGGATATGCAAGATTCCATATTCATTAAATATAAAAAACATCTATGAGTCTTAATATATGCACAATAAATACTAATACATACATATATATATATATATATATATATATATATATATATATATATATATATATATATATATATATATATATATATATATATATATATATATATATATATATATGTGTATATATATATATATATATATATATATATATATATATATATATATATATATATATATATATGTGTATATATATATATATATATATATATATATATATATATATATATATATATATATATATATATATATGTGTATATATATATATATATATATATATATATATATATATATATATGTGTATATATATATATATATGTATATATATATATATATATATATATATATATATATGTGTATATATATATATATATATATATATATATATATATATATATATATATATATATATATATATATATATAAATCTAATCACAATTAATAATAAATAATTAGTGAATAAATCATCATAAATAATCTTTCAATATATGTAATTTTATTAGCCAGTAAGCATTACTGCATCATATCATATCTTACAAAACTGAATGTTATGTGATATGGAAAGACTTGTAAAGATACAAGTACATGTCATGATACACTTCCTGTGACACAAATACTTGTCATAATAAAACTACATACCAAGATTTGTCATGGTACAATTGTATACCAAGTTGGGGCACAAGAACTTACCATGATACAACTACCTACCGAGTGACATGGGACAAAACACTTGCCATGATACAACTACCTACCGAGTGTCATGGGACAAAACACTTGCCATGATACAACTACTTACAGAGTGTCATGGGACTAAACACTTGCAATGATACAACTACCTACCGAGTGTCATGGGAGGAAACACTTGCCATGATACAACTACCTACCGAGTGTCATGGGAGGAAACACTTGCCATGATACAACTACCTACCAAGTGTCATGGGACAAAACATTTGCCATGATACAACTACCTACCGAGTGTCATGAATATTTATGGTCAGGAAAAGGATTGTTGGAGATTAAATGAAATCAAAATTAATGTATGTTATGAAAACCCTGAAAATCCAGATGTCATTAACTAATTACTTGATATCAAAGCCCATAATTTGATTGGCTAATCACCAACCAATCAGAAGCTAAAATTTGGAGGAGAGTCCTGTGATAGTCCTTTGAATGGCAACATTTCTTGTCTTCAGGCTGTTAAAAACTGAATTGTCTCCATATGAAAATGATATAAATATCATTTAAAATGAATCTTGGGTCTAAGATGGAGATACATAGGATGCACAGTTTGTTTTTTACCCTATACTTGATGATACAAAGTCAGTAGAAAACATTCCCTTCTTTAAATGCAAGCACGTCTTCCAGCATGTTCCTTACTAATCATTCCATACATTTATTTGATAAATGACAAATAAGACTAGCTAGACCATGTGGCAAATAATATTGAATGCCTCTTCCCATACACTCATTGACACATGACCTTCTAAAACTGTGGCACATGCTAAATGCTCATACACAGACATTGTAAAAGGAAATTCTAAAACTGACATATAATGTTAAATGTCACACACAAACATTGCCACATGACATTCTAAAACCGTGGCATATAATGTTAAATGCCCATCACATACATTGTCACATGACATTATAAAATTGATATATAATGTTAAATGACCATACACATACATTGTCACATGACATTCTAAAACTGACATATAATGTTAAATGCCCATACACATACATTGTCACATGACATTCTAAAACTAACATATAATGTTAAATGCCCATACACATACAATGCACATTACAATCTTCACCTGAACATTAGCCTATGATAACCATGATCTGGATAACTGTTCATACCAAATCTCCTGCAGAAAATGCCCATTATGGCCAACTCCTCCATGACCATGGGGTCAAACATCAAGGCCTGTTCCATGCTTCCAGCCACTGCGTAACCAGACACAGCTACAATGGTTGGCTTCGATGTCAGAAGTCGAGAAGGAACCTTAAATAAAATCAGATAATGGCTACCAGTAATGTTTTGGGATTTTGTAATAGAAATTGATAGTAAATTCATTTCATTATATACTGTATACACACACACACACACACACACACACACACACACACACACATGCATACACACACAAGAAATGAAAATTCAGTCTACTGTATTATGCAATTATTGAATATAACCTTGACCTATGACCTTTTAATGCAATTATAACCATATTTATTTCAAGCTGCTAGTGAACCTATAAAAATGCACAAATATTCATGAAGTAGACATGAGGTATTTGCTGATTGCAAACCAATAAATGATACAGGCAGAACTGCATGACATGTCATGTAGCATCCTCATGTAGAAAGATATTGTGGTCAAGCATTATTTTGAATTCTGCAGAGGATTACTACATCAAATTAACTCAATAAATGGAGGCAGAAGATCCCAAACTTTTAAAGCAAAGAGTTACATAATGACTCTCTACTGCCCTTCCCCACCCCACCGCAAATTGGTAGGATCCTTGTAAAATGAATTCTTATCTCTTTCCATGTTCTTTTTTAATGTTAAGTTTGAAATTAAGTCATATTAGTATACATACAACAGGTCTGAATTTCATCCTTTTCATTTAGGTTTGGTTATTTAAGGTCATCTGATGGTTGTATGATTTGAATATGAACCCAAACCCTTCAGTGATACTCATGTCATGCTAACCACTAAACCACAGCAACCATTATGTATACTGGGTTCATACAGAATACTGAATAAAAAAAATTCAACGACTTTTCCCGAAATTTCAAAGACTAAAAACATAGATTTACAAGACCTATTTTCGCACACATCTTGTATCAAAGTTATATTTCTTGTATCAAAGTTATGTTATATGAGAAAACAATGCAATCCAAAATACTAATAAACGTTTCATGATGAAGTTCAAACTATAATTAATTTCCTAATTTCAATGCTAGAAAAATATTTTCTGCATTAGTCATATGATATATCCCTACTTTGTTTTAGAAATTCACATATTGATGCCTTGAGTTACAGTGTCAACATTGTTTTAGAAATTCACATATTGATGCCTTGAGTTACAGTGTCAACATTGTTTTAGAAATTCACATATTGATGCCTTGAATTACAGTGTCAACATTGTTTTAGAAATTCACATATTGATGCCTTGAATTACAGTGTCAACATTGTTTTAGAAATTCAAATATTGATGCCTTGAGTTACAGTGTCAACATTGTTTTAGAAATTTACATATTGATGCCTTGAGTTACAGTGTCAACATTGTTTTAGAAATTCACATATTGATGCCTTGAGTTACAGTGTCAACATTGTTTTAGAAATTCACATATTGATGCTTTGAATTACAGTGTCAACATTGTTTTAGAAATTCACATATTGATGCTTTGAATTACAGTGTCAACATTGTTTTAGAAATTCACATATTGATGCCTTGAGTTACAGTGTCAACATTGTTTTAGAAATTCACATATTGATGCTTTGAATTACAGTGTCAACATTGTTTTAGAAATTCACATATTGATGCCTTGAGTTACAGTGTCAACATTGTTTTAGAAATTCACATATTGATGCTTTGAATTACAGTGTCAACATGTCTGGAGTTATGACCAAGCAAGATAAGAACTGTTAGCACATTGATTTAGTTATCTAAACAATACCTTTCTCATGAAGCAAAACACAAAAGGCAGATGACTGTTAAATACAAGACAAAGAAGCTGTGTACACTCCAACATAAACAAAAGGATATAAGGACTTGTGGAGACCTCAACATAAATAATAGAGATGTGAAGAGTTGTGAAGATGACAAAATTATTTTGGTGGGGTTTGTCATCTTAAAGCATAGTAACACATGTAGGGTATTTAGCCTCAAAGCAATGAGTATGAAGTGCCATATCCAAAGACATCATGACAGCTGCCATTAGCCACAGCTATCCTACATCCAAAACCAATAGAAGGCCAACAGTCACTGAAGCATATAATGAGACGTTACCATGAGAGAATCATGATATCCAGATTGAATAATTGCTACATAGATTGAATAATTGATATATTGATACATAGATTGAATAATTGATATTCAGATGAAATAATTAATATTCAGATTCAGTAATTGATATTCTGATTGAATGATTGGTATCCAGATTGAATATTTTATATTTAGAGGACCCAAATAACTGAGTTGTCATTTAGTGCCTGTGGCATTTTCCACATTTTATTTGGTAATATCATACCACCAACAATGGAACTATGTACCTTTCTATAAAATCCATTAAGGAAGCCAACCATAGGAGTCATGTACATAAATGAGATACAAATTATCCACTAAGGCTGACAACCCTGTGAGTCTTGTACATAAATGAGACACCAAGGACCCACTAAAGCAGCCAACCACAGAAGTCATGTACATAAATGAGACAACATGGACCCAATAAGGCAGCCAACCATGGGAGTCTTGTACACAAATGAGACACCAAGGACCAACTAAGGCAGATTACCCTAGTCTTATACATAAATGAGACACCAAGGACCCACCAGTGCAGACTATCATAGGAGTCTTATAAATAAATCAATGATTGTACACATAAAAGTAGCAGTCAGTAATTAACATGTTTAAATTATCTGGAAAATTAGTATGGTCCTAGTCTGAAACACATGAAAAATTATTTATATATATATAATTTGATCATTTTTATTAATTAATAAAATAATCCAAATCAATGTTATGGTCATTAAACATGTGAGAAAAATTTAAAAATGTATCAAGGCATAGTGGGCGATTACAAATATCTGTTCCTATAACCTCTTTACATATATGAAGGAATTAAATTTAATTTCATTTTATATGGTATGTGAAACTTAAAATTACAAACTGTGTTGCTAAATAGCCAGGATTCACTTGTTTCCATTCTAAGACAATCATCTATGCCATACTATTGAAAATGTTATGATGTGTATAATTAATTTAATAATACATAATTTTAAAACATAATACATTTGTAGAATGACTAAATATTAAACAATAACAATACAAAATATTCTTTAAATATCTTTCAGCCTTATAAACAAGTACCGTATTTGCTAACATACTAGGGCTCTCAACAATGGTTTTAGATTATTTTAACAAATATTCAACACACAGATCTGAAAAATCAAAATTTAAAGCTTAAAATTTTAACATTATGCAACCAACATTCAAATTTAAGTACTTTTTTTTGCATGTCATTATTATTTTTAAATTTAAGATGATGAAATTTATTTCTTACAATAAAATATAAAATAAATTTTTGGGACTTAATAATGTAAATAACTTTGAGATTCATTTTTTTTGGAATGAAATGTGTATTAAAAATGACTTGGATACAGTGATGTACAGTGTTACTATTCATCTAGCATATACACATATCCTGGATATGTTATTAAAGGAACACAAGGGGCCCCGAGTGGCCGAGTGGTCTAAAGCGCTGTCCGTTACGGACCACTGCCATCTCACCTCTGTCTGCGTGGGTTCGAGTCTAAGATTCGGCTAATGTAGTTAAGTGAGAAAGCTTGCCAGTAGCTTCTCGTGGGTCGGTGGTTCTTTCCGGGGTTTTTCCGGTTTCTTCCTCCACCACTAATACTGGCCGCCATGTATAGCCTATATATTGTGCTGAAAAATGGCGTTAAACCATAAAAAAACAAAAAAACAAACAAAGGAACACAAGGTATTAGAAATTAGATGAAGGTTTATTATGTTTGGAAAAATAAATACATTGTCACCATCATTATCTAACCTAAACAGGCAGGTCCAACATTTGTAGGTGGTCACATATTTGATTTTTACATTCAACTCTTGTGTCAGAGGTCTCACTAGGATTTTAAAACTAGGAGTCCAACATTCCCATTTTGGTAAAAGTAGGAGTCCCACAATCAAAAGTTGCAATACGATCCAAGACAATGTTGAACTCTGCAGATTAGAAGAACTGTTGGTTGCCACTGAGTTTAATTTTCACACATAACACTGACATGTACAACAGTGTCAGCCTATTCAGCGCATCTGGTAATACGTCATTTCTGTAAACATTGATTCATGCGATATTTTTGGTTGAAAATTCAATTTTTGACTGAAATGTCAGAAAGAGTCCAAAGTAATTAACTTATTTGTTCATTTAATATTTACAGTACTAATTTAGATATTTGCATAAAAAATGACAAATTTACACCAGTTACAAATAAGGACTGTAAGTTAAGCAGAAAATGCTAAATGCAATAAATATAATTTTGTTGAAAAAATATACATGTATTAAATGAAAATACTTCATAGACAAAGTGATCCCTTTCAAGAGTGCTCTTCAAACTCACATTTTTTTACTACAAGAACAAGCTTAAAGACCTAATAATGTTCCCTACCTTAAATATTTTCAGTACATGTATTTTTTTGTTGTTGTAGTCATATCATTATAGATGTTGTAAAGTACTTAGAGCTTCTAAAGATTAGGCACTATACAAAGTCCTCATTATTTTTTTTATTAGATAGTAGATATTTACACATTAATGGCATCCAACACCTATTCCCGTTCATTCTCCTTGTCTTTTGTGCTCACTCCCTTTTCTCCTACACAGCCTTGAAACTTTCCAAACAATTCACCGTCTCTTTTCAGCAGACTCACCAGTAACACAATTTTCTCCTTTTTCAGTCCAGTAAGCACATTGTTTTTTCTATACTTTCCTATAATTCATATTTTATACTACAAACAACATAGCATATTATTAAAAATCCGATAGAGACAACACGATTGTTTACGGAAATGTGTAAGCAACCTCATAATAGAAAGCATAGAGTACACTATAATAAATGGCGATCTCCGTAACCAACCACTTACGTACTTAGCAAGTTGAGCATTATCTCCCCCTTAAATGAGTTCACTCAAATTTGAGATCGGTTTTTGTGATAAATTCAGTGGACACTCACATGAGGGACAAATTTGGGTATTTTGAGTTGAGTTTCTCACTCATCTTTGTGAACTTTCATGAATATGGACACAGGGCATTATGTTGTATCACAGGTCAGGTAAGAGTCAGCATGAAAATAGTAGCTTTGTAAAGAAAATATTCATTCCCATGCATCACAAGATGTCCATTTGAATTAAATGTTTTGTTACATTACTTCACACTTACATGGCCTAAAGTATGTATCTTCATGTGCTTTTCCAGTTTTCCTTTTTCATTAAACATTTTATAACAAACTTCACACAAACAGTTTTTCTCTTATGTGTGTCCTCATGTGCAAATTAAGATTTCCACTTTTAAGAAACATTTTATCACATACTTCACACAAATGGTTTTTCTCCAGTATGTATCCTCATGTGCAAGATTAGGTGTCCACCCTGACTAAACATTCTGTTGCATACTTCACACTTAAATTGTTTTTCTCCAGTATGTGTTCTCGTGTGAATATTCAGATTTCCAGCGTCACTAAATCTTTTATTACATATTTCACATTTAAATGGTTTCTCTCCAGTATGGATCCTCATATGCACTGTTAGAATTCCACGTCTACTAAAGCTTTTATCACATATTCCACATTTAAATGGTTTTTCTCCAGTATGTATCCTCATGTGCAAGATTAGGTGTCCACCCTGACTAAACATTCTGTTGCATACTTCACACTTATATTGTTTTTCTCCAGTATGTGTTCTCGTGTGAATATTCAGATTTCCAGCGTCACTAAATCTTTTATTACATATTTCACATTTAAATGGTTTCTCTCCAGTATGGATCCTCATATGCACTGTTAGAATTCCACGTCTACTAAAGCTTTTATCACATATTCCACATTTAAATGGTTTATCTCCAGTATGTGTCCCCATGTGATTTTTCAGATCCCCACTTCCACTAAGCCTTTTCTCCCATACTTTACACTCAAATGGTTTTTCTCCAGTATGTATTCTCATGTGAACTGATAAATGTCCATTCTGCCTAAATGTTTTATTACATATTCCACATTTAAATGGTTTTTCTCCAGTGTGTGTCCTCATATGCTTTTTCAGATCCCCACTTCCACTAAGCCTTTTCTCACATACTTCACACTGAAATGGTTTTTCTCCAGTATGTATTCTCATATGAACTGATAATTGTCCACTCTGCCTAAAAGTTTTATTACACTGTTCACATTGAAATGGTTTTTCTCCAGTATGTGTCCTTATATGCTTTTTCAGATTTCTACTGATACTGAACATTTTATTACACACTTCACACTTAAACGGTTTTTCTCCAGTATGTGTTCTTATGTGATCATTAAGACTTCCACTTCTACTAAACCGCTTACCACATATTTCACACTTAAATGGTTTTTCTCCAGTATGTACCCTCAGGTGTATATTCAGAGCCCCACAGTTACTAAATTTTTTATCACACACTTTACATTTAAATGGTTTTTCTCTCGTATGAGCCCTCTGGTGCACCGTTAGATTTTCACTCGCAATAAACGTTTTATTACATACTTCACACTTGAATGGTTTTTCTCCTGTATGTGTCATCATGTGTTCATTCAAAGTTCCAATCTGAATAAATCTTTTATTACATACTTCACACTGAAACGGTTTTTCTTCAACGTATTCCATAAAGTAATAATACAGATTTCTACTCTGGCCTATTGGGATCCAAACTGGATTAGACCATTTCTCGAGAAAATGAGAGCAGCAACTTGGAATAAAAATATTGCTTCGATCTTTCTCGAGAAATTACATGTTCAATGGTTCCAGCTTGGAATAATCATTGATCCAGATATTGCGCGCAACAACTAGGATTTTTTTAAAAAAAACTGTAGTTTTGAAATATTGACATATTTATTCAAATCTTTGTATTATTTAATCTGATTTTCTTTTTCATAGCAATTTTCAAACAAATGTACTTGAAATATCTTTCAAAAAATGTTTCTATTTGAAATACATTTTTTTCAAATATGTGTGCATGAAATATAGATATTTAATAAACAATATATTTAAATTTTGATTTATTTCTTCTTATTTATTTATTTATTTATTTATTTATTTATTTATTTATCTAACAACTAATATTATTTATTTATATTTATTGTAATGAGTTTGATTTTGTGTTGCTGAATAAGACTAAATCAAGACATTTTAATAATTTTGTGCAGAAATAAAATTAATATATATATATATATATATATATATATATATATATATATATATATATATAGATAGATAGATAGATAGATAGATATATAGATATATATATATATATATATATATATATATATATATATATATATATATGATATTATAATTATGGTATTAATTTATTTCTTAATACATAGTCTCCCATTCACTGAACTCAGTACAATTATTATAATTTTAAACATAGTTGAAAATATACAAATTTTGTTGTTGTATAGCGTTACTTATTCCTTGTGTAGCATTATTCCATCCTTCGCATGGCTAGTAGCCTCATGGACTGCGCTTAATGTTGGATGGATCAAAGTATCATGCATTTATTGTATGATAAATTTTAATTTTTATTTGTCTATATTTCTATCCATCCATCCATCCATCCATCCAAAAAAGGCATGTCGTTATCATTTTTAATTTTTTTCACCTTCATTATAGCATACATTCTATTCTCTTCATATGTGCATACCTTATCAATTATCAATGCTGTTAGAAGTTTCATCATATTTCTATTGATAATTTTAGCAATTGGGTCTGTCAGTTTCCCATAGACTATTCTTTCTCTGAGATTTTGTAGGTATAAACGATGGTAATCTTTACTGATCCATAGTCTATAATTATTTATAACTTTATATTTTATCCATCCTTACCACCTATTTAATTTACATTCCACATGTGAACTTTATTTTTAATGGTGTGATTTAAATATATTTATATAAATTATATTTTATATAAATAAATTATATTTAATTAATTTCACTTTCTCTCTTATTGTGTCTTATTAATGACACAATTCTTTATACATTCTGTTTATTTGGATTATATCTATTCCACATCTGAACTTTTTTTTTTAATGTTGTTATAATAAAATCATATATACTGCTTTACATAATGCCTTATTCTAGATTAAGTATTTACAAACAAATTCAAGATCAAATGCATACTTAAACTCTATGTAAAATCAAAGTGTTCCTTAATTTATTGTTTTATTATGAGATTTTATATTCAACATACATTGTTAATCTTTTGTTAGTTTCTGGTACATTGTCTATATACCACATCTAAAAATCATAATAGTGTGTAATTTACTTGCAGCTGTGTCTGTGTGGTTTTATAATACACCTTATCCAGGTAACACGGATTTTTCTGTATTATTATAACAACAATTTCATAGTGTGAAATAAATACACAGGGAAAGATATCAATCCATGACCAAAATAATTACCATTAATACAAATATCTTGTTGGTTTGTTCAAGATTTTTTTTCCGTATATAGGTCAGTGTAAAACTGTGAAACTGCTCATACGACTTGCAGGATGAAACTTTCTCAAAGCGACTTTAATGAGCATAATTTAGTCATAATCTGTTTTACTCTCTGTTCATTTACAGGTTGAAGTTGCCAAGTGATTACGTTGTAATATTTTATACAATGTAAAACTCATTAAAAATGGTTCAGTCTGTTCTAAATGAAATTGAAAGCTGTGGTGTCCTTGCTTTATTCATGACAGCAGATGGTATAGTTAGGAACATGTTTAAATGATTTGATAAAAAAGAATAAAATATATAAATGGTATTAATATACATGGAAATTAATTTCTAATACCTCAGTATGCACACTGTTGTTTGCATTGTGCTATTATCAAGTAATAACTAAACAGGCTTCCCACTTCTCTGTACCCTACACTGACTATCCATCCGATCCAGTATCAAACACAAAATTTGTTCTCTTTGCTACGAACCACTCAAGGACTTCAGTCCAACATACCTATCTGGCCCCACCCATGAGTACACACCAGCAAGATACTTTCGCTCTCTAAAAAAGCTAGGATTATCGTCATTATAAACATACAAATTTACAAGGGTTATTCTGTTACCATTAATTGTAATATCTAAAATAATAAATCTACCTTGACCGTCACATCTTTCTCTATGAATTATGAATTCAAAAGTATTTCTAAAAAATATTGCTACCCCAGCACTATTGTTAGAACAATGACTAAATATACATTTGTATATCCATTCCGCTGCCCAATAAGACTCATTATTCTTTGTACTATGAGTTTCTTGCAAGCATACTATAGATACATTCTTTTGTTTTACCCAGTGGAAAATGTCCCTTCGTTTAAAGACTGAACCTTGCAGGCCTCTAGCATTTATAGATATAATTTTTATGCTATTATCCATAACAACAGTATCACGTTTACATAGACATGTTCTTGTACAGGAATGTATGAATTAATTATCACCTTAAGTTTATCATATGCATGCCTTTCACACTCATTCTCACACAGAAAACAATCATCCATAATAAAATCCTCCATGGTGTTAAACCTAGCTTTTATAGAGAGTTAAAAGAGGAGATCTTATTTTTTGAGAACTCATCAATTATTATGTGTGGAGACTGGAACACTGTTCAAGACCTAGATTTGGATACTTATAACATTTTGCATGACAAACACCAACAGTCCAGGGCAGCGATTCAAGACCTCAAAAACGAATTAGAATTAATAGACCCCTGACGAAATTGCAATCAAGACTTAAAGATGTATACCTGGAGGCAAAGGTCTCCCTTGAAACAAAGTAGATTAGATTACTTTCTTGTATCAGATGACATTCACATGAATACAGTTGATGTGCGTATATTACCAGGGTATAAGACTGAGCATTCAGCTGTTGTGTTAAGTGTGGCATTCTCAACGAGTCCAAGAGGAAAAGGATATTGGAAATTTAACGCCCAACTGTTGAAGAACATTGAGTATACTGATTTAGTTAAAAAGTGTATAACTGACTTGGTAAATGAATATTATGTAAGGGGAAATAAAGATGACTATCTCCATGTTTATTTATCCTGTAATGATCAAATGTTCTTTGAAATTTTAAAAATGAAAATAAGATCTGAAACTAGATGTTATTCTATTAAGAAAACAAAAGAAAAACAGAAAAAATTAAAGGAAATTGAACAGGAAATAATAGAAATTCAGGGGGTACTGGTGAATAACATAGAAGGGAAAGCTTTAGAAAATTTAGAAAGAAAAAAGTTAGAATTAGAGGAAACTAGGAAAAATTACAAAGAAGGTGTTATATTAAGATCTAAAGCTAGATGGTACGAATCTGGGGAAAAAAGCACAAAGTATTTTTTAAGTCTTGAAAAAAGAAACTACGTCAATAAAACAATAAAGGAAATTATTTTAGATGATGAGACAAATATATCTGACCAAATTGATATTTTAGAAGCACAAAAACAGTTTTATATGGAATTGTATAAAAGTAGAACTGCTCAGCTTAATGACGAGGCTACTCAAGAAACTCTAAATAGATTTCTTAATCACAATATTAACCTTAGCCATGAAGAAAGAGAATCATGCGAAGGTCTGGTAACAATTAATGAAGTCGGTATGTCTCTAAAACGGATGGAAAATGGAAAAAGTCCTGGCTCAGATGGATTCACTGTAGAGTTCTATAAATTCTTTTGGAAGTATCTAGGGGGATTTATATGAAGATCAATAAATTACGGATATACTGTAGGTAAACTTTCAGGTTTTCAGACGCAAGGAGTTATCACATGCCTACCAAAGGAAGAAAAAGATAGAAGATATTTAAAAAACTGGAGACCGATATCACTTTTAAATATTGACTATAAAATTGCTTCGGGAGTCATTGCAGCCAGGATTGAAAAGGTTCTTCCATCAAAAATCAGTGATACTCAAAAAGGATTTATGAAAGGTAGATTCAATGGAGAAAATACCAGGTTATTATATGATATCATGGACCAACTTGAGAATGAAAATAGATATGGTTTACTATTGTTAATAGACTTTGAAAAAGCCTTTGACTCCATTGACTGGACCTTTGTGGAAGAAACTTTAAAATCTTTTAATTTTGGTGATTCTGTTTGTAAGTGGTTTAACTGTTCTATAATGACTCCAAAAGTTGTGTTATAAATAATGGGCATATGTCACCATTTTTTAGACTAGAAAGAGGATGTCGTCAAGGAGATCCCCTTGCTCCTCATTTGTTTATCATTGGGGTTGAGATTTTAGCTATAACGTTAAAGCAAAATGTATATGTACTGGGATTGATCTTTGACGGCACTGAATATAAATTGGGTCAGTATGCTGATGACGCTTTTATTCTTCTTGATGGATCTCAATTTTCTCTTAAAACAGCTATGAATATATTACAGAGTTTTTATCTAGTATCTGGACTTAAATGTAATATAACAAAAACAAAAGCTATCTGGATTGGAAACAGGAAATTCTCCAATGAAAGAATATGTCCAGAAATGGGCCTAATTTGGTCCTATTCAAATTTTACACTACTTGGTATAGAATTTTCTCTAGATTTACAGCAAATGGTGGAAATTAATTATATGAAGAAACTGACAAAAGCGAAACGAATACTGGCAAGCTGGAGTCAAAGACATATGTTGCTAGTTGGTAAGGTAATTGTGGTAAAAACTCTTGTTCTGCCGATATTCATACATCTTTTTTCAGCACTTCCAAATCCATCAGCAAAAGTTGAAGCAGAACTAAATCGCGCACTATTTAAATTTGTATGGGGTGGAAAAATAGAGAGAATAAAACGCGATATTCTAGTATCTCCAGAAAACGAGGGAGGACTAAATATGATACACATGTTTTCATTCATTAGATATATTAAAATAAGATGGGTAAAACGATTGCTGGAAGGGGAGAATGGAGTGTGGCAAACCTTAGTCAATTCAACTGTATTCAGAAATAAAAAGAATATTTGGATTTTGGGGAGAAGGAAATTAAAAGAACTTAGTAAGCTCATTAAAAATAGTTTTTGGAGAGATGTAATTTTGGCAATATCCAATTGGAAAGAGGAACCGCAGGGTCCAAATGAGTATCTATCTATGAATATTTTAAATTTTGTTCCTACTAAATTGTTCCATCAATACAATTCATGGAGAGAGGCTGGTTTTGAAAATCTGAAGGATCTAATAGATGATAATGGCAATTTAATATCTTTTGAAATAATTAAACAAAAAACTAGAAGTGATGATTTCCTAAAATACTTCTCCTTAATATCCAAAATTCCAAAAGCATGGAAAGATGCCATAAAAAAAACATTTAGTACAAAGTAAGTTTGAAAAGCAGGAGGATAAAATAATGAATTTACAAAAGCAAAATTCACTGAAGTTTGTTTACAAAGATATTTTTAAAAAATATAAAAGGTAACACACTGCAAAACATGAAACTTGGATACAAGTATTTAATAAAAGTATAAGTAGTGAAGAATGGTCTAAGATATATATCCGAGCGAAATCATGTACAAAGGATACCAAATTGATCGCTTTTAACTTTAAATTAATCCATAGAATAATAGCTACTAATGATTTTCTGAAAAGAATTAATATATTAGAAGACAACAAATGTACTTTTTGTAAGAGTGAAAATGAAAGCATTGAGCATCTCTTCTATGATTGTAATATTACTTCACAGTTTTGGTACCGTTTTATTGAATATTTTGCAACTTTTTACCCAAATATTGCACATTTACCAAAGAAAGAAATATTTCCAGGAAGTGAAAATCTGGACTGTTTGTGTAATTTCTTACTTATTTTGGCAAAGTATTATATTTATACTTGCCGATTCAATATGAAAAATCCTTCTATGTATGCTTTTAAGCAAATAGTTGCAATGCATAAGAACATAGAAAAATACACTGCTATAGTAAATAAAAAAGAAGAACAATTTCTTCAAAAGTGGACCTCTATAATCAATATGTAATAGGTTTCTCATTTTACGCTAAACAGGAACATAATACTGCAATATATATATATATATATATATATATATATATATATATATATATATATATATATATATATATATATATATATATATATATATATATATATATATAATGGACTCACATTGGACTCACATATTGTTCAAACAATAAATATGTTGATTATATGCACGTGTAAGGGGGGTGTATTTTTCTTTTTTTTTTTTTTTTTCATTTGCTGTAGATTATATTTATCATCCTTAGATTATTATAAATGTTACATTGTAAGATAAGGTGACCTTGGGATGGTTCCCCGACCCAGTGGTCTACCTATTACGGGGATAAAAAAAAAATATACTTTCGCTCCTCTTCTGACAATCGTATACTTATTTTACTCATTTTTCCCACTATTTCGTTTTCATACCAAGGCCCAGCAACAAAATGAAATGCCCAATTGAAGTTAGACAAAAAGATACGGTGATCCCTTTCAAGATCTCTATAAACTCACCTTTTTTAACTGCAAGAAGAAAGTTAAACACCAAATAATGTTTCATTCCTTATATAATTTCAGCAATTTCATTTATGTATCTAATTTCATGTGGGGTATGTGTGTTTTTCTTGTTGTCATATCATTATCGATGTTGTAAAGCGATTATAGATTCTAAAGAATAGGCGCTTTACAAAGACCTCATTATTATAATTATTATTATTATTATTATTATTATTATTATTATTATTATTATTATTATTATTGTGTAAAATCAAAATATCCCACATTTATATTATGAATGCACTTGAAATGTTACCTTCTAAACGTCAAAATAAAAATCGACCCCACCAGTTTCATGAAGACGTGACCCAGAATTCACGCCCCAATTTATCAAATCTTATTTAATATTTTCTTATACAAAAATCTTACAGATAATAAATAGGTTATTAAAAACATATAAATGTTTACCTTAGAACAATTCTGCATCTTAATAGGAGATTTTAATATTGCAAGAAGTTGTTATACACCTAGTTTCCATACCAACTGTACAGCTCAAGCAACTTTGCCTTGCAATTGCTGGGAATAGTCTGTTTCAAAAAAATGCTGAGTTATTTTTTTTTTCATACATGAGACGTTGCAAACACATTACATCAATTATATTATTGTTTCTCCTCAACATAATAACTTTTACAAATTAAAAAATGTTGAACCTCTACTATTTAAAAATAATTCGTTTAGCACTTTCAGTTATAGATTTTACACATCAATGATTCTCATTCGGCCACCAGCACACATGTGTTCCATGGAAAAGTAATAAATTAAGTACACCGTAGAAGATTGTTGTTGAGAAATTTGTAGACTCAAATTGACGTTTTCATACATTTTACATACGACCACAGATTGTGATATGCGTGCGCACTATAAGGATTGTCTTCGAATTTCGCCAGAAATTTTCCGATGACCGTTTAAAAACAACGAAACTTCCCCCTCGTTCACTTGTTGTTGTTGCTGTTTTAGGGTTGGACGCCATTTGTTTCAGCACACGATAGGCTATACATGGCGGCCATTATTAATGGTGGAGGAAGAACCAATGAAAATCTCCGGAAAGAACCACCGACACACGAGAAACTAATGGCAAGTATTCTCACATATCCACATTAGCCGAATCTGAGACTCGAACCCGCTCAGACAGAGGTGAGATGGCAGTGATCCGTAACGGACAGCGCTTTAGACCACTCGGCCCCATACCCCGTTCACTTGTAAGAGGTTAAATACAATTTTGATACGCTCTTCGTTATTGTGTCAGTCTGTAAGTTAAAATTATACTCACACGTTTTGGATGCACTTATTTCCTAATGTTCCAATACAAATAAATATAATCTATCATACAATCAAATTATAGATCCTACAGCTAAATTCCACCCTTAAAATACATATCCTCTTTTTTCAGCTGAAGTATTTGAAAACAGAATATTAAATATTAACTGGAGATCGATTTTTATTGAATAATGCATAAGAAATGGAGGTAGCCTGTATTCTTCTTCCTAAACTAGATAATACATTCTAAAAAGTGCAACAGAAAATTCAACATTGTCATATAAAAGGGTTAAATTTCCATTACCAAGAATACATGACTCCATTGACACAAGAAGGAAAATAAATACAAAAAGTTTGACACATTAAAATGATTCTGGAAAATTCCACTTCAATGAAAGTATATTATAATAGATATTCGGCATTTGCAACACCATACGGTATTTACGTAACCCTGCTTGTAATGAAAAATTCTCAGTCAACATACCGGAATTAGATATACGTCATAACATATGGTCAAGACAGTTGAAACACATAAATCGATCACATCAGCATCTACAATGCTAACTGTACATATCACTTGAAACACCCTTTGACAATTCTTTGTTTGGCTGAGTGTTAAAAACTTGACAGCTAATTTAGGTAAAAGTGAGCTTTGCATTACTTGTGTTTCATCAAAGCAGAGGCTCTAACCACTCAATTAGAGATTGTCCGATTCGCCCTCTCTACTACTAGAATGGGGAATTTTTTTATAGTAATTTATAGTAAAAATTGAAAACTACGGAAGCCGGTTAGTGCCCCGTTGAAATCAATTTTTTTTATCTCGTAATTACGACTTACTATCTCGCAATTACGACTTTCTCGTAATTACGAGTAAGGTACCTCGTAATTATGACTTACTATCTCGTAATAACGAGTTAGCTATCTCGTAATTACGACTTACAGTGTCGTTGACTTGTGGAACCTTTTCGTCATTTTGAATGGATCGTTCAAGGTTATGCAGCTTTAATTTTCACATGGGATCGAGTTACTCAGACATTCTTTGTTTTCTAGCCCAGATACCTGGATAATGCATTAGTATGAGAACTCTGAAACGAATACTGCGTACTCTGTGTCTCTGTAGAAGAAGGTTTCATTCTGATGTATTAGAGGTAGCACAGTTTATCCAAGAGAATGTTAGTAATTCCGGTAATCAACAAGGCTATCGTTAGATGCATTTACGATGCCTTTATCACAGAATGATAGTATCAAGGAATACCGTGGGGATACTTATGCAATTACTCGATCCTGTTGGCATACAATTGCGACTAAGGAGACGTCTTAGGAGACGACAATACTTTGGACAAGGACCGGATTACATTTGGCATGTCGATTCTTATGATTAACTCAAACAATAGGGACTCTGTATAAACGGATGCATCGATGGTCTTTCAAGTCAGGATATTTGGCTTAATGTTTACATAACAAGCAGCAATCCAAAAGTAATCGCCGGTTATCATGTGGAAGCCGAGTTGAAGCAGTGCAGATGCGTCACGGATGTCCAGTCTTAATGTGAGGTGATCGTGGATCAGAAAACGGTCATGCTGCTCAAATGCAAGATTTTATGACGGGAAAGTTTCATTTATGGAAGAAACACATCCAATCAGCGAATATAAATAATTGCATGCTTCTCTGTTAGACGTTCACCTGTATCATCAAAGATCACTATGATCTTCATGTTATGCTTTAGTGATGTGTTCAATATTTATATCTTGGTTATGAATACATGAGCTTTTTCTATGCTATGTACATCTTAGCCTGCATAGAGGGCCCTTTCATGCACTTGAAATTAGTGATAAATATGTTTATTAATTAGTAAGCTATCTATATACCTGATTAAAATTTATGTCTTTTGATGGATTAGGCCCAACAGGTTAACTGTGTATTGCTTATGAATATATCAATTAGATGATAAGACTGTATGCATTTAGCATGCTTTCTAAGTAAGGTCTCAACAGTAGTTGGTTTTTCAAGGTGATTGCAGATACACGGTATAATGTTTGTACTTTTAGCAGTAACCCAGAGCACCTGACTTTCACCCAGTAAAATCTGGACTCAATGGGTGGGTAGTAAACAGTAATTGAGAAAAAGAGGCAAACAAAAGCAAAGTGAAAGTACTTTCAGGTTGTTATCTACTCATTATTGTGCCTGTATTTTCATATACACAATTATCTTATTTTGATTTTCTTTTTTTGGTTCTTGTGTCTTGTATGCCCGGTAGACATACATCACAATTAATTTTACTATATGTTCCCCACATATATTTCTCAGTACTGACCTTTCAACTGTGTGACAATCAATACAAATCATATGTTAATCTAAAATACATCCAGAGATGATTTCACTGTGAACTTCTTGTCAAGGGTTCAGCAGCATTTTTGTTTTGAGTGGCTGAACCGTAAACAGAACAGCATGTAAACATAACACAGATTTCACTTCCTGATTATCACCAAGGCCTTACTACACATGTACTCACTGTGCGCTCTTGCCAAAATACACACAAACAACCACTCTCTGAGCTCATAATATCAAGAATAAGCAATTACTTTTAAATCCCTACCAAAAATGCATCAGTATAACTCTTCTATCACCACCAAAATAAGAGAGAGGAAACAATGTTCTAAAAATAGACTAGAACTACATTCGTAGGTAGTTAATTGGATATAATAATTGTGATGCGATTCCATGTTAGTTTCTTCATATCCACTGATATGCATGTCATTGACACTAATGGTCCTTTATTTACAATGAGGAACTTACTAAGAATTTTCTTCTGTTTCATTTCTATCTCATGTAAATATGAACTACAGCATAATTTGTTTTCTGTTTCTAGAAAACAGTATTCCTTACGATTTGTTTGTGGTTTGGGGCGTTTCCTTTTTATTTATGCTGCTTATGGCTTGGGGTGAATGGGGTGAACACGTTTATGACATTCTTCAATCTCAAATGGTTTTTCTCACATAGGTGTCCTTAAGCATTTTGTTGCATCTCCATCTCAAGTCAAAACTTTATTACATACTGCACATTTAAATGGTTTTTCTCACGTATGCATTCTTATGTGTAACATTAGCAGTCTACAATGACTTTTCATTTTGTTCCATAATACACATTTAAATGTTTCACCAGTATTTATCCTGTTTTTGAAAATCCCAAATCTGACTTAACCTTTCGGCACATATTTCATACCTAATGTATTTTTTCTGCAGTATGCAACGTCATTTGCAACATTAGCTGTCCAGCCTAGCTAAACATTATGTTATATTCTGCATATTTGATGTTTTTTCACCAGTATGTATCACCATGTGTTTTATTAAATCTCCAGTCTCCCTAAGTCTTTCAGCACATATTTCACACTTAAATGCTTTTTCTACAGTATGTATAATCATGTGACTGTTCAGGTTTCCTTTTTGACTAAATTTCTTAATACATACCTTATTTCGATTTCCACTTTGAGTAAACATTTTGTCACATATTCCACACTTAAATAGTTTTTCTCCAGTATGACTAAACATTTATTCACATATTTCACACTTAAATGGTTCTCATTCAAATCTAAATTGTTACAAAACTTTAGTCATTACGACATCACACATTAAAGGGTTATATCTGCATGTCTCATTGTGTGGTTATTCGGATTAAAGTGTAGGCTACACCCTCACATTTAAATGTTTTTTTCCTGCACAGATATAACAGTGTACATTTTGGGCACTATTATGAGAGAAACATTCTACTCAATATTTAGTCTCATTTGGTTTTTGTCAGGTTAGTATTAAACTCAAAAAGGACTCCTTCTTGCAAAACAAAAACGGACGTTTTTCTTTTGGCAACAGAGAATTTATTTGGTTAGGAAAGCTGTCGGGATTGTTATTTGAAGATTCAACATATATAAATTTCAATAAACAAAGTTTGACAATACTGATCTAAAGGCATACTTTGATTTTGATCAATATCTTGTTGTTCAGCACTTAAGGCGATCCATCTCCAATGTTGAGGAAAATCAAAGGAACAGGAGAACTACGTATATCGGACATTCAACTCCAATGTTGAGGAAAATCAAAAGAACAGGAGAACTACGTATATCGGACATTTAACTTCAACGTGAATGTTTTATCGTCAAGAATGGCAACCATCCTTTCAACAACAATCCTTGATGGGATACGAATTTTGGAAATAGAGAAATCTAAATTAAAATATATCAATAGGTCATGTTTCATGTTTGGATTTTTGGACTAAACATGGTACAAGTAATTGATATATGATAGAAAATGCTATAGGTGTGGAGAAACAGGGCATACGCCTTTTAAAAGCCATTGAAGCAACGAAGCACAAGGGGGAAACAGAAAAAGAAGAATGCAGAAGACATAGCAGCAGCAGCAACAACAACAAAACTAAGAAAAGCATTTCAACAACAGAAACAACAACAACCACTAGAGAGCGAATTAACTAACCCCTCCCCCAAATACAAAACCCCAACACCACCCAAAACAACAGGGTATTAAATCAAATAGACCAACAACAGAAGGGAAAAGCAGGCGAAGATATACATCAAAATAAACTGCAACAGAAAGAACAAAAGCAATGAACCGGAAAGGAATCATGATTTTATCAAGTAAAGCCTTCTAAGATTAAATTTTAGTTTATAGTTGAGAAAACTTTTATTGTACAATACCGATGAACGTATATCATTCGAAATATATCTTAAAAATATATCATTTAAATTGTTATTAACTGAGCGAGTATTTTCTGCAATTTAATTTGGTTATAATCAGCTGATATTGATCTTGCTTCTTTTTCACATCGTTAAATTATGGGGACTACCTTGATTTCCATTATATAAGTCATTTTATGACAGGCTTATATACATGAATACCTTAACAAATAATACTCAAAGCGACCACACACCGTGATGTCCAGGGAATCTAAAGTTATCATACCGGATCAGTCGTCGCCCGGGTCAACAAGGACCGCGCCTGCCCTTGTCCATCAGAACGGAGGTTATAAGTATGCTACTAGTACTTTGCATAAAATCAAAGCGAGAGACAGCGTTGCCATCGCCACCTCAAACATTAGAACTCTGGCGCAAACTGGAGGACTCCAAAAGTTAAGACAAGAGATGGAAGTGTACACATGGCACATACTGGTACTGAAGTAAGATGGAAAGCCAGTAGAGAACACCAAACTGAAGATGGGCATATATTATACTATAGTGGAGAGTTGGACAAGCCCATAAATGGAGTAGGCATCCTTGTAAACAAAGCCATCAAGGAATCTGTGCTTGAATATCGCCCCATATCTAGCAGAATTATCTCCATTCGTCTGAAAGAATCTCCCTTTAACATCAAAATTATACAAGTCTATGCTCCAACTACTGATCATGATGATGAAGAAATACAGTAGTTTTTATAACAATCTCCAGGGTATAATAAACATTTTAAGTAGAAAAGGACATCCCAATTATCCAAAGATGCTCTAAAAGACTGGGATGATCATTATGGGTCCTCTTACAATCTGCTTACCAATGAAAGAGGGAGAAGATTGCTCGAGTTCGTAAGCTACAACAACTTGGTACTAGCCAACCTCCTGGGCCAACATAAAGCTTCACGATGCTAGAGATGGCGTGCACCAAATGGAACCCATCATAACCAGATCGACTACATACAGGTTCAAAACCGGTACCGATCTAGCATCAACAGAGCAAAGCAAGAACATTCCCAGGTGCTGATGGTTGGAATGATCAGGACCTCGTGATTATGAACTTCCAAGTGAGGTTGAATAAAATTAACAAGCCAAAGTAAATCAGCTTCAAATTCAACCTTGAACATCTGAAGGACCCTAACATCTCCAAATCATTCCAGACCACAATTGGATGAAAATTTACTCCACTCCTTCTGATGGATGCTGATGTTGAAGTGATGACAAACACTTTCAACACAGTCATGACAACAGCTGACAAGGACATCATTGGCCTCCATAGCCCAAACAAAAAATCCCGGATTACACAAGAGATTCATAATATGTGTGATGCCAAGAATATCAGAATAAAACTTGAATAAAGCAAACGAAGATTGGTTTAGACGAAAGTGCACAGGCATATAAAGCAGTCTGATAAAGAATAACAACAAAAAGGCATTCCAAACTGTGAAAGACCTCACCAGACAGAAGCAACTAAGAGTCAGTACCATTCAAGATGAAAATGGAAAATGCCTCACATAAGCAAGTGACATTGCCGAAAGATGGACTGAGTATTGTAAAGAACTTTACAACCATCCATCCAGGTATTCAAGTTCCAAACGCAACAAATGATGATGATTTCCTCATTCTCAAAGAAGAGGTGGCGTCTGCATTAAGATCACTGAAGAATGGGAAGGCAGCTGGAATAAACAACATCTCAGCTGAACTTATCAAGAATGGTAGGGAATCAGTGATACAGCTACTAAAAAAAATCTGTAACAATATCTGGCAGACAGGCGAATGGCCAACACAGGGGACCCAGTCACTGATTATAACACTCCTCAAGAAACGCAATCTCCTTCAGTGCCTAAATTATAGAACTATCAGTTTGATCAGCCATGCTAGTAAGGTGATGCTGTTGATCATCTTGAACAGACTGAACCCACAAGCAGAAGAAATAATCTCTGAAGAAAAGGCAGGGCTCCGGAGTGGAAGAAGCACAACAGAACAAATATTCAATCTTAGGGTGCTGTGTGAAAAGTACGCACAACATCAACAATGCATCTATCACGTGTTCACAGATTTCAGAAAGGCTTTTGACAAAGTGTGGCATGATGCATTATGGGCCACAATGAAGAACAACATAGGTTACAAGTTTACCCACACAATTAAGCAGCTGTATGCCAAGTCTAAAAGTGCAGTAACTGCTCAAGGTTCTGTGGGGGATTGGATCAAGACAACAGTTGCAGAAAGACAATGCTGTCTCCTGTCACCCACGTATTTCAACATCTACTTACAGCGGATCATGAGCGAAGCCCTGGAAAGCCACTGTCGGACAGTCAGCATTGGAGGGCGTAACATCACCATCCTCCGCTTTTCAGATGACATTGATGAGCTGGCAGGCAGTGAAGATGAGCTTGCCACCTTAGTGAAGAAACTGGATAAAACATCTTCCAGATCTGACATGGAGATAAGTGCCGAGAAGACAAAACTGATGACAAATAGTGGCAAACAAATCTCAACCAAGATTAAAGTCAGAGGACAGAAATTGGAAACAGTGAGCCAATTTAAATATATTCGTTCCATAATCACGGAAGAAGGAATCAAAATCAGAGTTTTTGTTAAGAGCAGCACAAACAACGGCAGCTATGTTAAAGCTAAGACCCATTTGGAGAGACAAGAATATATCTCTGAAAACTAAAATCAGACTATAGAGAGTACTAATCATCTGAATCTTTCTGTATTCATGTGAGGCCAGGACCCTCACAGCAGAATTACAACGAAGAAACTAGAAACTTAAACTGAGTTGCTACAGAGCCATCCTAGGCAACTCTTACATGGACCAAATCAGAAATGAAGAGATGGGCAACACCATCAGGCACAAAGTAGGCCACTTTGAAGACCTCCTCACTACTGTCGCAAAGAGAAAGCTGAAATAGTATGGCCATGTCACTAGAGCCAACAGTCTATCCACAAAAGTACTGCAGCGTAGTGTCTAAGGTGGTAGAAGGAGAGATAGAAAGAGAAAAAATTGGAGTGACAACATCACAGAATGGACCAGGAAAAGATTTGCGGAGACACAAATACTGGCACATGATCGGGACATGTGGAGGGAACTGGTCAGATGTTCAGCAGCACAGTGCCTCAACGACCACGCTAGATCAAGAGACTGATGATGATGATGATGATGATGATGATGATGATGATATCAGCAAACCGTTTATTACCAGAACTAGGAATTCCGAGAATGGTTTGACAGCCTGCAATTTTGTTGCAGGAAGAAGACAGGATTAAATGAATATAACCTATGCCTGTAAGAAGTTACTGTCTAGTGAACAAAAATACTCATTGAGTGAGAAACAATGCTTAGCTGTAGTACAAGGGATTGGTAAGTTTAAAGACTGTCTTTTTAGGAAAAATTTTGTTCTCGAAACAGACCATCGATAATTGTTGTACTTAAACAAAGCTAAGGTCGCCAACGTTCGGTTGATGCGTTGGGTGCTAACACTTCAACCCTATCGTTTTCGAGTTGAGTCAATCAGAGGGGTCGAAAACGTAGGTGAGGATTATTTTAACAGGATTTAAATAGACAATCCGGATTATTTTCTAACCAGTGTAGATATTATTACGGAAGTCCATTAGTGCCAAATCGTGTCGGTAAAAACAATATTGCAAATAAACTCAATACTTATTGCGAATAAACAAAATACCATTGCGAATAAACGCAATACTGTTGCGAATAAACGCAATACTTATTGTGAATAAACGCAATACTTATTGCGAATAAACAAAATACCATTGCGAATAAACGCAATACTTTTGCGAATAAACGCAATACTTTTGTGCTTTGGACAATCATTTTCTTACATTCAACCTGAAGAAGATTTGCATTTCTTTCGTCAAATCCTCTGCAATTTTAGATGAGTATGGACGTATCTTTTTGTGTAGCAGGGATTGGTAAGTTTAAAGACTATCGTTTTAGGAGAAATTTTGTTCTTGAAACAGACCATGGACAACTGTTGTACTTAAACAATGCTAAGGTCGCCAACGTTCGGTTGATGCGTTGGGTGCTAACACTTCAACCCTATCGTTTTCGAATTGAGTCAATCAGAAGGGAGGACACGTAGGTGAGGATTGTTTGAACAGGATTTAAATAGACAATCCGGATTATTTTATAACCAGTGTAGATATTATTACGGAAGCCCATTAGAACCAAATCGTGTCGGTAAAAAACATATTGCGAATAAACGCAATACTTATTGCGAATAAACGCAATACTTATTGCAAATAAACACAATACTTATTGCGAATAAACGCAATACTATTGCAAATAAACACAATACTTATTGCGAATAAACGCAATGCTGTTGCGGAATACTATTGCGAATAAACGCAACACTATTGCAAATAAACGCAATACTTTTGTGCTTTAGACAATCATTTTCATTACATTCATCCTGAAGAAGTTTTTGCATTTCTGTCGTCAAATCCTCTGCAACTTTAGGTGAGTATGGACTTTTTTTGCAGTCCTAAGAGAAAATGCTAAGATTATTGCTTTATTTCTTAATGTATTCAAATGAAGTTAAGTTTCGCCTATCTTTTTGAAAACGAATGAAACTGTGGCAGGGCAACTGCCTAGGCTAAGCAAACTCCGCCACTGCGGGATGGTGGGTAGGTGAACATAAGTCAATTGACAATTTTAATAAAACCTAAACTAATAGTTGGGCCTAACTACATACAGCACCTCGGCCCACATTACTACTCAATGTTCTCTTGTACACTTAACATACACATATCCGTTACTGCTACCAAATTTGATTCATGCACGTGTACTCTAGCTTAACTAGGCTTCCGGTTCTATTTAATTTCAGCAAGAAGATGGTGGAAGAACTAAGAGATTTACTGAGAGGCATAGGATGCCAAGACGCAATTCAAAAAATGGAGGAGGAAAAGGTATTTCAGTGCAAACTGCAACAAAAGAGACATTGCGACATTATTCCTATAACCCAATATAAGCCTAGATCCATCAAAACGCTTTTGCTTTCAATTGCATAAACGTTATCCGAGCAAAAGCATCTTTATAAACTATTGCTCTATAATGCTAACCAATATGAATATGAAATGTGGAATATTTATACAAATTGTTTGGTAATTTGGTTACTAGAATCGGTTATAATGCAAAAACCATACAAATGTGACGCGTGAAGTTACATATGGAAAATCAAAGCACAATTTTGAATCGGCAAGTATTATTTACTGCAGTTTTGCTATGATAACCAAACAATGTCGTCTGCTTTATTCAACATGCGCTTATGCATCGTGAACATTATGCATTTATCAAGACATACTCGAGCAGATAATGTCATTTTATTGAGCTCTAGTATCATACAAATGGTAAGCTTTTTTTAATATTACAAATGCAAGGTGGCTAAACAAGCCATTTAAGATCTTACAAGCCTAGAGCAAAACATTACAAATATAAAAATTTTAATGTGCAGTATTGCAGAGTATAGAAGTGGAACTTTAAGGATAATAGTAGAATTTAAAATGGTATAATTTCTGTTTGTAAGATCTTGTATAGATATTCCAGTGAAATATATATATGTTTTGTTTCCATTTTGTTGACTTATATAGATTCATTTTCAGATAATGTATATAGTAGCAATGGTTGCCCTTCTACCAGAATTGAACTTTGCTTAGGTTTCAGCATCTTATAATGAAATGCTTAAACTCAAAGACATCCACAAGGCAATTGCCCTTTAATACAGGTTAATTAAGCAACATATCATGGGATTATAACCAGGTACCTCTCCCATGTAATGCTGACTTATTTTGCAATTAAAAAAACACACCAAAGTTGTGTTATTATATTCATTAACACATCAGATATGATATCTTGGGTATCCATTATTCTTCTGGCACTGTATTAATTACATAATCCTCTATTCCAGTCTAATGAGACATTAAGTATTGCAGAACTCTGAACCCTTATTGATACAACCATAAAATTATTCGTGAAAATATTTCTCCATATTTTAAGGATTTTACTCTGCTTTAACATTATTGTTTGTTTCACATACCAAAGTTTAAAGACTTTTACATCTGTAACTTGTGCATGTTACTGGTATCTTTTTTGAACATGTTAATGCAATTATTCAGAAACACATTACCATTGGTAATAATTTTGCCCAGTGCTGTATAACTAGGATTGTGTTGATGTTTCATTAAACCCTTTCAATGTACCGGTATACATGTGTACATTTATCATTATACCCTATCAATGTATACATATGTATCATTAAACCCCATCAAGGTATACATATGTATCATTAAACCCTATCAATATATACATATGTATCATTAAAGCCTATCAATGTATACATATGTATCATTAAACCCTATCAATGTATACATATGTATCATTAAACCCTATCAATGTATACATATGTTTCATTAAACCCTATCAATGTATACATATGTATCATTAAACCCTATCAAGGTATACATATGTATCATTAAACCCTATCAATATATACATATGTATCATTAAAGCCTATCATTGTATACATATGTATCATTAAAGCCTATCATTGTATGCATATGTATCATTAAACCCTATCAATGTATAAATATGTATCATTAAACCCTATCAATGTATACATATGTATCATTAAAGCCTATCAATGTATACATATGTATCATTAAAGCCTATCAATATATACATATGTATCATTAAACCCTATCAATGTATGCATATTTATCATTAAAGCCTATCATTGTATGCATATGTATCATTAAACCCTATCATTGTATGCATATGTATCATTAAACCCTATCAATGTATACATATGTATCATTAAAGCCTATCAATGTATACATATGTATCATTAAACCCTATCAAGGTATACATATGTATCATTAAACCCTATCAAGGTATACATATGTATCATTAAAGCCTATCAATGTATACATATGTATCATCAAACCCTATCAATGTATACATATGTATCATTAAACCTTATCAATGTATACATATGTATCATTAAACCATATCAAGGTATACATATGTATCATTAAACCCTATCATTGTATACATATGTATCATTAAAGCCTATCAAGGTATACATATGTATCATTAAACCCTATCATTGTATACATATGTATCATTAAAGCCTATCAAGGTATACATATGTTTCATTAAACCCTATCAATGTATACATATGTATCATTAAACCATATCAAGGTATACATATGTATCATTAAACCCTATCAATGTATACATATGTATCATTAAACCATATCAAGGTATACATATGAATCATTAAAGCCTATCATTGTATACATATGTATCATTAAAGCCTATCATTGTATGCATATGTATCATTAAACCTTATCAATGTATACATATGTATCATTAAACCCTATCAATGTATACATATGTATCATTAAAGCCTATCAATGTATACATATGTATCATTAAAGCCTATCAATATATACATATGTATCATTAAACCCTATCAATGTATGCATATTTATCATTAAAGCCTATCATTGTATGCATATGTATCATTAAACCCTATCATTGTATGCATATGTATCATTAAACCCTATCAATGTATACATATGTATCATTAAAGCCTATCAATGTATACATATGTATCATTAAACCCTATCAATGTATACATATGTATCATTAAACCCTATCAATGTATACATATGTATCATTAAAGCCTATCAATGTATACATATGTATCATTAAACCCTATCAAGGTATACATATGTATCATTAAACCCTATCAATGTATACATATGTA
Source organism: Unio delphinus (assembly GCA_029339505.1). Classification (NCBI taxonomy): domain Eukaryota; kingdom Metazoa; phylum Mollusca; class Bivalvia; order Unionida; family Unionidae; genus Unio; species Unio delphinus. Next base: position 10,926,831 of record JAQISU010000012.1, on the reverse strand, counting down.
TCATTAAAGCCTATCAATGTATACATATGTCTCATTAAAGCCTATCAATGTATACATATGTATCATCAAACCCTATCAATGTATACATATGTATCATTAAAGCCTATCAATGTATACATATGTATCATTAAAGCCTATCAATGTATACATATGTATCATTAAAGCCTATCACTGTATACATATGTATACATGCAGACTCTTTAAAAGATTTACATTGAATTATTGCTCATGTTCAAATAAGCATAATTATACAACAATGCCATTACATAAAAGAAAAGGATCAAAGCATTCAGTTTCATTGTGCTGTTTAGGCCAGACAGTGAGCATCGGTCTGTGTATTGGTGCCCATTTTTATATATAAATTAAAATGTACATTTTTCATAAAGCTTCATATTAGCTAGGGCTTGGAAGCTGTTGATTTTGATTGTAAGAATAATGTTGACTAAGTTTTATATCATTATTCACAATGATTGACTTTGATAACTTCAACATTGGGATTTGACAACAAGTTAACATTCAGCCATTTGGCAGGGTCATGGGGGAAATATTGCCATGTTCATGGTAGCTTATTTCTGATTGAAGAAAGTGGGGCAGATGAATCACCTACGTAATACACACAACTTCTCTTCGTATCAAACTCGGGTTTTTCTATGAGACTGTACTTTAATGTTGATCTTTGATAATATTAGGTTGTTTTTAAAATCAAAGATGCAAGAGTAATCATCTTTATATTAGAGAAAAGATATATAGAAAAGGTTACAGTTTATTTAATGAAAGGTGATTGGGATCAAGCCTAAATTTGGCCCATAGGAATATTTCTTTTGAACATGAATAATAGTATGTGTGTATATATATATATATATATATATATATATATATATATATATATATATATATATATATATATATATATATATATATACATGCTTGCTAGTGTTGTTCCGATTATCGATTATAATCGATCATCAGTTGGTTGAGCAGATAATCTATTGTGAACTCCATAATCGATTGTGTGTAAAGGGAGACTACTTTTTAGGTGTATGCAATGCACAAAGGTTAGTAAAACTCCCAGCCATTAAAGTTGATTTGAAATGTATTAATTCCCATCATAACTAGAAATATGAAACCTTATGATTCATAATTAGGAACATATAGCCATTAATACATGGTCAAGTTGTTAAAGTGTTGAGTTAATACATTTAAACACATTTTGTTGATTTGTTTCAGTCAAATTAAAACATCTTTTGTAGTATTTATAAACAATGACAAACAAGAAAAACATGTCCTTCTAAACTTTAAATTATAGACACATCACATGTGAACGAAAGAATTTCGGGGGATTGTAGCAATATTTCAGTTACATATGACTGATCAGCCATACAAAGTTGCTTTCATTTAACAAAGTTGTAGAACAAAAGTAACACATAGTGTAATATTATTGCCAGGTTAAAGTATACATGTCATTAAAAGAGATTACTCCTGTACATTTGTAAATATATTGAACTCTTGATCAAAGATTGTTTAACAAAAATTAAAATTTACTCATAGTAACCGATTATAATCGATGATCAGTTGGTTAAGGGGAACCGATTATCGATTATGAATTTCTGAACGATTCCCATCACTAATGCTTGCTGTATACATGCTTGCAGTCTGCCAGAGATTTATACTTAAACAAATTCAATGGAAAATTATTGTAGAAGAGGGGAAATTGTTTTGTGTCCGAGTATGTCTACATATCCAGATTCCTTGTTTTGCCTGTTTGATCCTGATTCTCTGTATCATAAAATCTCCTGTTCTTACTAATTTTCTTCATATTGCCATTCTCTTTTATTTCTTGTTCCAGTTTGATCTTACAGTTATCAGCTATATGAGTGTGGATGACTTGGTGCAGATTTTGCGAAAGCTTAGTGATAGAATAGCACTGAAATTATTTGTTGATGAAGAAATTAAGAAGAAACAGGAATTGTGATATCAAGGGAAAGAAAGAAAAACCAAGCTAGTTCAAAGTTTATATGCCAAGTTGGGCATTGTGGAAACTAGACATTGTCATGATACAGCTCCAGCAGAATTCCAGGATAAATGTATTTCAGAGTCTTCTTTGAAGTGGAGAAAAAGAACTATGGCAGGACATTGTAAAATAAATGCTTTTAAATAAAACAGGAAAGTAGAGTTTGGATGGATACATTCCCAACCAATCATGCCCCGCTTGGTAGTATTGTGGATTTTATATTTAAATTAACAGATTTTTCAAATAGAGAAATCCAAAATGAAACAATTGAAGAATTATATGAATCTTCAATGGTAAGTTTGCTGAGACTTTATATGGTCACAGAGAAAAAAGATTCACTCAGTACAGAAAGTCTCAATGTTCAAGATCAAATAACGATACTTTCTGAGCCACTCACTGAAGAGAACACTGTAAGTGTACCAGAAACATTACATGGTGGTTTAGAGTCCTATCACAAACCACCTGTAACTTTTCTGAATAGAAATGCTAAAGAATCAAACTGTGAAGAAGCTGAAAGTATTCTGATTACAATGTCCTTTGTATATAACAGTACCAATACATCTTCAGTCAAAAGAAGAGTTTTCATTTGAGTCAGTGCTGAAAGTCACACCCAGTCAGTGACAGCCAGTTGCTGAGTCAATATTTGAATCTGTTGAGACCCTTAGCACCCCCAGTCATGCACTTCAACTTGCAAGTTTCGCCAACATGTGCTGGTCACCATTACTTCAGTGTTATTTGAGATCATTGCTACCCAACACAGGACTTGAGGAAGTGTATAGAGATTTGCATGTGACAAAAAAAAGGTTTTAAACTTGCTTCAATTACCAGATGATATTTCAAAAGCAGAAAAGCTTACACTTGATGCTTTGAGGCAATGCATCAAAAGCTGTAGTAAGGACAAACTAACAGCCTTTTTACGATTTTGTACTGGAAGTGATCTGATCATTGGCAAAAAAATAAAATTAGATTTACACCATCAATGTCTGCGTTTACCCTGAGACCAATTGCCCATACATGTAGCTGTGTACTAGAGCTATCCACTAGCTATGACAACTTTCTTCTTCTTCGTGAGCACTTTGATAATATTTTAGACAGCAAAATGTTAAGAATGGACATTATTTAGATGAAAATGGATTAAAGATAGAGTTTATTTCTTGACTGGTTAGCACATAATCTGTAAACCACAATAAACAAAGTATGACTCATCTTTTTTGTCAGATGTGAAAATATTGGTTTCTTTTGACAGTAAAGTATGGACTAAGTGGCGTAAGTAATTGGGGAAGGGGATAGAGATTGGATATGAAAATTAGTATTAGAGATATAAAGAGAGTTTACAGATCTGATTAGCTGACACTTGTGTCCCTGTAATTTGTCAAGAGCCCATTGTATTTATCATGTGCGCCACATTTTGGTACAAGTTGTGTTTTATTTTTCTTTAAATATCTTTTCATTTTTTGTGTAAGACCCAATAAGTGTAAGGAAGGACTTTACGATTCTGAAAAAATTACAAACTTTGAATTGTTTGATATCTTAGTTGTGTTGTTTTTTTATATAATATTTTATATTTTGTAACAAAGTGTTGATCTCAGCAGTTCAGGACACATATTTAATATTTTATATGTATCTTAATTAGTTTGTTTTGCTTTTTCTCATGCTAGTGTTTTTTTCCTCATCATTCATGCAAGATGTGAGCCTCAGCCGGTATGGAACCATTATAAATAAGTTAATCGTACAAGGCAAAGAGGCATAACATATGGGAAAAGACTGCTCCTTGCACTACGTTTGTAACTGGAAAATCATTGGAATTAAACATAAATAATGATTTGTCCTGGGAAAATGACTGGATCTTGTTACAGTTAGAAAATTAGATATAATGGTTTTTTTTCAATATCAGATTTCCATTATACACTGGTTTCATTCTTGCAATGTTTGAGTGAACTTTTCAAAACATTTGCTTACTTAAACTGATGAATCTAGTGGAAAATATCACAGTTAATGACATACTTATGTATATCACCACTAATGTTAAAACACACAGAGACATCCACACGCATAATGATACAGATCTCTTTATAAGGTACTAATGTTAAAACACAAACAGACACACACACACACATACACACACAATGATACAGCTGTCCTTGTATGGTACTGACAATGTCATGACCAACACCAAGCAGCTTATGATGGACATGACTTTGTCATTCCATTTTATTGGTATCTTAATACTTGGTCTTGTTATCCATACATGTATAGTCTAAATTAATGCCAACACTAGTAACCGTATGACATAATTTGAATAAATAATCGATGCTTTACTATTCCCATTCATCTTTATATGGTGTTATGGATATTGTGTGGCCCTTTGTCTCTAATATGAGGGCCGTCATTCTGTTCCTGTTCAAAGGGTCCAAGGTCCAGTTTGTTTTGGTGGGAGATGGTGGATCAGTTCAGATGTCAAATATAAGAAATTACAATAATACATTTTCATATATTTTCTAAATAAGCTTCATATATGTATTCACAGTAGGAACACCCTCATATGTGTGACAGATAATACATATGACCCCAGGGTACTGTTGAGTAATGAGCATGGGTGTTGGTTGTTGTCTTGAAGTATACTGTGCAGTTAATAGGGATTTGTGAAGGCAAGCCATTGCAGTTGCTTTACATCATTTAAGAACTAAAATCAGTTAGTATACAAGTCAAAGAACTTTATTCACTTGTATGCATCACAATATGATAGTGGCAATACATTATAAGTGATTGTACAAATATTAATATTATCAGTGCATATCCATATAATATTATCATTAATATATTATGCATAAAACATGAACAAATGGGGATTTATCTAACTCCATCATATATCGGATTAGTTAAGTGAAAACTTTAGTGATATGTTTTAGGTCTTTTGCTGGTTCTTGTTTCTTTACTCCATGAATAACTTTATATAATGTGTCATATTTTTATATACTACATTTTGCAACATATTCATTGATTGAGGTAAAATTAAAATCCACAGCATTAAAAAAATGAAAGTAATAACCATAAACTGATATGCACCCAGATGTTGGCAGTGTAGACTCATATATGTTGCATTAAGTACCAGCATATCGGGGTCTGTACTGTTTCTGAATTAATAGATATGTACCTCTTTTTGCTACTTTGTTTTGGTATACTGTTAACTTCACCTTCATTATGATGTCAATTGTATGTAAACTTATATTTCTTTCGGTTTGTTCCAGAAGGTGCATGTTCATCTCTTTTTATTTATTTACACGTTTATAACCCTTCTTTGTCTATAGGTAAGAAATTGGATACAGTTTTGTTCGTGTTTTAGGAGTTTTATTACAGTTTATTTTTACTTTTACTTTTTATTGGAATGTTTGACAATGAGACACATGTCAGTTCAGCGTAAACTTACATTTATTTCAGTTTGTTTCAAAGTGATCCAAAATGTGCAGGTTCATATAATTTTTTATTTACATGTTTGTAACCCATCTTTGCCTATAGATAAGAAATATGATAGTTTTTTCTTGATGTTTCAGGAAGTTTTACTTGTGTAGTTTTATTGTTACTTTTACCTTCTGTTTGCATTTTTGATTTTGAGGCAAATCCAATCTTAAGGGAAGGAAATTAGTTTAAAAAATATTGAACTATTTATATGAAAAGAGAGTGTTTATCTTGAGTGACGCTTATGGTGTGTAAGTTGTGATTCTTCTTTTGTGTTAATGGCAATTACTATAAAGATATAAAATAAGACTTCACCTGCTCTTGAGTTCATTTTTTATTTAGATGTTGTATCTTTTGCTAGATTAATACACTGTTAGATGATTTCTAGATAAAGAGATCTTTTTTAATACTAATGGAATATCAATGTCACAATTATCATTAATAATTGTAAAGTTTTTTGCACATTGGTCCATATTCTAAGCTCTTGCCTATTTCCTTAACAATCAAGGAAGAAGAGGAGCATTTTAATGAAACATTGTCACTTATATAATCCCATACGTCTTTTCCCTGCCTGTGCTGTCATCGTACTTGAAAACATGCATTGATCCAGAGAGACAGTGCACCACTGTAGCAAAAACAAGTAACTGTTACTGCATTGTATGCATTTGTTTTTCCTTTATTGTCTTGGATCCATAATACATACATTATACTTCAGTTCTAACTCCGTTATGAGGCCTTGAGTAGAGATTTATATCCAAAATATTTTGATAGTGTTGTGTACAAAGAAGTAGTTGGTTTGTTATTGACAAAGATTAAAGTTTGCTAGTTTTGTACATCAAAACCTATTACATGCTTTCAGAAATATGGAAAAATGTTTATGCAACTCTATAAAATTTTTGTCCAATTTCATATCAAATATAGTAAAGCTCAACAGGCTGACTGCTAGCTTATTTCCCACTTTACCACTTGGAATTGCAAAATGACAGCCTTTGACAAATGTTATACTTTGCTTCATCAATTAATGTGTAGTAATCTGAAAAGTGTGTCAGAAGAATAGTGGAACCAACATGGAACTGTAAGTGCCAACCTTCATTTTAATGGTATGAGGAGAACACTGATAATACGCCTGTATCTTCCATAAGGGCGCTAAATCTCTTGTCCATTTGCCACTTTTATGTATCCAAGAAGGAGTATCATTTTGGCACCCTTCCCTATGGTTATATATAGTTATATAGTTACGACTCTTTGGTATTAAACTAATTAACAGAAAAGAGTGAAAACCAACAGGCTTTGCAAACTTTAACAAATAGTTTATTCCCTTGAATACAATGTGAAAGTTTGAAAAGAACTTACAATATTGTCAAAAAAGTTCCAAATAGTCCTATAAGATCTACCACAAGTATATAAAATGACTTTCAGACGAATGCATCTTAATATGGAATTAACATATACCAAAAGCAGAACTCTACCAAGGAACTTAATAACCTGCATCCAGAAATAAACTTCACAAAGAATTAGTGAAATAAGCATTCCTTTCCTGGACATTCTCGTCAAACTATCTGGAATACATAATACTACTGAAATTTATTGTAAACCATCTGAAACACATAATTATCTCAATTTTTAATTCTGTCATGCAAAAAGTGAACATTCCTTTTAACCTTGCCTCAAGAGTGATACCAACTGTAGAGAACAAACATACACAAAATTCTGGTAGAGTTACGGCAATATCTTAAGAACCAAAATTACCCAAACGAAAGTATCGACCAAGGAATACTCGAAGCGAAAAGAAATGGACCAATCAAGGGAAATAATTACAACCTAAATTCCACGGAATACAAATATCGCACATGTGAACAATTACTCAAACGTAGTCATAAAATGAAAAATGTCTTGGAAACACGGAAAATTATTAATAGTTAGAGACAATCCTAAAATTTTGAACAAATTCATACCAGAATTAAATTTTATGAAATTTAAAGAAAGGCCTGAGTAACCGAATGTGGTACGAGTAGATGCAAAATTTGTTTCAATATAACAGAAGGAAACCCATTAAAATTTTAAAATGGTAAGTTATTTAAAGTTAAAAAAGACATTAATTACAAAAGTTGTTTTCTCTCTATCTCTTTCTTTCTAACTCGTATATGTTACTGTATTAATAAAATTAAAGAGACATGTGATACTATTCAACATCCCGTAGTCTATATGATGCAGTTATTGTGAAGCGACCTTGACCTTTATGGAGACTTGCTGGTTGATGTAGACATGCCAAGGCTTACTAGAGGCTCTATTACAGAAATGAATTCAGTCCCTCAAAGGCATATAACATACTACATTAACTTTGATACAATCTTACAATCTTTCTTTCTGGATTTTCTGTAGAATATACTCCTATCAAAGTTTGTATGTATATATATATATATATATAATGAATTTCAGGGCATAAACCCCAAGTTTCTGTCCACTGTAAGAGAATAAAGGTGAGGGAAGATGTCCGCATCGATACTGTTATAAATGTCGCAATAAATGATACAAAGCGTTGAGACTGGCATGGTTTACCGATATCGGTTGCATTAGAATTTCATTGCATTATTCACAAATTTCAAAAAAAGAAACGATAATTTAATCTGCACTGTTCATGCGTACAGAGCCTGCAATACTAGTCTACGCAGTGTTTTGTAAGTGTTAAGGGCGTCTTCAGGGCTCCTCATAATTTCCAGGTTATTTTCTTCCATTAGAATCTGGAAGAGTTCCTGCAGTTCTGGGTCTGATGGCTTATTTTGGTTAAGCCAACATTCGTCTTTGCATACAATGATGGTGTCCCGATCCACATCTGTAGCGTAATCTTGTGTTCCATACAGCAAGGGCATTGTATACAGCACACACGGTCTGCCACTGGGTACATTCTGGTTTATGCTCGGACGTATGCAATGAGCATTACATACATTTACAGCCTCTCCATTGTCTTCCTTAATCAAACACATATATAAGTGCAGTAATTTTGTTAATGGTTTATTTATTTATACATTCGTGTACTATATATATATATATATATATATATATATATATATATATATATATATATATATATATATATATATATATATATATAGTGTTTCATTCGCATAGCACAAATACCATCAGAGATTTCAGGGATCTCTAATATCCATCCACAGTGGCAAAAATTTAGCCAAGTTGGAACATACGTACAGTCGGATAGACAAACGTTTGCACCCTGTGGCCCTCCTACATCAGTTGTGTGCATTAAGAACCTATTCAATGGACGAGTAGCCATGTGAAGTAAATGATCTGTTTTGGAAAATTGTATGATCTATGTATAAATGTCGTATCCCCTTTCGAGATATTTAACGGGTTAGGCATTTGAGTATATTAATGGTGAATTAAACGAGTAAAGCAGTTGAGAGTGAAAGAGAAATGAAAGTGCAACATTATTGGAGGTACAATTTTAAGAAGAACAAAAAAACCACGATAAAGTGGGTAAAATACAAGGAGATATTATTAAGGTTTGCGTTGTTCTAGTGGCATTTTCTAAACGTTGTGCATAAATAACGAATTTTTCAGACTCAAATAAGTCATAAATCCACATATTTGGCAAATGTCTTTGAAAATGGAAGGTGGTGACGTATTCTGTGGTCAGCATCGTACTGACGTGTCAACAGTTCTTTGTTGAATCACAGAAAATAGTATTCCAGTGTTTGAATGTTGTAAATTTCGATAACTGTCCCTGTCCAAGAATTAATTTAGAACACTAGTATTTCCAGGGAAAACAAACTTGTAATCCAAATAAATTAAAGTAAACAATATAATTAGCCCAAAAACTGGTCACAACATAAAACATTTTAACTTCTCAAGTGTTAAGGCGCTAATGATTATTCTTAATCAAAACTTCAATAATAAATCTAGCTACAACGCAAAACAGATGCCCGGATGTGGGTCAATCCTCTGGAAAAACCTAATTGATACATGTTATTTGTCACGTACTCCAAGTATAGCCTCGATTGCTGTTTATGAATCTTACTCTGAGAAAGAATTAAACATAAAAATAAAAACGTTGTTTACTACAACTCTCACTGATTTCTGAATCAAGGCCAGGAACTAGATCAGCTTACTACAATGCTCACTGATATCTGAATCATGGTCAGGAACTAGATCAGCATTAGATACAATGTCTCTATCAAATTGTTTACTTCAAAAATAAAAAATCAGAACTGAACTCTATTCCTGTAAATAAAGTTACATTACAATAGCAAGTAATGGAATAACAAAAATACAAACTTACAAACAATTGCATTAAATCAAATTTCAATTAAATTAAATACACTGTTACAAGCACAGGGGTATCACTTGACCGAGCGGTGTCAAACCCTAGCGCGAATTCCACTGGTTGTCATGTTTTCCCCAAATTTCCAAAGACTTCCACACCATTTGGGTTGTAAATTGGAAAGCAAGAAGTGTCTGCTTTTATTAACTAAATTTTTCTCTAATCAATTCTAGACCAAAGATAAAACAACTTGCCAAAAGTCCATGAACCGCACATTTGCATGGTTTTTCTTCACCTTCAGAAGATTTCCGTACCGCCGGCCGGTTATGCCATAGAAAATACACTAGTATCCCCTTTCTCACTGGGAACTATTTAACTCCGCCACCCTAGGCCAGTCAATATACGCTTTTACCGGCGTATGACGCTAATATAACTGCACCTATTTTCCACTATGGACACATAAACGGTATCTACCAAGTCCCTACTTATTGATACCATTGTGTAATTTACCGGTTTCCTACCGTAAATACTGCCACCTCAGCCACAACAATATTGTACACCACTAGATTTAAGATGGACAGTCATTCGGTTTGGACTTAAATTCACTGCTAGCGAACCATGGCATGGTTAAAATTCCTAACACTCTACTCCGTGACGTTTGCTCCTAGTAATTGGCTAATTATTTCAGGCCAGGAATAATTCCATGGCGGTGAACTGCAATAATCACACAAATCTAAGAATTGCTGAAAACGGGGCTCTATTAAATGCGCATACACCAAATTGATTTTAAATAAATACATTAAAAGATATACTTAACAGTATATATATATATATATATATATATATATATATATATATATATATATATATATATATATATATATATATATATATATATATATATCATAGGTAGGCTATACATGGCGGCCAGTGTTATTGGTGAAGGAAGAACCCGGGAAAACCCCCGGAAAACACTACTGACCCACGAGAAGCTACTGGCAAGCTTTCTCACATAACTACATTAGCCGAATCTGAGACTCGAACTCACGCAGACAGAGGTGAGATGACAGTGATCCGTAACGGATAGCGCTTTAGACCACTCGGCCACCCGCGTGTACACACAAACAATATACTTACGCTCCTCTTTTGATAATCGTACACTTATTATTCCCACTCTGAATACGAAGTGATATGGACAACGTTTTATAGCATGCCTGGGCCCAGCAACATGGAACGAATTTGAACTTAAGACAAAAGGTAAGTGATCCCATTCAAAAGTGCTCTTCACACTCGCCTATTTCGAATGCAATAACAAACTAACCATACACTAATAATAATAAATACCAAACGTTTCATACCTTAAACATTTTAAGCATGTTTTGTGTTTTCCAATTTCATGGTTTTTTTTTGTAATCATATTGGTATAAGTTGTTTTATGTTACAGGTATTATCTCATGTAAAGCGCTTAGAGCTACTAGCGATTAGGTTCTATATAAATTCCTCATTATATTTTTACATATGAATGGAGAAGAAAATTTAGTAATTTCTATTAAAAATTGAAAACTCCTATTCGATTCTATTCTGGCTTAATGTATTTTAATGGAAACGTACACACACAATGATAATTATTGAACTATTTATATCCGGCAGAGATTGTGAACATAGTATTAAATTATGTCAAACAAGTTCGTGTACCAGTCAAGCTTTAAACATGCCCACACATGACCAGGAAGAAATACCACCCTGATCAGTTTAAGGCTTGCAATAGTACATACAAAGTTGTCCGTCGATATTGAACAGGAAAATGAAAGGAGATAATTCGTCATGTCGGCGGCTATAACACATACTGAAGACGAACCAACTTGTCCCATTTGTATGGGTTTATTCAACGTACCAAGACAGCTACCGTGTGCCCACACATTCTGTCAGAGTTGTCTACAGTCATACATCACAAGCAAGGCTATAGAACATGACGACAAGAGATGCATCGAGTGTCCGGTATGTAGAAAAACAGCGGGTCCTTTTACACAGAATAAACCAACTAGTGAATGGGCATCTATCTTTCCAGTAGACACTGCGATACAATGCATCATACCGACGAAATCGAAAGTAGATCGTGTATGTGATGCTTGTACCGCTGAAGGCTCCTCTGTCACAGCTACAGGCTTCTGTGTAGTATGCGAGGAAGCAATGTGTGATGATTGTGTTAAGTTTCACAGGAAACAGAAAATGTTAAAATCTCACTCTATTCTTACAATCGAGGACTTATTGAACAATCCACAAAATATGATGAAATTTGCTGAAGGTTTTACATGTCTTGATCACGAAGATGAAGATCTAAAGTTTTACTGCAATGATCACAAAATCGCCTGTTGTGGAATTTGTTATTTTGAAAGCCACAACACTTGTTCTAAGGTGAGGAAGTTGAAGGAGGTACTCCCAGCTCTGCTACGTGAAACCAAAACAAGTGAAATCATTGAAGAGTTGAAGAAACTAGAAACTCGCTTAAAATCTGTTATCCATGTAAAGGAGTCGAATATTAAGGATCTAGAGTCCAAAGTTAATGGACTGACTGATCAAATCAGAGAAGTGAGAACGAAAATCAACACAGCTTTGGACGAATTAGAGACGAAAGTGAAGATGGGGGGAAGGAGAATTCACAAAGAAGTTGCTATTAGGACACAAGAAGAAAACCATCAATGTTTGTCACTGATTCATGCCATAAGAAATTCTCAACTTTTATGTGAAACAGTCCACAAATATGGAATTGATATACAAAAATTTCTGACTGCAGAAAAAATAAAGTCACAACTACCTTTATATTACACTCAGGTCAGAGAAAAGTATGAGAGGACTGATACACTAACAGTGCAGGTGGAATTTACTCCACTGTTAGAATCTATTCTGTCACTCTCATCATCGGATATTGGAAAACTTGTGACCATGAATGGCTCAACTCTTTCTATACCTGGTTTGGGGAAACCAACAAAGGAATGCCAGCTTAAGAAAGTTAAAACAATTGATGTTAATATTACTGGTAATATACCACCAAATTATACTGGCATTGCTATTCTCTCTAGACAGAGGGTGATGATTGTTGATAGAGACAATAGTCAATGTATTCTTCTTAACAATTCACATCAAGTAGCTACAACATACAAACTCACAGAAAGACCTTATGACATTTGTGTGGTGAGTCATGAGAAAGTGGCTGTGTCTTTGTGGAATCAAAATAAAATTCAGATTCTATTAGTCAGGGATGATGTCATCAGTCCAGTCAGAACAATAACAACTAAATATAAGTGCAGGGGAATTGCAGCAGCTGGGAATGGAGAGATGGTTGTGGTTGGAGACTGTGGTAATAACAAGTATTGCTGGAGTCTGATCAGAGATGGGAGAGAGGTCAATTATTCTGATCAGTATGACTCATCACCTGCATACTACATATACAACAACTACATAGCACTTAATAACTCTAAAACACAAGTCTATGTTACTGTTCCTAATAAAAATTCCCTTCTGTGTTTCAATATGGAAGGCAAGAAGCAGTATACCTACAGTCCAGACAACCTCAGATCTCCTTTAGGAGTAGCTGTGGATAGGGATGACAACATCTATGTTGCTGGATATTCTTCTCATAACATTCACCAAATATCACCAGAAGGATGCATAATACAGGTCATAACTACAGGAGTGCCACAGAATCCAAGGGCAATCAGTTTTGATAACATCAGGGATACTTTAATCATTACAAACTGTTCTGAAAAGGCAAAGCTACACATTTACCAACTGAAATAAAACTTAAAAACTGGAAATCTAGTCATCATAGATCATATGACAAATGTCTTTTGAAGAAATAGATAGTTGACCTTTCTTTTAAGGTGCAAATAATTGACTCTCAGTTCATGGATAGACACTTCTCCTCTTTTATATATATTATAGCCTTTCTCCTTACTGGCAATATTAATTAACTTTATAAAGGAAAGAGAATGGTTACAGTTATTTTTCAGATTAAAGATTGGACTTCATACCAAAGTTGAGAATATTATTGTCAACATAAAAATTGAAACACAATATAATATAATATATAATAGTTTGGTCATTCATGGTGGTAAATGATTACCAAATCAATATTATTTCATGCACTGATAAGGTAAATAAGGAATATTTTCTTAGTAAAAAAAATGAAACAAATAAAAGGTTTGTATTATTTAGAAGATTGGTGGAAAATAACAAATAAAATGAATTGCACAAAAATTGGATTATAATACAGGGAATAGTTACAATGGGATTTCATAATTTGTTACTTAGATTTACCTCAGAATTTGAAATCTACCTAATTTGTATGTACAATTTACAAGTATATTTGGCAATTAACAATTATTTTTTATTGCATGACATATATTTTTTTATTAATAATGCTCAAATAATTCCATGAGAAAATAAATATTTGAAGATTTTATTCTACATATTTCTATTGCATCATTTACCTATCATCACTTGTTAAATATTAAATATTCCTTGATGAACATGCATATTCAGTACAGATTATGTGTTGGATTTATCATCTAACAGTCTGTGAAGCAGTAGCATTCCTCCATTTCTTCTCAACCATTTGCTATAGTTTTTTCCATGCTAATGGTACTTCTACTATTACTTCTTTTTCGTCCCTTCTTAAAAATCTTGTGGTACAACTAATATTACCAAACCAACTATTACTTTCTGAATTTTGCAAAACATAATAAAAGCAAAAATTATTAAAATATTTTAAAATGTTTTAAAAGACTTGTGTACCATCTCCTTCATACATTATTTTCTCTTGTTTCAAGTAGATTCAGTAATGATTCATCACTGAAAAATTTTCTTCCTTTGGTAAATTTATTTTTTATTTTGATTGCTACAATAGTTTCATTAGTACATCAGATCTACAGGACAATGCTGGATGGGCCAATGTCTGAGGCCTGTCTAACCTTATATGCCCCAAAAACCAACTAGTAAAATACTGAATGGTTCTACGCATAGGACAGCAACATGGAATTATAAATCGTTGCGCTCTTTCTCGAGAAATTGCATAGTCGATGGTTTCAACTTGGAATAATCATTTATCGAGATATTTAGCGCAACGACTAAGACTTCCAAAAAATCAGTAGTTTTCGAATATTACCATATTTATTCAAATATTTGTATTATTTAATCTGATTTTCTTTTTCATAGCAATTTTTAAAACAATTGTACTATAAAAATCTTTCAAAAAATGTTTGTATTTGAAATAAATTTTTAAAAAAATATTTGTGTTTGAAATATGTTTGCAAAGATATTGAATGAGTAATGTATTTAAATTTTAATATATATATATATATATATATATATATATATATATATATATATATATATATATATATATATATATATATATATATATATATATATATATATATATATATATATATATATATATATATATATATATAATATTTTATATAAATAAATTACATTTAATTAATTTCACTTTTTCTCTCCTTGTGCCTACTAAGGCCCAACAACAAAATGAAATGCGCATTGCAGTTTGACACAAAGATACGGTGATCCCTTGCAAGAGCTCTTAAAACTCACATTTTTCGACTGCAAGAACAAACTTAAAGACCAAATAATGTTTCCTTCCTTAAATAATTTCAGCATCATTTATGTACCTAATTTCATGGGGGTGGGGGTGGTGTTGTTGTCATATCATTATCGATTTTGTAAAGCGATTATAGATTCTAAAGAATAGGCGCTTTACAAAGTCCTCATTATTATTATTATTGTTATTGTTATTATTATTATCATTATTATTATTAACTACAATGTGTAAAAACAAAATATCCCACAATTATATTATGAATGCACCTGAAATGGTGCCTTGCAAACGTCAAAATAAAAACCGACCCCACCAGTTTCATGAAGATGCTACCCAGAATTCACGCCCCAATTTATCAAATCTTATTTAATATTTTCTTATACAAAAATCTTGCAGATAATAAATATGTTATTTAAAACATATAAATGTTTACCTTAGAACAATAATGCATCTTAATCGGAGATTTTAATTTTGCTAATAGTTGTCACACACATAGTTTTCATACCAACTGGACAGCTCAAGCAATTTTACCTTGCAATTGCTGGGAATAGTCTGTTTCAAAAAAATTCAGAGTTATTTTTGCTTTCATACATGGGACGCTGCAAACACATTACATCAATTACATTATTGTTTCTCCTCAACTTAATAACTTATGAAAATAAAAAAAAGGTGACCTTTACTGTTTAAAAATAAATCGTTTAGCACTTTCAATTATAGAATTTACACATCAATGATTCTCATTCGGCCACCAGCACCAGTGTGATCCATTGAAATGTAATAAATTACGTACACCGTGCAAGATTATTATTGAGAAATGTGTAGACCTAAACTGACGTTTTCATACATTTTATACATACGACCACAAATTGTGATATGCGTGAACACTATCAGGATTGTCTTCGAAGTAGATTGTCTTCGAATTTCGTCAGAAATTTTCCGATGTCCGTTTAAAAACAACGAATCCTCCCCCCCCCCCCCCCATCGTTCTCTTGTTGTTGTTGTTATTTTAGGGTTGAACGCCATTTGTTTCAGTACAGGATAGGCTATACATGGCGTCCAGTATTAATGGTGGAAGAAGAACCCGGGAAATCCCCCTAAAAGAACCACCGACCCACGAGAAACTACTGGCAAGCTTTCTCACATATCCACCTTAGCCGAATCTGAGACTCGAACCCATGTAGACAGAGGTGAGAAGGCAGTGTTCCGTAACGGACAGCGCTTTTGACCATTCGGACCCCCCACATTTACTTGTAAGAGGTTAAATACCGTTTTGATACGCTCTTCGTTATTGTGTCAATCTGTAAGTTGAAAATTATACTCACACGTTTTGGATCCACTTATTTCGTGATGTTCCAATACAAATAAATATAATATATCATACAATCAAATTATAGATCCTACAACTAAACTCCACCATTAAAATACATATCCTCTTTTTTCAGCTGAAATATTTGAAAAGAGAGTATTAAGTATTAACTGGAGATCGATATTTATTGAATAATGCATAAGAAATGGAGGTAACCTGTATTCTTTTTCCTAAACTAGATAATACATTCTAAAAAAGCATAACAGAAAATTCAACAGTGTCATAAAAAAGGGTTAAATTTCCATTACCAAGAATACATCACTCCATTGACACAAGAAGGAAAATAAATACATAAAGTCTGACACATTAAAATGATTCTGGCAAATTCCACTTCAATGAAAATATATTATAATAGATATTCGGCATTTGCAACACCATACGGTATTATGTGATGTTGCTTGTTATGAAAAATTCTCAGTCAACATAACGGAATTAGATATACGTCATAACATATAGTCAAGACAGTTGTAATACATAAATCGATCACGTCAGCATCTACAATGATAACAGTACATATCACTTGAAACACCCTTTGTTAATTATTTGTTTTGGCTGAGTGATAGAAACTTGACAGCTAATTTAGTTAAAAGTGAGTTGCATTACTTGTGTTTCACTTGTATTGCATACTGTGGGACAAGGTCAAGCGAAGTTACATAGATGGTGTGAATCATCTAATGTGGTATTTTTTTGTATTTGGTCATCATTTTAATAAATCCGGTAATGATCAATGCGCAAGCCTGGTTGGACTCCAATAGTGTTATTGCTTGATGCAAAGATATTGAAATCGTTAATCGTGATTGAAGCAGTAATGTTATCGCGTATAAAAACAAGTATGGATACCAAAACCTCCTAGCCAGAGCTTGGACCTTGAAAGAATTAAAGGCAGCGTCAAGGATTGCTTCAATGAAGTTGCACTTGCAAAAGACCTGGGCAGAAAAATATTTGGGACATTTACACACATCATATGACCATAGACGCCATTGCACAAGTGTAATCAACGATGATGCTGAGTTCGACTTCATAATTGCTGATACAACATAGAAATATTTATTTGTAAATCGAACTTAGGCACAGTTGTGAGCTACATTAATGGTGATTCACCAACTTAGGCACACTTGTGAGCTACATTGATGGTGACTCACCAACGTAGGCACGCTTGTCAGCTACATTAATGGTGACTCACCACAGTTTACTCATGTAAGATCTTCAATGTTAGCGAACGTTTCGATAAACGTATTATCGATGGTGAACTGATTTCATAAGGAAGCCGTTAGAATCGATACCGATTGATTTTATATGTGAAAAATAAAATGTAGGACTGCTCAATGAATTACAGCTCGGCTTTGATGCATCGTAGGCTCTGTGGAGAGTGGGGAAAAAAACCGTTTCGATAAACGTATTATCGATGGTGAACTGATTTCATAAGGAAGCTGTTAGAATCGATACCGATTGATTTTATATGTGAAAAATAAAAATGTAGGACTGCTCAATGAATTACAGCTTGGCTTTGATGCATCGTAGGCTCTGTGGAGAGTGGGGAAAAAAACCTGTTGAAAAACTAGTCAAATGTCACAACAGTCATCAGTACCATCGGTATACGATCCTTTGACCAGACATAAAACCGTTTATATCAACTGATCTGGAAGTTATGGTAAAACCACCATGTGCGATTGAATTATTTCGGAATCATGACATGGTTGTATAATATCTACATATCGACTCGCCCGAGAATATATCTAATGAGGGGCTAAGTGTTGTTCTTATCAGTTTCTTTCGAAGGAAGGGAGAGTCGTGAACACGTGATAGAATGAGTGAGAAATATATTCCTGACAGCATTATCTGGGATGAGATATGTGCGGTGTCCGTAGACGAATTAAGAATGTTTCTTGATTGGTTATTGATACAGAATTCTGATGTCCTCAAGAGGGGTGATCATGATCAACCACCACCTTTTGTCGGTTCATCTCAGCCAGAGTGGCTAAAATAATTTGTAGATTATTTCAAAAGATATTTGATAATCAACGGGCACTTGATAGACCGCTGAGAGAGTTCAAACAGACTGCAGCCATATAATATTCAATGTGAGATAATGCGTAAGGTAATTCCATAAACAACAAACGACGGTTTTTCGAATTTGTGGAGGCCTGCTGATTTGATGGTTGCAAGTCGGGAGATAGTTCGTGATTCACGTCAGCAACAACTATTTCTCTTACATAAAGAAATGTTTTCAGATCTACCTCTGCCTTTATGTTATAGTTCAGCAGATCCACATAAACCAGATATTGATGTTGAGTTTCCTAGAGCCAGTGAGAAACAAAAACTTGTATTAATACATGACATTGTTTTGGTTTGATTCATGTTGTTAGAAAGCATTAACACCTGGTGCTAGTACCGGGCCATTGTGCTAGGCTTTAGGGTATGCAATAACAATTCATTCATTTCAAGGATGAACTATTTTGGACACTAATATTTGGATTGTTGATGATCGTATCGAACGGTCAAATATAATGTATCTGGCCGTATCTCGAGTCAGAAAAATGTTTCAGCAATGAATAATAATCGAACTCAAATAATAATAATCGAAATCAACGCATCGCAGTTATACCATGTAGTAAGGCAAAAAGTAACTGGTTACCAGTTATGTGAAAAAATAAGCACAACTTTGACCTAAATATTAAATTTATCATTACGCTGAAACAACAGAACAATCACTGTGTTTGCTGTAATACAGTAATGTTGTGGCAGTATTTGAATATTAATCCAGGACAATTTAACGTGGATAGAATAATCAATAGATGCCTCAAACACACGCGCGAAAATGTGCTGCTGCCATGTCTTGAGTGTAATCGACGTCGATGATCCAGTGCCTATTTATTTGCTCACGACTCACCCTTCACAAGAGTATATATGTGTATCTTCAGGAATTACTTGTAATTCTTCATGTACAAATGCAAATTGATGAGCACTTGAATCTTGATCTTATCACATTGAAATTTGTATGTCTGATTAAATTCCAGACTGACTCAGTCGCTCTTTTCTTACCTCCTATAAGTTGACCAGGTTCATATAAACATTTGACAGTCACATTACCTAGTACTGGTTGTTTTAAGAAAAAGTCATATCACTTAAACAGTATGATTCCATTGTCGATCATCAAGATTACATTAATGGGTTTCATCAAAATTCCACAAATAATTGCATTATTTAACGCAGCTATTACATTTGGTAGCCTTGAAACCCTTTCAAAAGATGTCTTGTCTCCTAAACTTTGTTCACATATATTTCCTGAGCGAATTGATATCAAAATAGTCGGTCAGCTAGTGTTCAATTAAATTTCTCAACTACTGCCTGATCACGATGAATTGCAGTGTGTCCTCATCTGAATTTGATCTTGTTGTTGCATCAATGATTTACTGTATCAAAAAATTATTTGCCAGGATCAACCCGTAGCAACTGTGGTCATCGTAAACCAGCACGTTGATAAACTCGTTAAAACACAGGTGCAAATTCAATTGCTGTCTTTGTTGACAATGGTTCTGCTTCTTTATATCTACTTGCAACGTCAATGACAGACAACACGTATTTGTATATGCGCAATTAATGTCTAACACGTTTAAACGTATCACGTTGGAAAAACAAAATATCTGCTTTAAGACCTTCATTGTTATTGCCGACATCAAAATATGTGTACCAAATTTTTTAGGTGGTGTTGGATAGATTTGCTCTTTCGCCTGTTGTGCTAGCCACTCTGTAACAATAGAGTGTGCAACACCTGTTGCATCAACAAATTTACTAATTGCAGTTCTACCCTTCTAATATCCTCTTGGGTGATAATAAAGTGAGTCCATATAATATAATATTTATTTATGACTAATTACTGGCCAGTAGCAATAGTTCACCTTTCATAGCAGATCATATCAAAGCATAGCAAGCCATTTTCAGAGATTTATTTTTTACAGACTTTTTGAGTGTGAATCACTTTCATGTCTGCAATTTGTCATTGTTGGAGATCTTGAATTTTCTATCCAGCGTTATGAACATAGCCTGCTTGATCAATCGCATTTATTGGATACTCTCCAGGTCTTGGTTGATCTTTCTCATCAGGTTCCAGGACCACTGTAATTATATCCAGAAAGATGTCTCTCGCCAGGATACTTAGCCCAAGGAGCTGCTGGTACATTTTCCAGTGAAGCAGTGATATCTCTGCCTGTTGCATGAGATATACATTTTCATCTTTTTTGTACCACATTTCACACACTTGCAAGTGCACCATTTTATTCTTGGTCATTATTGTTTTTAATGATGGTCCCACCAATGGTGGGGGTGGGTACATCGGATCAAATACAATATAAATCCATTTTATTTATTATATTTCTACAACATGGATGCTACTTATTTCTTAGCGACAAGAAAACAGGAGCCAGTCAAGCATAATCAAGTGCTACCAAATTCTATCAGTGAAAATATCCTAGGTCCATCTGGGTCTGGTAAGATACAAATGTTACTAAATCTGATAATGAGATGGCTCAAGTGGGGTAAGTTACATTTAGTGGCACCATCTGCAGATGATCAGCAATGTAATGATGTGCTTAAATGTTTTAAAATTGAAAATGTGTAGTTGACACATGAGTATAGCATTGATTTTATCACTGACATCAATCTAGTAGTATACACTAAGAAACATCCACCAGACTTGGTGTTCAGGGAACAGGGACATAATCAAATTTAAAAAACTTATTCTCAGAAGTGCAATTGATCATGGATTTATGATGATAAATTTATAGGATTCTTGGTCACAATATGGGAAAGGTCTCATAAAAACATTGGGTTGAGAAAATTTCAATTTTTTATCCACACTGCAGCAGAACGGGTGACGACCAACAGTGAGTGTCGGGTTGGTCAATAAAAAAACATACAAATTTGTAAAGCGTTAAAAAGTAAAGTACTAACCTGGCTAGACACCTTGGTTTATTTTTATTTACAACTGTGTAATTTTCATAGGAAGGATTATTTTGGTAAGTATTAGGTATGACTAGACCGGGAATCGAACCCACAACCTCCCGCTTTCACAGCGGATGCTCTAACCACTAGGACACCAGAGCAGTTCAGGTGCTCAGAGTACATGGATATAATAAAATTTAAAAACTTATTCTCAGAAGCACAATTCCTCATGGATTTATGACAATAAATTTACATGATTCTTGGTTATGATATGGCAAAGGTGTCATTACAAATAGGAAGGATTATTTTCACAAATGGATTCTCCTAAAAGTGGTCTGTTCACCATCTCCGCTGCACCTTGAATATGCAGATACAGTATACACAATATATCTGATTATGTACTTTGTTTTATATTTCTTTTCAATGTTGTCATTACTGAATAAATATTAATCATGAGTTTCAATATTTTATTCAATGAAAGTATATACTAAAAAAAACATACTAGAATGCAAACACTCAGATAATACAGACAGATAAATCAAAGTCAAAATTTAGAAATTAGTACAGGTATGTATTAGTTTTTCAAGGAAAGTCTTTCAGAAATATAATAAAAGTAACTGATACACGTATTATTACATGTAGTACTTGCACACTAACAATACCTGCTTTGGAAGATACATGCAACAGTAAACAATATGAACAACAACTGTAATATAGCCATTATCATTATGAAATATAAATAAAACTATGCCAGTTAATAAAGCCACAGTGTCATTAAACACAGTGAGTTCAAACAAACTTAATATATCATGTAGTTATAATAATAATACATTCCAATGAAATATTATCTTAAAAAGATATATTAAAGAAAAGATTATATGTATTTGGAATCAATGGTATGGTCATTACAGTCAGTTGTGATACAAACTTAAATATACCTCAAGGCATAGTAGTCTATAATTTAGGTTACATGAATATGGCATTATCTTGTGTCACACACACTGTGATACTGGTAAGGTAACCTTTTGCATGGAAATAGAAGCATTGTTGCTGTTGTTGCTATAGGGTTTAATGCCATGTATCAGCACAAGATAGGCTATGCATGGAGGCCAGTATTAATGGTAGAGTTAGTACCAGGGAAATCCTCGGCAAGAAATTCGCTGTACCATGAGAAGCCATCGGCAAGCTTTCTCACATACCCACATTAGCTGAGTCTGAGTTTCTAACCCACACACTCAGAGGTGAGATAGCAGTGATCCGTAACAGTGAGCATTTTTAGACCAATCTGCTGCCCCCCCCCCCCCCCCCCAGTAGCTTTGTAAAGAAAATATTAATTCCCATGCATCACCAGATGTCCATTTGAATTAAATCTTTTGTTATATTACTTCACACTTATGGCTTAAAGAATGTATCCTCTTGTTATTTCAGTTGTCTTCATTCCGTTAAATGTTTGATAACAAACTTCACACATAAACAGCTTTTCTCCTGTATGTGTCCTCATATGAATATTCAATTTCCAATTTTAATAAAACATTTTATCACAAATTTCACATGTATTATGTAAATGCTTTCTTGTCAGCACGTTTCCTCATCTGCTCTGTCAGAATTCAATTTCTACTAAACCCTTAATTACATATTCCACATTTAAATGATTTTTTTCCAGTATGTGTCCTTGTGTGTTTTTTTTCAGATCATGACTTCTACTAAACCTTTTCTCACATACTTCAGTTTTCACACTTAAATTGTTTTTATCCAGAATGCATCCTTATTTGCTTATTCAAATTTTCATTTTTTCATCATGCATGTTTTCAAATGATCATTTCTACTAAACCTTTTATTATACACTTCATACTTAAATGTTTTTTCTCCAATATGTGTCCTCATTCAAATATTCAGATTTACTAAATATTTTACTTCACTGCAGTGGTTCCTCTCCAGTATGTATCCTCATATGTACAGTTAGAATTCCGCTTCTACTAAACCTTTTATCACATATCCCACACTTAAATGATTTTTCTCCAGTATGTGTCCTCGTAATTTTTTCAGATGATCAAATTTACTAAACCTTTTCTGATACTTCAGTCTTCACACTTAAATTGTTTTTCTCCAGTATGTGTCCTCATGTGAATTGATAAATATCCATTCTGCCTTAATGTTTTATTATAATATTTGCACTTCAATGGTTTTTCTTCAGTATGTATTCTCATGTGGACTGTTAGATATCCACTCTCTCTAAGCACTTAGATTTTTTACGATTAAATGATTTATCTCCAATATGTGTCCTCATTCAAATATTCAGATTTCCAGTTTTACTAAACATTTTATTACATGCTTTACTGCAATGGTTTCTCTCCAGTATGTATCCTCATATCTACTGTTAGAATTCCACTTCTACTAAACCTTTTATCACATAACCCACACTTAAATGATTTTTCTCCAGTATGTGTCCTCGCATGTTTTTTTAGATCATCACTTCTACTAAACCTTTTCTCACATACATCACACTTAAATGGTTTTTCTCCAGTATGTATCCTCATGTGAATCGATAAATGTCCATTCTGCCTAAACGTTTTATTACAATATTTGCACTTAAATGGTTTTTCTTCAGTATGTATTCTCACCTGCATCGTTAGCTGTTTACTGTTGCTAAAACTTTTATCACACACGTCACATTTAAATGGTTTATCTCCAGCATGTGTCCTTGTGTGCTCATTCAAAGTTCCAACGCTAATTAATCTTTTATTGCACACTTCATACTGAAAAGGTTTTTCTCCAGCATGATCCGTTATGTAATAATTTAGATTTCCACTCTAGACCAAACCTATCGTCATATAGTTCATCTTTAATCGGTTAATATAACACTCGATTAAGATTTTTAAAAAAAATAATTAAACCCTTAAAACAAAAATAATCCGACTTTCGATATTAGTTGACAATGATGTCTGGCATTTCTGTGCACAGAAACAACAATGAATTGGATGTAATGTGTTCACGATACTAGACATTGGCAAGAATGTGGCAAAGAGCTGACCTCAATTGGGCCAAACAGCAAACAGTAACAGCGGTCAGCGGGTATGTTCAGCGGGTGGTGGGTAAATTCAGCTAGTTCATAAACTATACAAATAAAACAACGCTTGGCTTGGCGGGTTAACAAAGAAACAAACAAACAAAGATACACACATATAGCAAATAAAATAAATAACTTTTCGAGGCATATGAATGGCCCTGAAAAGAGACTATGATATTTATGTTAACGTTATTCTGTTAAGGCAGATGGCATTGCATAATTCCCCCCCCCCCGTCGTCACACGTCACATAAGGTCAGACTCCCCTCAAATAATGACGTCACAAAGCTCTGCTCTCCTCCTCCTTCTCCCGAAAAAGCCGTAATTTCCTATTTAAAAATTCACTTTTTGAAATTACTTTATTGTCACTGTAGTATGTTTTTAGTGTGGCGCTGCCCTCTGATATTTTAGGAGAAAACATGTCTTAAAAAAGAGGCACTGGAAAGCTGAAATTGGCATACAATTCTTTTGATAATATTCGTGAACTAGCTAAAACTGCAGGATATTCTGAATAATGTATTCAAATTCTTCTATAATTTTCAAATAAAGCAATTATAACTAAACAAAAAACTTTGAAACTTTGTAGTAGAACACATAATTCTCGGGGTTTGCCAGTTTGCCACTAGCACTTTTTTGATTTTTTTTTCTTTCTTCGGCATATGATGTTTGTTTAGCCCAAAACGTCAGAAGTGATCTTTTTTTTGTTGCGGAAATTGTTTTTAATTCTTGCAACCAGTGATCAACTTTAACTTGCAAATCTGCATCATTTTGTTACATTCCATTCCACTTTTTGAACCACTTCATCTTGGCAAATCTTTCTGCTCTTTGTAGGATATGCCAGCACGTACGCCTCAGAAAGAAACTAGAATAGTTTAGTTTCATCCAAAGCAGCAGTCAATTCTTCACCACCACCCCACCACCAAAAAAAAATAAATAATAATAAATGAGATTATTATTGGTGTAATATAAACTTTAATTTTTTCGGTTGATATAAACTTATATATATATATATATATATATATATATATATATATATATATATATATATATATATATATATATATATATATATATATAATGTGTTTTTAAATTAATTTTATTGCACATAAAAGTTCAAAATTAAAAAAGTTTGGCAAGAAAAAAATCATTTTAACCTCGCTTTGTCGACACTAACGGACTGGAAACGGAAGAATGCTATTGGGAAAAGCCACCATTGGGGCTAGTAGGGGTGTTGGTAGTTCGAAGACGAGTCCAGTTTAATTTGAGCTCAAGCATGACACGCGTGAAGCTACTTAAAACGTCATCAAATAAATAGTAAGCAATCAAAAAATTAAGTGGAACTTTTTTAAATTTGCGCATTTTGATGTGACGTCATATTTCTTTAACAACCCCATCCCCCTCGTCACACATCGTCACAAATGTCTGACCCCTCCCCAACCCCTAGGTGCGTGACGTCATTTATGGACTGCCCCTTACAAATAGTATAGTGAGATACACTAGGGACAATGGGAAAACATTATAGACCACATAGGAAAGTTCAGGGAAAAGACGTTTTAGATCGCCATGGGAAGGTAAAGGGACATGGGGAATTCTTTCAACATAGGTGGAACAATAAAGGGACAGAAGTGTTTTGGGATTGTATAGGGGAAATTGGAATGGAACAGGTGAGGTGACGTCACGATACTAGACATTGGCAAGAATGTGGCAAGGAGCTGACCTCAATTGGGCCAAACAGCAAACAGTAACAGCGGTCAGCGGGTATGTTCAGCGGGTGGTGGGTAAATTCAGCTAGTTCATAAACTATACAAATAAAACAAGGCTTTGCTGGGCGGGTTAACAAAGAAACAAACAAACAAAGATACACACATATAGCAAATAAAATAAATATCTTTTCGAGGCATATGAATGGCCCTGAAAAGAGACTATGATATTTATGTTAACGTTATTCTGTTAAGGCAGATGGCATTGCATAATTCTTCTTCTTTTCCTCAAACGTTTTCTGACTTCTGGTCCGAGGATGAGGACTCTCTTCAGACATCAGTGTCTCTCCACATAAATTTTCTTTTCCAAACAGTGATCCGGATGATTGGCCATGGTGATTTCACATACATGGGTAAGTCTTTGCGGAACAGCATCGAATATACGAGGCTAGATGACTTAACTTGGAAATCCAAATTAATCAATAGTTTTGAAAGTGCGCGAAGACCAGTCCTAACACTAGCCTCCTAATGCTGAGCGCAAAGCCAGGAAGCTGTTAATGCCAATTTTGTTAGTCTTTGGTATGACTCGGCCGCTGATTGAAACCCTGAATTTCCGCATCAAAGGTGGACGCTCTAAATATCATGTCACTGGAGTGGTCTTCAAAGATTGATATATTTATTTTAAATCTTTTCTTTTATAGTTAATCTGATTTTTCTTTCTCATATACATTTTTTTAAATAATTGTTCTTTAAATACATTAATAAATAATAAATTTTAATTTTGATTTATTCGATTTTTTAAAATTTAATTTTTACTTTTTTATTTATTATTATGAAATATGTAATCAAATTATCGCCGACGCGGAAATGTTTAATTTACGAATTATTCAAACAGTGATAAATGTTGTAAATGTTAAAACGAGAACAGAATTAGCAAAAAGATTTAATATGAGTGTAGAAGATATTTCAACATTTAAATTACCTCGTCATGATGTACCTAAACTAAAGGAAAACCTAAATGACGCCATCGATAAGGGATGGATAAGGATAACAACGGGGATTCCGGGAGATCTTGACCTCAATGATGCGCCTGTCCAACATAGATATCTTACAATAATTCCCCAGAACGAACCGGTAGATATGTCTCACCGGGTACCGTTGATATAACAGCAATCATCGCTTTGAATCTTATATGTGATATCTTTATTGGAATTTACAGCGCGAATACAGAGTCGTCAAATCAAGCGGATCAATGATATATTCTATACACGTTCTCCCCTCAAGTATCCCCGGGACGTTTGATCATACAAACACGGATTAATCCAGTGTATTTAGAATGTAATCATTCCTGGATAACATATTTTAAACTCATTGATCAAGATTTTAACTTAATCGATATGTCAAACGAGCAATTTCAAATTATCCTTGATGTGAAATCCTAAGGATTTCAGAAAATTGAAAAATTACAACAATAATACCAATAATGTTTTATCACGCAAGATTATACATCCATGATCGAGAACAACTTGAAACCTCGATTAGAAAGCATTCGCGGGGACAATCACGGGAAATTTTGATATAGTCGTTGATGAATTCGGCAATGAAGATTTCCTATTCACGGAACACCAACGAGAACAACTTCAACGTGATCATGTCACAATACTTTCATGCAACCACGATCAGTTATTGAATTATGCCCTCTATTGTATATCATCGGACCGCCTCAAGAAAATTGTATCGGGGGAATCTCAGTGATATCTTAAGACAAAGTTTCAAAAAAATATTAAAAATAATGATTAAAAAAATCCAGCGAATTAAAAAGGAATCTGCGATAACCGACAATCATTATTACTGTTATTTTTCTATTGCTATGATTTTCACTATAATTTTTATCCTGTGATTTCCACCATGATTTTTTTGTGAAAATTTTCCAACATATATATATGAGAACTACAACTTATTTTACCGCCGACGACGAAAACAAATAATAGCGTTGCACGGTGTTAAACGACCTCTCGAGGTTGCCAACGAGTACAGAATAGGATTGTCGAGGTTGTATAAAATGTGGTCGAAGGAACCAATATCCGCTGTAACTCAGGGTTGTGCTGAGCAATTCCGTGAAGCTCAACAACAGTACCGAGCTAACAAACAAAAACTCCGAGAAGATATTTTCGAGCTAAAAAAAAAGATAACAGCGCTAACCGAGACGCATGATCAATTACGAACCACCGCGGAGAAAACCGAGATTGAGTATCAACAAGACATTTCATCCCTGTGAAAATCCAACGAGGAGTATCAAAATATCATAACAACTCTACGAAAATCCAACGATGAATATGCGATCAAGGTAAAAAGACAAAAAAGTATTAACCGAATGCAAATAAAAAACTTAAAGCGGCGAATAACAAACTTGATTCAGAGATAAAACAACTTAACCTTGATTTGGAAATGAATAAAACGTTCAGAGATGGTTATCAAGATATGAGAAAACAAGATCAACGTTTCATCGTTACAAAAGTACCCCTTCGTCGTTGATAACATTTTCAATTTGAGTTTCAAAAACTTAAACTTCTTTACGAATTCTTTCGCGTTGGATCTATGAGAGCTTCTTCGTTAAATACATCCCCGACCGCTCTAAGGGTTTTTCTTATAATGGTAGATACCGCAATACAATTTTCCTCGATGGATTTATTCTTGTAAATGATACGATCCCGTTCCTGGAGATAATTTTCATTACCCGGTACTCTGATTTATATGTTCGAAAACCTAATTTCCGCGCTGAGGCAACTTTTTATATTCGGTATCGATACAATTACTGGTAAATATATTACTGTCATGGAGATGTTGTACACGATC
Source organism: Unio delphinus (assembly GCA_029339505.1). Taxonomy (NCBI): domain Eukaryota; kingdom Metazoa; phylum Mollusca; class Bivalvia; order Unionida; family Unionidae; genus Unio; species Unio delphinus. The sequence continues at coordinate 10,897,537 of JAQISU010000012.1, read as the reverse complement.
GAGATCGATTTTCAATTCGGCGATATTTTCATTGTCCATTATATATATGCTAAACGTTTAAATATTTATTCGTGAAATTCCCTACGATGGGCGAACGCTGATATAATTTCGTCGTTCATATATAATATACGAAAATATTTTTTTTATCTAAATTGTAATTTTTGTGTAGTAACAAAATCACAAAAATGTAAATGACATCCTATGGTTAAAGTTTTTCGAGTACGTTGATTTGATTATATCGTTGGCAGCGTGTGACACGTATACGATTAACACCAAAATATTTGGCAGCGGAGGACATCGACGGATATTCAATAATTATGTTGTCCATAAACGCGGTTACATGTCTTTTCGGTTGAGGATTAACATGCGGGGAGGAGTTAAGAGAATTTTCACTCTGAGTAACCGCCCTTAAATTTTCTACGCGGTTGTCAAGTTTGTTTCGCTTAAGTTGATCGATGACAAAACCATTACTGATTACCCCGTAAAAACATTCGGGACAAGTTTATGAACGCAATAACCTGTCATTTTTTCCCTGTATTTATGAAAACTGCCATATACCCCATATTACTAATATAATCGAAAGGTATTTTGCGTCGTCAATTTCTAACGGTTTTGCCTCGTACTCCAATACCGCAACCGATACAAGGTTGTGGTCCTAAGCTTCCTCGACGAATATTTTGTGTGTGATACCCACATAACTCTTTTCTACATCATTTTCCACAACGAGTTTTTGCTCCAATTGGTAACCAGTTGCAATAGTTTATTATATATAAATATTTTATTTAAATATATTTTATCTGAATAGTAACAATCATGAAAATTTCTAATATTACCGAATAATAGAATATCCCCCACGAAGGGGTTTTGACCTACATCATCTAATAAAAACTTCACGGCGAGTATCAAAAATTATAAATAGTATCAACCAAACAAAACACGAATTTCTCAACTATGGTGTGGCTTATGTTTGGTCGACATATCGAACTCCTCATTTCGATTATACTTTGATGGATTCTCGCGCCGCAGAAATATTTTGCAGGATAAATTTATCCCCGGGAAGATATTTCATTCAGGTAAAATACAGTAGAATTTATAGAGGTGATAAACAAAAAAACGACAACGATAAAAAGAAAAAAATGGAAAGTTTATAATCACCGTGAACGTGTGTTCTACTCAACGAAGAAACCTGATTGTAACCGATAAAATTAAACAAGGTGTGTTAACCGGAATCAATAGTAGATATTATAATCGAGTATATCCGGTAACCGAGTTAACTTATGGGATTTACCTGATAAAAAAACCAGATATTAATAAACTTTCCCGGATGAAGGTTTCATTGCGGTTAAACTATGTAGCTAATTGAGTTATGGAACATTTCAAAAATAATAAACGAGGAAACGGTTTAACCGAATTACGAAAATCCAAAATAGCTAAATGGGCGGAATCAGTTAGGGATTCATGAGCATCAAGAACATGTTCCTGATTTGCAGAAGAAATTAAGATTTCCGATAACAGTTAAAACTATCATCGGGGAAATATTATAAACAGAGAAATATAAATGAAATGGTGCTCCGATTGAACTCTTCGATCATAATTCTCATGCGTGGTCTAGTTCTGTGTTAGTATTTCCTCAAAAAAAACAACAAAATATTACTCCGTGAACATGTTTGATCGTATCCACGAAATCACCATAACTGATCCTGTGTCGGCGTGGTTGTTTAGCAGTTGTGAAGAAGGAGACTACGATCTGTTTGTGAGAACAAACGGAGAGCTATACCGACGAGAAGCATTCCACAACGAGAAAAATGCCCTCGCGCGGAAAGGAAATACCTGAAATTGTTTTACTGTTCCATCAGTCGCAGCACATTTTGCCAGGAAAAGGAATTCGTGGAAACCGACCAGACATGAATTTCTCAATGATGTATAAGCGAGTTGTACCGAATATGTCCATGACGGACTGTGGAACACAAAATATAATTTCCGAGATATGATTTCCGTTGACATGACAGTGTGTTACCATGGACTTTATCTCGGGTATGGTGAATGCAGTGAATACTTTGAGCGATTTTGAGATCCTACACATGAAATGACTCTAGTGTCCATAAACGGAGTTGTATCCGAATTTGATTTGATAGGATTTGCTCGTGTGACATCTCTTAGATTCGCTGAAAATCTTCATTCGATATTTTATGTTTGGTTTGGAAGGCATTTTTCAACAAAAAGATGGGTTCCGATAATATTATTACGATATATGATCGATTATAAAATACTGATGTCGTTGACCGTCTCCGAGGCAATTATATCATAGAAGGCAACAAACTTCTACCAACTCCGGGAAAAATGCAACGATTGGAGCACAAATCATCGCAAAGAGAACGAAGCAAAAAAATTTTGGAAGAAGAATAATTGGAAAATTTACTCAAGGTGGATCGTGTGATCATAACCGGCGTCGTACAAGATTCATCCTCGATGATGCAAAATTGGATTTTATAATCGCGAATACAACCAATGAGGAGAAGTTTGGTTCTAAAAAAATGTTTGTTTATCAACGGGAGAAAAAGTCGAAACAATCGTCGAATATCACGATGGTGGATCACCACAATATACCCATTTAAGATCACCGATGCTAGCTTGTGTTTCAATAAATTTACTTTCGATGGTAAATATATTGTCTGACATTGCAGTTAGAGTTGCCATAGATTCATTTTATTTCGATTGAAAATACTGGAGAGACGTCGAACCATTTACTACGCTGTGGGGTGATTGAGGAACATAGAGACTAAAACGCGAAACATTACATGGATATTGCAAATCAGCTGATACCCCCATCGAGGATAATTACCGTGGTGATATGATAGAAGAATTAACATCGTATCCATCTGTGTACGATCCAATAACTAGACATAAAACTATATATTTGAACGGTCCAGGAGGATGTAGTAAGACAACCAGAGTAATCGATTTATTCGGAAAGAACTTCGACATGATTGTGCTAACTCCAACACATCGTCTTGCTCGAGAGATGAAATCCAGAGAAGTAAATGCTTGTACGTAGGTAGCTTCTTTCGATATAATGGTACCGCTTGGACTTCTGAGCAAATGGGAACAATATGTTCCTTGAATAATTATCTTCGATGAAATATGTACAGTATCATTAGATATATTAAAAATATTCTTGGGGTGGTTCTTAACTGTTCCATCCATAATAGTGCATTTTGCTAGAGAAAAGAATTCATGGAAACCAACCAGATATGATTTTCTCGATGACGTGCAAGCCAGCTGTACCGAATACGGTCATAATAGATTATGGAATACTGTACACGATCACGAAAATGTTATTTCTGTCAACATGATTGCATGTTTCCCGAGAAGTTTTCTTGCACGTGGCGAATGCAACAAATGCTTTAAACGATTTGGTCATCCTACACATGAAATGACACATGAAATGACCAGAGTCGCTATAAATGGACCTTTACCTCATTTGACTTGACGGGATTTGCTCAAGTGATATCATTTAGATTTGCAGAAAATCTTCAACAGATACTTTACTCTTGGTTTGGAAGACATTTTTCAACGAAAAAATTGGCTCCGATAGTGTTGTTAAGATTCATGCTAGATTGAAACACGTTAACATCTTTCACCGTCTCTGAGGCAATTATATCATATTGGGCGCAGACCGAAGTTTGGCTGCCAACACCAGATATCGGCAATGATTGGGACACAAATTACAACGAAGAAAAACCGCAAAAGACCTTGGAAGAAGAATAGTTGGCAATTGATCCAAGGTGGATCGTGTGATCATAAACGGCGATGTATCCGATTGATCCTCGATGAAGCTGAACTAGATTTTATGATCGCGGATAAAACAGAAAGATATTCACTTCAAGGAAAACCGCATATTTACACAGCAAGGGAAATTTAGGAACTATCCTTGAATATTTCTAAGGTGAATCACCACAATATGCTCATTTGAGGTCATCGATGCTCGCTTATGTTTCGATTAATTTACTTTCGATGATAAACAGACATTGTGGTTAGTGTAGCTACTGATTCATTTTACTTTAATAGCGAACATAAGAAAACTGTTGAGAAATTTACTACGATCTTTACCGACTGGGGATCATGGAGAATAAAACAGGAAACATTGCACGGATATTGCGAATCAGCTGATGTTCCCATCGAGAATAATTACCGCCAGTATAAAATAATGGAACTATCATAATCACCGGTTGTGTATGATCCAATAACCAGACATAAAACTATATTCAAACGGTCCAGGATGATGTGGTAAGACAACCATTGTAATCAATTTATTCGGGAGGAATTCTGACATGATTGTTTTAACATTAACTCATCGACTTGCCCGGGAGATGACATCCCGAGGAGTAAACACTTGTACATATCATATATATTTTCGGTTTAGCGGAACAGCTTGGGATAAAATATGTAACGTACCGTTGACGCTGTTAAAAACATTTTTGGAGTGATTACGAACAAAAAACACCGCTGTGATAATGTGTGGTGATCATGGTAAACCACCGCCGTTTACCGGATTATCTCCTCACCAATGGCTTTAAAGAAGAGCAGATTATTACGAAGAAATTAACACTGATCATCGATCACTTGACGTAGAGTTAAACGAGTTAAAACCCGTGAGAAGATTACAACCAGTTAAAGTTCTATGTGAAATAACACGTAGAACAATACCTGAAATATCGTTTAATGATTTTTGGGAAGAGTGGAGACCGACGAATTTGATAATCGCAAACAGAAAGAAAATCAGAGATCAACTTCAGATGAAATTATTTTATTTACACGAAGAAAAATTTCCAATGAATCCAGTTCCGCTATGCTATAGACCTACGGATACACGACAACAAAACATCGAAGCTGATATTTCTAAACGCCTGACAGGTACCGAGAAACAAATATTAGTGTTAAATGGTATTGTGCTTGTTGATATCGCTGTTATAGATGCAATAAACGCCTATAAATCTCCATGGTGGTTGGGTTACGCGATGACAATACAGTAATCGCAGGGGTTAACAATCACTGATACGATCATTTGGATCATAGACGATTTCATAGAGTGGTCAAATTTAGTTTACTTGGCAGTGTCCAGAGTACGAAGAATTTACGTCGATTTTAACGATGGTAAAGATATTGTTCATGTGGTCAATGACACCAAGATAAGAAAACAAATAGCGGGGTAGATAAAATAAGATGAAAAAAACTAGAATTTGATCTCGATGCTGAATTTATAATTACGCTATAACAACAACAAAATGATCACTGTGCGAGCTGTAATTGTGTAATGGAATGGTCGGGGACAACTCCCAAACAATTTACCGTGTATAGAAAAGATAATAGTCATGTTCATACCCGAGATAATGTAACATTGACTTGTCTGGAATCTAATCGAAATCATGTCGCTAATTAAGACGACGCGGTGGTAAATGAGTATAATCGGGAATCACTTGTAACTGCTCACGAGTAAATCCACGTTATGGGGCGGTTGAATCTAATCTATATATTGCTGGTCTGTTTTTAGATGTGACAACGCTGAATATTTTATGCAATGTGACACTCTAAATAGGATCAGTAGCTTTTTTTTACTACCTTCAAGTTCACCAGGTTCATATAAATATCTCACAGTGACATTACCGAGTATACGTTGTTTTGAAAAATCATTTTGTGGTTTTGTACGGGTATATACTTATTTTTGGACCGCAATAACAGATTTTATGTTGATGATTCGAGTAATTTCATTGTTAATTAATTAATAATACGGTAATTACACTTGGTAATCCATTGACCCATTCACGTGATCATTTATCCTCGATGAATTGCTTCGAGTATTGATAATGAAACAACCGCTCAGCTAGTGTTCGATTAAATCGTTCAAAAATTGCCTGATCTTGGTGTAGGCAGTATGTCCTCGTCGTATGGCGACATTATGTAGCTTCATCATTGATGATACTTCACCTTGAAATTCCTTGCCAGGATCAACCTGGAGGAGATTTGGCCATTGTAAAGGACCACATCGATAAATTCTTTTAAACGCGGAGGCAACTTCAGATGAGGACTTAGTAGTTATCGGCTCAGCTTCTGTGTATCTACTCGCAACAACGACGACGGTTAACGCGTATTTGTAAGTACGTTTTTTAACATTATCGTGTGGAAGAAATAATATATCCGCTTGGTGAGCTTCATATGGAACGCCTACATTAAAGTGTGTGAAGTTAATTTGTTTAGGCGGCGGTGGAAAGATTTGCCATATCGTCTGTCTAGATAACTAATCTGCCGTGGAAACTTTTTGTCATTTCCAGCGTTAGCGAGGTTACTAATCGCTGCACTAACTTTCCAGTATCCGCTCGGAGAATAATAAATCAATTCCATAATATAAGTTACGAGCACCTAATACTAGTTTACTTTTCATCGAGGTTTATATCAACCAAGTAGCTAATTTTTCTTTCAACGTTTTATCTGGAATATAATTCAACGCGTGCATTAATTTTATATTTGCGATATGTCGTTGTGAAAGGTCTTTACTTCGGTATGGGATATCATTAGCATGACAGGCTTTATCAATAGCATTTATCGGATACTCTCCAGGTAAGGGCTGATCTTGATTATGGAGTCGATTTCCCAGACCACAATAACTATATCCTGGCAGACGTTTGTCATCTGGATATTTTGCCCATGGAGTTCCTGGGAGTTTTGTTAACTTGGCAGCAATATCACTTCTCTATTTTTAACTAACAAATCGGATTTTTTTTAAGCGACCTACATTTACGTTATATCTAATGGAGATTACTTACATTTCTGCAACCAAACGACGAGAACGTGTTAAACATCGTACATTGTTACCAAATTCAATTCGAATGATTATAATCGGTCCATCTGGAAGTGGTAAAATACAACTGCTACTTAAATTTAATAATGAAATGGATGAAATGGGATATACTATATTTGATAGCACCAAGTGTAGATGATAAACGCTGTTATGCGGTGTTGAAAGATTTTAACAAGAGGGCAGCAAAGATAACCAATGAAGATATTATTGAATTTATCACTGATATTGAAGATGCTCCAAGCGTCGAAGATAATAACGGGCATAATAATAATCAAGTAGTGTACGATGATGTAATGCTAGACAAACAAACAAAAACCCGATAGGACATTTTCCCGTGGAAGACATAACAATACCGATGTGATCTATGTCACTCAACGATATACCCAAATACCCAAAGTGATCAGAAATAACTGTAATATCTTTGCGGTGTTTAATGGAGTTGACACTCATACACTACGAAATATTCATCAAACATGGTGCTGTGGTGAAATGGATTATAATAAATTAAAAAATTCTTTAGTCATGGTCAAGCCATCCCTCATGGATTTGACTCTCGAACACGATATCGGATAGGACTTGATCTAATATATGGTTAATTAATAGCTGCCATTTAGCAGACGATGCCACCATGCGCGATTAGATTTCGAACATGTAAGCGCGATTTAGCAAAATTGCGTTTGCTTAAAGTTTGTAAGATATACCTGCCGACCATTTTATACAACCATAGAAATAATGAAAATACGTTATTTTAACAAAATTACGCTTGCATCAAAATGGTCTGCTGGTCTGATCTACTATAAGGATGAGAGAAATTAATAATAATAATAATAATAATAATAATATTTATGTTAACAAAATAAGGCTTGTGTAAAAATGGTGGGCAGAACAACTATACTCCTGTTTTGCAGAGTAAATACATATCAAAGTTACGAAATCGGACGATTTTCATTATTTTTAGCAGTAATTACCCTATCAGAATTAGTAAATTTGTCAACGTGCATGATTTTAGTAGTAAAAGAAATGTTCTGTATCAAAAATATTTCTGTGCTCTGACATACTTTAGCTTCATTACTTAGAAGCTGCCATGGTTACTGGGAACGTTTTTTATAATCTTTTTAATCTACATTACGCGTGCATTTGGGCAGTGGTAAATGCTCTATCTGTTCGGGAAATGAATGAACCCGCCCATAGTCTCCTGCTGCCGTGCAGGTTGGCATTGGTTAACCATAGGCTAAGGGAGTAAACACTAAAAGAAAAACATGAGTGGAGACCCTAATGCAGTTGGACAATGTGCTACATCCCCTTATGGCATCTCCTTGGTCAGGAGTGGGATGGGCTCCGTCAGATGACTTTTCCCCAAGACACACTGATAATGCTGGACAAATATGAAGTTATCATACTGGATCGGTCGTCGCCCGAGTCAACAAGGACCGCGCCTGCCCTTGCCCATCAGAACGGAGGTTACAAGTGTGCTACTGGTACTTTGCATAAAATCAGAGCGAGAGACAGCGTTGCCATCGCCACCTGGAACATCAGTACTCTGGCGCAAACTGGAAGACTCCAAACGTTAACACAAGAGATGGAAGCTTACACATGGCACATACTGGGACTGAAGAAGATGGAAAGCCAGTGGAGAACACCAAACTGAAGATGGGCATATACTATAAAATAGTGGAGAGTTAGACAAGTCCATAAATGGAGTAGGCATCCTTGGAAACAAAGCCATCAAGGAATCTATGCTTTAATATCACCCCATATCTAGCATAATTATTTCCATTCGTCTGAAAGAATCTCCCTTTAACATCACAATTATACAAGTCTATGCTCCAACTACTGATCATGATGATGAAGAAATACAGTAGTTTGACAACAAATTCCAGGGTATCATAAACATGTTAAATAAAAAAGGACATCCCAATTATCCAAAGAGACTGGAATTCCAAAGGTGGCAAAGATGCTCTAAAAGTACTGGGATGATCATTGTGGATCCTCTGGCAATCTGCTTACCAATGAAAGAGGGAGAAGATTGCTTGAGTTCGTAAGCTACAACAACTTGGTACTAGCCAACACCCTGGGCCAACATAAAGCTTCACGATGCTAGACATGGCGCGCACCAAATGGAATCCATCATTACCAGATCGACTACATAAAGGTTCAAAACCTGTACCGATCTGGCATCAACAGAGAAAAAACAAGAACATTCCCAGGTGCTGATGCTGGGAATATTCACGACCCCGTGATTATGAACTTCCGAGTGAGGTTGAATAAAATTAACAAGCCAACGAAAATCAGCCTCAAATTCAACCTTGAACAACTGAAGGACCGTAACATCTGCAAATCATTCCAAGCAACAATTGGATGAAAATTTATTCAACACCTTCTGATGGATGTTGATGTTGAAGTGATGACAGACACTTTCAACACAGTTATGACAACATCTGACAAGGACATCATTCGCCTCCATAGCCCAAAGAATAAATCCTGGGTTACACAAGAGATTATTAATATGTGTAATGTCCGAAGAGACCTCAAAAACAACAGACACACAAAAGGGGTATTGGAGCATCTAGAACAAAACCAAGAATATCAGAAAAAACTTGAATAAAGCAAAAGAAGATTGGTTTAGACAAAAGTGCACAGAAATATTGAGCAGTCGGATAAAGAATAACAACAAAAATGCATTCCAAATTGTGAAAGACCTCACCAGACAGAAGCAACTAAGAGTCAGTACCATTCAAGATGAAAATGGAAAATGGCTCACAGAAGCAAGTGACATTGCAGATAGATGGACTGAGTATTGTAAAGAACTTTACAACCATCCATGCAGGTACTTCAAGTTCCAAACTCAACAAATGATGATGATTTCCCCATTCTCAAAGAAGAGGTGGCGTCTGCATTAAGATCACTGAAGAATGGGAAGGCAGCTGGTACGAACAACATCTCATCTGAACTTATCAAGAATGGTAGGGAATAAATGATACATCTACTAACAAAAATCTGTAACAATATCTGGCAGACAGGCGAATGGCCAACACAGGGGACCCACTCACTGATTATAACAATCCTAAAAAAGGCAATCTCCATCTGTGCCGAAAATACAGAACTATCAGTTTGATCAGCCATGCTAGTAAGGTGATGCTGAAGATCATCTTGAACAGACTGAACCCACAAGCAGACGAAATAATCGCTGAGGAAAGGCAGGGTTCCGGTGTGGAAGAAGCACAACAGAACAAATATTCAATCTTAGAGTGCTGTGTGAAAAGTACTCACAACATCAACAATACATCTATCATGTGTTCACAGTTTCCAGAAAGTCTTTTGACAAAGTGTGGCATGATGCATTATGGGCCAAAATTAAGTACAACATGGGTTAAACGTTTACTCACACCATCAAGCAGCTGTATGCCAAGTCTAAATGTGCAGTAACTGCTCATGGTTCTGTGGGGCACTGGTTCAAGACAACAGGTGGAGTACGACAATGCTGTCTCCTGTCACCCATGTATTTCAACGTCTACTTAGAGCGGATCATGAGCGAAGCCCTGCAAAACCACTGTGGGACAGTCAGCATTGGAGAGCGTAACATCACCAACCTCCGCTTTGCAGACGACATTGATGGGCTGGCAGGCAGTGAAGATGAGCTTGCCCCCTTAGTGACGAAACTGGATTAAACATCTTCCAGAGTTGACATGTAGATAAGTGCCGAGAAGACAAAGCTGATGACAAATAGTGTCAAAAAAATCTTAACCAAGATTAAAGTCAGAGGACAGGAATTAGAAACAGTGAGCCAATTCAAATATATTGGTTCCATAATCACGGATGAAGGATCACGATCAGAGCTTTTGTCACGAGCTGCGCACACAACGGCAGTTATGTCAAAGCTAAGACCCATTTGGAGAGACAAGAATAGCTCTCTGAAAACTAAAATCAGACTATTGAGAGCACTAATCATCTGAATCTTTCTGTATTCATGTGAGGCCTTGACCCTCACAGCAGAATTACAACGAATAATCCAGACACTTAAACTGAGATGCTACAGTGCCATCCTAGGCAACTCTTACATGGACCAAATCAGAAATGAAGAGGTGAGTAACACCATCAGGCAAAAAGTAGGCCATTATGAAGACATCACCACTGTCACAAAGAGAAAGCTGAAACGGTATGGCCATGTCACTAGAGCCAACAGTCTATCCACAACATTACTGCAGCATAGTGTCCAAGGTGGTAGAAGGAGAGATAGACAGAGAAGAAAGTGGAGTAACAACATCACAGAATGGACCAGGAAAAGATTTGCGGAGACACAGGCATTACCACATAATCGAGACAAGTGGAGGGAACTGGTCAGATGTTCAGCAGCACAATGCCTCAACGACCACACTAGGTCATGAAACTGATGATGATGATGATGATGATGATGATGATGATGATGATGATGATGATGATGATGATATCAGTAAAGCGTTTATTACCAGAACTAGGGATTCCGATAATGGTTTGACAGCATGCAATTTTGTTGCAGAAGGAAGACAGGATTAAATTAATATAACCTATGCCAGTAAGAACTTACGGTCTAGGGAACACAAATAATCATTGAGTGAGAAACAATGCTTAGCTGTAGTAGAAGGGATTGGTAGGAGAAACAGACCATCGACAATTGTTGTACTTAAACAAAGATAAGGTCGCCAACGCTCGGTTGATGCGTTGGGTGCTAACACTTCAACCCTACCGTTTTCGAGTTGAGTCAATAAGAGGGGTCGAAAACGTAGGTGAGGATTGTTTGAACAGGATTTAAATAGACAATCCGGATTATTTTATAACCAGTGTAGATATTATAAAGCAGCAGCATTAATTATTTACTTTTATTCTGTGTACTTTAAAAAACATGTGAACATTTTTCTCTTGCTGTGGAGGGGGTATTATCACAAAAAGACAAGAAATAACTCGGTTACTCCTTAAAACATTTCTCGATGTATATGCGTACAACGTTTCCTAGATTGAATAATTTTTTCTTAAGCAACTGAATTAGCGTGTATCTCGTCGTCGATCACATGCGGCGTTATACACTAAAATCACGGTGTACAGGGGTATTTCACCCTGAATAATACTCACTCGCCTGTGGATTTAAGGCACGTTTCTTGTTTAAATTACACACTGGTCTTTGGGTCTTGACAAGGAGCGAACGTTCTCCATTTATGTTCTCCAGCAATATGGGTAAGTGTCATGTTCGTATTTTATTTGATATGTGAAGCACATTCATTTTTTAATGTCGTATCGTGAAATGATGCCTTTACTACTATGTCGATTTGAAGCATTGTGAACGTTTTGTTACAAGTTGCTATAAACGGTTTACTTTATTTATAGATTTTAAGTGCGTACCTTTCATTACGACCAGTGTGTTTTCATTGCAGCTGTCTGCATCTATTTGTAGCTGTATGTACCTATGTCTGTACGTATGTCTGTGCTCATGGTGGATTCGTGAAATGTGGGCTTGGCTAATACGAGTGTAATAAGCGTGAAGAGTGTGAGCGGAAGATTGCTTTTAAAAATTAATACAGAATACAGAATACAGAAGATTGCTTTTAAAAATTAAATTCCATGAAGTTAACTGAATCTCGCTTTCATTGTACGAAATTACATGATATTATTTGAATCTAGCTATCGTTACGTGAGAATACATGAATATTACAGTCGTACATTATATATGAACCTTTTTTATTTTGTTTGTTTTCCTATTTGTGAATCTTTGGATAGATTAATTGAATGAGATGTATGTTTTAGAGCGTGAAATAATCACCCTATCCGTAGAAAATATGATTTTTTCTTAATCCAATTCATAAAAGTCCATCATAAAAAATTTCCTAAAAATTTTTGACATCATTAGTGGATGTTCCCTTGTGTCGTCATTTGATTCAAGCATCCATTCAGGTCTATCTTGTTAAAATTGGCACAAGCTGCAGATGAATAATTAAAACCGGCCATTCTCATCACAACACATGGATTTTCTCATTCATATCCTTTACCTCAATAAACATCATCAACCTTAAATTCAGTCAATACGAAACCTAGGATTACTCTGGACAGTACGCTCACATTGCACTAACATGTCATGAATATATGCAATGATGTAAATCTTGAGCCGAGACGCATCAGCCCCATTCATTTCGTAAATACTATTTAGCTGATGCCATAACAACACTTGGGTGTTCATTAGTACTTTCAAGACTGGGTTATTTGTAACTCATTTTTCTGTCTCGTTCCTCTCAATATCTACTCCAGAAAATGTTCAAAAACACATCTGATGTGATCATCCTGAGAATACCACGATCAGAGCACTTCCCCGCTGCTCTGTACTGGCTATCCTTTCGATCCAGAATAAAACACTTTATTTGTTCTGTGCTACGTTTCAGTAACGGACTTCAGCCCAATATACCTATCCGACTTTACCCGCGTGTACACACAAACAATATACTTGCGCTCTTCTTCTGATAATCGTACACTTATTATTCCCACTCTGAATACGAAGTGATATGGACAACGTTTTATAGCATAGCTGGGCCCAGCAACATGGTACGAATTTGAACTTAAGACGCAAAGTCAGTCATCCCATTCAAGAGTGCTCTTAAAACTAGGCAATTTCGAATGCAAAAACAAACTAATAATACACTAATAATAATAAATACCAAACGTTTCATACCTTAAACATTTTAAGCAGGTTTTATGTTTTACAATTTCATGGTGCTTTCTGTAATCATATCAGTATAAGTTTTTTTAGTTACAGGTGTTATCTCGTGTTGTAAAGCGCTTAGAGCTACTAGTGATTAGGTTCTATACAAATTCATCATTATTTTTTTACATATAAATGCAGCAGAAAATTTAGTAATTTCTGTTAAAAATTGAAAACTTCTATTCTATTCTGGCTTAATGTATTTTAATGGAAACGTACACATACAATGATAATTACTGAGCTATTTATATCCGGCAGAGATTGAGAATATAGTATTAATTTCTATCAAACAAGTTCGTGTACCAGTCAAGCTTTAAACATGCCAACACATGACCAGGAAGAAATACCACCCTGATCAGTTTAAGGCTTGCAATAGTACATACAAAGTTGTATTTCCAGTCTATTTTTAGAACATTTTTTCCTCTCTCATTTTGGTGGTGGTAGAAGAGTTATATTGATGCATATTTGGTATGGATTTAAAGGTAATTGTTTATTCTTGAGAAGATGAGCAGAGAGAGTGGTTTTCAGTGTGTAATTTGGCGACAGTGCACATGGAGTAATAAGGCTTTGGTGATGATCCGGAAGTGAAATATGTGTTCTGTTTACATGCTGCTCTGTTTACAGTGCAGCAGCTCAAAAAAATGCCGATCAACCCTTGACAAGAATTTCACCGTGAAGTCATCTTTGGAGGTATTTTAGATTAACATATGATTTGTATTGATTGTCACACTGTGGAAAGGTCAGTACTGAGAAATATATGTAGAGAACATATAGTAAAATTAATTGTGGTCTATGTCCTGTACAGGCAGTATTGATGAAACTTTAATATGCTATAAAATTTTTAATATTAATGATAAACACATGAAATTTGTAGGTGTTATATATATTAACATTTAAAATAGAAAAATGCCATTAGAATTTAAAAATTAATTTTAATTTTTAAAATTTTAATAATTTTTTTAAAAAAATTAAAAAATTAAAATTTGCCCCTAAAAATGCACATAGATAATATTTTTGGAAATTATATCAAATGATATCAGCATGTTTATACTTCTACACCACATACAAGCTACAATGATGGATATTTGTCAAATTTTGTCAGAGAAAATTTCTTTGTAAGTCAAAATGAGACATACATTTAAAATGTATGAAAGACAGATTCTATTTTGTATTGATCATTCAAACTATTTATTAGGGGTCCAATCAGATAATTTATGTGTTTATGATGGGGTGACTTCCTGAGTAACACATATATGCTTATATAGCCTTTAGTAATTGTTAACAAATATAGTTACAGGGTGTTTAGTGAGAGGACAGTGATGAAAACTTCATACTAGAACCTACTCAAGTTCTCTACTAAATCAGTTTAAACTTTCTGAGAATGAAATGAAGGCTAAAGGGATAAAATATACTTCCCACATGTATATTTACCCTTGGATGTAAGAAAACAGCAAAATGATGTAAGGTGAAGACAAAATGCATTCAATTTTATTGTTCAGTTTGGTTAAGATATTGATTAGTCAAGCGCGGCATTGTGGCCTGTATGATGTTATGTAAATTCTAATGATCTATCTTAATTTATGCATTGTTAATTGCTAATAATATTTGCTAACTGACACTCTAAAGATTGTATAAGATATATTCAAACAGATATTTTGAGTTTAACTGTGTACAACTGATCTTAGCATGGTTACATATCCCACATGAACAAATATCCACATATTTTAGAATGTTTGGGATCCAAAGTTCACATTCAGTATATCATATAGGCTGACATTGTACCTACAGTGAATCTGTAAGACACATTTTTGGCTGTGTGCGCTAAATGTATCCCAAAATGTTATTTTCTTCATTAATATGCCCATGTATGGTAACATATTTCAATTCAGTACTTGGATAGAGTGCGGTATTGTAATATCAGCTGATATCTGATTCTATTGAACCATTGAGGTTAATAATTGGTATCAAACACCCTTAAAAATACACTTTAAATGTTCAAACAGATCATTGGAATTATTTTTGCACATTTGATCATAACAATTACATTGTATATGTCCCACATATGCAAATTTCCATTCTTGTTTACAAGTTTTGGGGATCAGAATTTCACATTTAGTTTATGATATAGGATGTATTGGTACCTGTAGTTGATATGTGTGGCCACATTTGGCTGTATTCTCTTGCAATATCCAGAATTATTATTTCCCTCATAAATAAGATTGCTTATAGTAATATATTCTTTTTTACTACATTGTCGCTTGACTTTCCTGTATACTGGCATGTACTAATGTTTCCACCAATGATCAAACCTCACCGTCCCCGCATTTCCTTAAAGTTTGTGATGCATAGTCTACCTGATTAGTTATTTCACCAGTGCATGACCAGATATGCTTATAGAAACTTCATATACTTTTAGGATGAATTTATTACTTTAATACATGACTATTACTTCACATTTCTGAGTGTCACTCTGTCAAGTTTAATATTTATTTCCTATGCTTGCAGCCTGAATGTTATTTGTAAATCACTATATCTAACACATTTTAACTTCATTTGCATACATCTTACTGTTTTCTAGATATAAGTGAAACATTTTATATCTTTTCAGGTCTAGGCTGGTATCTGGAACAAAGTGTTAGTGGTGGATTAGCTTGGAAGCTCTCCAGTAGTCAGGTGGTGATAGCAAGGTTTCATAAGGACATATGCAGTGTACTGCCATAAGTGATCATGATATCACAACACTAATATAAAGCACCTCAAGGATATGGCTTAGATCTTCATGAGAGAGATTAGCACCATTGTTCAGTAAGGTAAAGCCTGCCTAAAAACTGTATTTTCCTATCTTATAGTCGCTTTTTGTAGTTATCGACACTGAAATGTAATGCAATTTTCCTATAAAACATGGAAGTGGTCCCATCAGATGTTTAAATCTGAGTGCACTATTAGTTATTCAAATAACTGCCTATATACCTGACACAATAAATATGGAACATAGCACTTATTGTTGCTTCTTTAGTGTGTACACCTATACGCACCTTGACAGGCATATTGCGGTTTGTTGCCAAAATCACTATGAGTCATGCTACTTCATTACCCCTGGGAAAATTGTTCCCAATTACACAGACCCAAACCACCATTTATTTTAAAGATCATTGATTGATCAACTTTTCTGTCTAAACTTTGACAAAATCTGTTTTCAAACTTTTATGAAAATTTAATTTTTCAATAAAATTTAGTTTATAAATTTAAATGTTTATTAAAATTTCCATTAAAATTTTAAATGATCCAAATGTATAAACTTTAAACATATTTTCAGACAGGCCTCATCTTGTAGTACAATTAGGTTTTTACAGCATTGAAAAAGTCCTATAAATAAGGAAGATATAGCAAATTTAGTTTTGGTTTCTCAAGAACACATGGATCAGGACGTGCACCCTGTATAACACCAGCACTACACACTTTCCAGCAGGTGTCACATGACTTGTATGCAAGGAAATTCAAAAAGACTTCATGTATAAAGTTTAAATAGGTGTGGCATTCAAATATAAAAGTTTTACTAAAATTTGCCCCAAAAAGTTGGGCCTGTCAGGAATCACACCACAATTAATACTTCCAGTTCAGTACCCACGAATGTAGTTCCAGTCTATTTTTAGAACATTTTTTCCTCTCTCATTTTGGTGGTGGTAGAAGAGTTATATTGATGCATATTTGGTATGGATTTAAAGGTAATTGTTTATTCTTGAGAATATGAGCAGAGAGAGTGGTTGTCAGTGTGTAATTTGGCGACAGTGCACATGGAGTAATAAGGCTTTGGTGATGATCCGGAAGTGAAATATGTGTTCTGTTTACATGCTGCTCTGTTTACAGTGCAGCAGCTCAAAAAAATGCCGATCAACCCTTGACAAGAATTTCACCGTAAAGTCATCTTTGGAGGTATTTTAGATTAACATATGATTTGTATTGATTGTCACACTGTGGAAAGGTCAGTACTGAGAAATATATGTAGAGAACATATAGTAAAATTAATTGTGGTCTATGTCCATACAAAGTTGTACGTCAATATAAAAAAGGGAAATAAAAGGAGATGCTTAATAATGGCGGCTGCTATAACACATGCTGAAGACGAACCAACTTGTCCCATTTGTATGGGCTTATTCAACGTACCAAGACAGCTGCCGTGTGCCCACACATTCTGAGTTGTCTACAGTCATACATCACAAGCAAGGCTATAGAACATGAGAACAAGAGATGCATCGAGTGTCCGGTATGTAGAAAAACAGCAGGTCATTTTACACAGAATAAACCAACTAGTGAATGGGCATCTATCTTTCCAGTCGACACTGCGATACAATGCATCTTACCGAAGAAATCGAAAGTAGATCGTGTATGTGATGCTTGTACCGCTGAAGGCTCCTCTGTAACAGCCACAGGCTTCTGTGTAGTATGCGAGGAAGCAATGTGTGATGATTGTGTTAAGTCCCATAGGAAACAGAAAATATCCAAAGCTCACTCTATTCTTACAATGGAAGAGTTATTGAACAATCCACAAAATATGATGAAATTTGCTGAAGGTTTTACATGTCTTGATCACGAAGATGAAGATCTAAAATTTTACTGCAATAATCACAAAATTGCCTGTTGTGGAATGTGTTATTTTGAAAGCCACAACACTTGTTCTAAGGTGAGAAAGTTGAAGGAGGAACTCCCAGCTCTCTTACGTGAAACCAAAACTAGTGAAAACATTTATGAGTTGAAGAAACTAGAAACTCACTTAAAATTGGTTATCGATGTAAAGGAGTCTAATATTAAGGATCTAGAGTTCCAAATTAATACACTGACTGATCAAATCCGAGAAGTGAGAACGAAAATCAACACAGCTTTGGACGAATTAGAGACGAAAGTGAAGATGGAGGGAATGAGAATTCACAAGGAAGTTGCTATTAGGACACAAGAAGAAAACCATCAATGTTTGTCACTGATTCATGCCATAAGAAATTCTCAGCTTCTATGTGAAACAGTGCACAAATATGGAATGGATATACAAAAATTTCTGACTGCAGAAAAAATAAAGTCACAACTACCTTTATATTACTCTCAGGTCAGAGAAAAGTATGAGAGGACAGATGCACTGACAGTGCAGGTGAAATTTACTCCACTGTTAGAATCTATTCTGTCACTCTCATCATCGGATATTGGAAAACTTGTGACCATGAACGGCTCAACTCTTTCTATACCTGGCTTGGGGAAACCAACAAAGGAATGCCAGGTTAAGAAAGTTGAAACAGTTGATGTTAATATTACTGGTAATACACCATATTATACTGGCATTACTATTCTCCCTAGACACAGGGTGATGCTTGTTGATAATAACAATCATCAGTGTATTCTTCTTAACAATTCACATCAAGTAATTGCGACATACAAACTCACAGAGGATCCTTATGATATTTGTGTGATGGATGATGAGGAAGTGGCTGTATCTGTGTGTAATCAAAACAAAATTTAGATTTTATCAGTCAGGGATAATGTCATCAGTCCAGTCAGAACAATAACAACGAAATATAAGTGCAGGGGAATTGCAGCAGCTAAAAATGGAGAGATGGTTGTGGTTGGAGACTGTGGTAATAACAAGTATTGCTGGAGTCTAATCAGAGATGGGACAGAGGTAAATTATTCTGATCAGTATGAATCAAGATCTCGATACTATTACAACAACAGCTACATAGCACTGAATAACTCTAAAACACAAGTTTACTGTACCTGATAATAATTCCCTTCTGTGTTACAATATGGAAGGCAAAAAGCAGTATACTTACAGTCCAGACAACCTCAAAGGTCCTAGAGGAGTAGCTGTGGACAGGGATGACAACATCTATGTTGTTGGATATTCTTCTCATAACATTCACCAAATATCACCAGAAGGATGCATAATACAGGTCATAACTACAGGAGTGCCACATAATCCAGGGGAAATCAGTTTTGATAACATTAGGGATACTTTATCATTACAAACTGTTCTGAAAAAACAAAGCTACACATTTACCAACTGAAATAAAACTTAAAAACTGGAAATCTAGTCATCATAGATCATATGATAAATGTCTTTTGAAGAAATAGATAGTTGACATTTCTTTGAAGGTGCAAATAATTGACTCTCAGTTCATGGACAGACACTTCTCACACTTTTATATATATTATAACCTTTCTCCTATCTGGCAATATTAATTAACTTTATAAAGGAAAGAGAATGGTTACAGTTCTTTATCAGATTATACATTGGACTTCATACCTAAGTTGAGAATATTATTGTAACTATAAAATTTGAAACACAATATAATATAATATATAATAGTTTGGTCATTTATGGTGGTAAATGATTACCAAATCAATATTATTTCATGCACTGGAAAATTAGTATGAAATATTTTCTTATTTAAAAAAAATGAAACTAATAAACGGTTTGTATTAATTAGAAGATTGGTGGAAAATAACAAGTAAAATGAATTGCACAAAAATTGGTTTATAATACAGGGAATAGTTAAAATGGGATTTCATAATTTGTTACTCAGCTTTACCTCAGAATTTGAAATCTACCTAATTTGTATGTACAATTTACAAGTCTTTTTGGCAATTAACACTGAATTTTAAAATTAAACTTTTGTTTATCTTTATATATTTTTTTGATTAATAATGCTCAATTAATTCCATGAGAAAATAAATATTTGAAGATTTTAATCTACGTATTTCTATTGCATCATCTACCTGTCATCACTTGTTAAATATTAAATATTCATCGATGAACATGCATATTCAGTACACATTATTTGTTGTACACATTTGTTGGATCTATGTATCTGACAGCCTGTGCAGCAGTAGCAGTCCTCCATTTCTTCTCAACCATTTGCTATAATTTCTTCCCTGCTAATGGCACTTCTACTATTACTTCTTTTTCGTCCCTTCTTAAAAATCTAGTGGAACAACTAGGATTACCAATCCTACTATTACTATTTCATCCATTCTAACAGTACAACTAGGATTACCAAACCAACTATTACTTTCTGAATTTTGCAAAACATAATAAAAGCAAAACTATTAAAATATTTTAATGTTTTAAAAGACTTGTGTACCATCTCCTTCATACATTATTTTCTCTCTTGTTTCAAGTAGATTCAGTAATGATTCATCACTGAAATTTTCTTCCTTTGGTAAATTTATTTTATATTTTGATTGCTACAACAATTTCATTAGTACACCAGATCTATGTGACATTGCTGGATGGGCCAATGTCTGAGGCCTGTCTAACTTTATATACCCAAAAAACCAACTAGTAAAATACTGAATGGCTTTACGAATACGACATATCTAATGTTATAGGTGGGGGTCCTCTATTCCTTGTAACTACTTGTGAACAAGTGTTTGGCTGGATATCTGAGACCTTTCAAATGGATGACTCCAAGCCTGAAGCCTGTCTTAATCTCTTCCACGTATAATTGTCAAAAAGGATGAATCTATGCCTGAAGCCTGTATAATGTCAGTTAGACCCCTCTTATAATATGAACTACTTTTCAAAGGTTTTACTTATGTTAATTCATACATTGCTGTTATAGTTGCATGTTACCAATGTTTTCTACTTAAAGATCATTGTTGATTAGGTCCTATGTTTTCTACAGAAAGATCATTGTTGATTGGGTCCTATGTTTTCTACAGAAAGATCATTGTTGATTGGGTCCTATGTTTTCTACAGAAAGATCATTGTTGATTAGGTCCTATGTTTTCTACAGAAAGATCATTGTTGATTAGGTCCTATGTTTTCTACAGAAAGATCATTGTTGATTGGGTCCTATGTTTTCTACAGAAAGATCATTGTTGATTGGGTCCTATGTTTTCTACAGAAAGATCATTGTTGATTGGGTCCTATGTTTTCTACAGAAAGATCATTGTTGATTGGGTCCTATGTTTTCTACAGAAAGATCATTGTTGATTGGGTCCTATGTTTTCTACAGAAAGATCATTGTTGATTAGGCCCTATGTTTCCTACAGAATGATCATTGCCTATATTTCCTACGCAAAGATCTTTGTTGACCAAGCCCTGTGTTTTCCACAGAAAGAAATCCATCAGCATGCAACAAAAAGTTTATAATGTTTTCTGAGAAACTACCTAGTGGATTTCACCATATAATGTTATCTGTGATAAACAATTTGATATATGTCCTAAAGCACTGGTCATATGCAAATTAAAACCCAATGACTTTCATTTTTTCCTGAGACATTACTGGTAAACCATGTTCACATACAAGCTAGTACCAGCATTCCCTCTAAGCTGCGCGCGTGCACATGCACAGCTGCTCAGGCATCCCCACACAGCTAAATTGTCAATTATTTTATCAATCCAACGTTAAATTTTGCTTGTCTCCATAATGCTTGCACAGTGCAGCGAGCACTGCACGCACATCTACCATTCGCTTAGAGGGACCATTGGCAAGCACCCAATAATTTTCATCAGGCACTTGTTATTTGTGGGGAAATTAAGGTGCAGAAATATTGGGATAACAAAATAATTATAAATTACATGTATAGAGATATTAGATAATATAATATCAACAATTTATTGAATTTTAAGTACAAAAATTAAACAAGACCAAAAGTCTACAATTTTGATGTTTATTTATGTTGAATGAGCCATGCTTCCCAATGCCTTTCACAAACAATGCTGCACCTAAAAAAGAGAGAAAAACATGTTGTTAAAAACGGCATATTATATGATTTAGTGCTACAAATTCTGACACTCAGTCAATAAGAAAACGTTAACAGCATGATGCTGGAATACTGTAGTAATCCAAACCAAATGTTATATTTGCGCAAGGTTAACAATTTCTCCATGTTGATTAATAAATATTGAACAATTTTGTTTGTTGTACTGGTGATTTCAAGCTACATCTAGATCTGGTGGTTCATTATGTATCTACCGATCTGGGTCTATTTTATTCAGTATACAGCTGGATGTAAAAGTTCTCTATGCACCAGATAGTCTAAATCTAAATTATTTTGTTTGATTTATGAGTTTAAGCTAGGTCTAGTTATGCAAGCTGATTAGGTACCAGCATATCAGGGTGAATGTCATGTGTTGCATTTACAACTTGAAGCTAACAGTCATGGGACATTTCATGATAACTGAATAGCATGAATGTTTCAGTTAGAATAAATAGTTATTCCCTATATGTTAAACATGAGACATTTCATGATAATTCAGTGAGGAACGCATAGCACCATGCTGCTAGGTCACGCATGATGGTAAGTGCAAAAATCATAACAAGAAAAAGATGGAACTTATGGCTACAACTAGTATGAACACATAAATGAGTAAACTTTCTGGAAACTCAAACAACTTGGTTGTTTTGTATTGAAAATGATAATATCATGTATACACTGACAAAGTTGTACACAAAAAAGCCATCTTTCTATGTATGCAAATTCATTCATAGAATTTCTATAGTTTGATGAAACTCGGAGATGACCAGATATAGTCGACTGGTATTTAAAGTTGCTATCATTGTAAATGTGTTAAAGACAGCTGACAGAAGGATATAAGCTTTATTCTAAATTAATGTCATAAGGGAAAAACATTTGCCAGCAAGATATATAGATATATTGCGACATAAAGATAGCAATCATTGGAAACTGTAGAACTAGTTGTTGCACATAGGTGATTTCTGTATAAAGTTTGACAGTTAAAACAAATACCACACATCAAATATCAGTCATTACTACTATTTTGTTATCAATATTTATTTATTTGTGCCATGAAACAAAATCATAATTGCAGGTATATACCGTTCTCTCTCAGATTTATTTATTCTGCACATGATTATTTCACCTTGTTGATTTTAATCCATGCTAGAAATGAAATCGCACCAATTTAAAGATATACACCCATCTTAGTTTGTTTCACCCAATGCAGACAATATCTGCATTTGTAAGTTGGAAAAAATGTTGTTTTAGAAATTCATATATTGATCCTCTTAAGTTAGTGTCAACATGACTAGAGTTATGGCCATAAGAGGGATAAGAACTGTTAGTATATATTTTAAAATAAAAATTAATTTTAATTGTAAAATAAGTTTGTGTAGAACAAATAGTGAATGTAGATACACTCTTACTGACCACCAAAGGAGACAGGGAGAAACCATTGTTTGATTAGGAAACACCTTGCTACTCACCATGTAAGGCAGATGACTGTTAAATACAGGACATTTGTGCAGGAAATTTGACTTTATGAGAATTAGAATGGCCATTGTGAACATGTGATTTTTGGGTATGGGTGACCACAAGGACAGGTTTTACAATATGTAATAGGAATTTAAGGATTTGTCGAGACACCAACATAAAGAATAGGGCTATAAGTAGCAGTGGAGACACCAACATAACTAATTGGGATATAAATAGATGTGGTGACACCAAGAAAAACAAAGGGATACGAAGAGTTGTGGAGACATCAAAATAAACAATAGAGACATAAGGAGCTGTGGCGATGACAAAAATAATTTTGGTGATATTTGATGTCTTACAGCACAGCAACACTAGTTATTTAGACCAACGGCAATTGGTGTAAAACACACCATGACTGCTGCCAGTCACATCCATTCTACGTCCCCCAAACGATAAGGGGGTCATAAATCACTGAATCATATAGCGAGTCTTGCACCATTGGGGGAGGTGGGTCATGAATCATTGGCGTATAACAAATATGATACACTAACCAATGAGCTGAATGACTCTGGAATCCATTACTGGAAGCCCCTTCCAATCGCCAATCCCACAGAGAGCATATTGATGTCCCAACAACTTTACTATGAAAGTGTTTTGTTGCATTGTAAATGTATGCCAACCTGTTCCTCTATTGGCTAGTCTCATTTCCAGTACTTAGTTTGCCCCAACTGGTCTGTCAGTAAGGATTAGGTCAAGGGCACGACACAGTCCTATCAGCATGGTATGTCTGACAGTGTCTCCCATAGATGATGGGCACACCTGTAACAAAGAAATAAATAAATTTTCCATTCATTGGCTTGGTGTCTTTGTTTTATAGTTGTTTATTTGACTAGGGCATCATTAAGCAGACATGTAGCATTATGTCCCACCCAGTTACATTATCCTGACACGAGGCCAACCATCCCTAACACTAACCTATTAATGCTGAGCATCAGGCGAGGCAGCTGTTAGTACCATTTTTGTAAGTCTTTGGTATGACTCGGACGGAGATCGAACCAAAGACCTCTCACTTCCGCGACAGACACTCTAACCACTAGGCCACCAGAGCAGTCAAATCTGATTCATGTCAACGGATCAGAAAGATGCATAAGTTACTATTGCAAACTGAATACATGTAATGACAATAATCATGACACAATACACTTTGTATGCCAAGGCAACTGGAATAAAGTCCCCGTCCAAAGGACACACTACACAGGCTGATGAAATGAAAAAATTCAATCCTACACCCTTTTGATCATGAATCTGTTAAGCACTAAGCACATCATGGTATCGGTCTTAGTGATAGTGTTAGCAATGTAAAATAATTCAGAATAATCATTCGCTAACGTAAGCAATGAACCATTAATTTTAAATGGCTCAAGATTTTTTGTATCTCTCTTATGGACAATTTAATTTTTGCATACTTGGAATTGGTCAAGTTGCTTACTTGCTTGTTTACATTGACAACTTTTTTGTGGAGGCTTTAGAAAAGATTGAATGATTTGTTAACATTTATCAGAGGTCTCAGAAATGTTTAATCACAAGCATTTGGATGCTAATTTTTATCTATGATGCAGAAAATCACTTAGGCAGGAGTCCTAATAATAATCTTAATCTTAAGGCTCAAAATGTATTGTTACATTTTTCACATCATTATCTGGCAGCGAGCCACATATGTAAAGCACATGATCATCATGGACCCACTAAGACAGCCAACTACAGAATTCATGCACATAAATGTCACACCATGAACCCACCAATGCAGCCAACTACAGAATTCATGCATATAAATGTCACACCATGGACCCACTAAGACAGCCAACTGCAGAATTCATGCACATGAATGTCGCACCATGGACCCACTAAGACAGCCAACTACAGAATTCATGCACATGAATGTCGCACCATGGACCCACTAATGCAGCCAACTACAGAATTCATGCACATAAATGTCGCACCATGAACCCACTAATGCAGCCAACTACAAAATTCATGCACATGAATGTCGCACCATGGACCCACTAAGACGGCCAACTGCAGAATTCATGCGCATGAATGTCGCACCATGGACCCACTAAGACGGCCAACTGCAGAATTCATGCGCATGAATGTCGCACCATGGACCCACTAAGACGGCCAACTGCAGAATTCATGCACATGAATGTCGCACCATGGACCCACTAAGACGGCCAACTGCAGAATTCATGCACATGAATGTCGCACCATGGACCCACTAAGACGGCCAACTGCAGAATTCATGCACATGAATGTCGCACCATGGACCCACTAAGACAGCCAACTGCAGAATTCATGCACATGAATGTCGCACCATGGACCCACTAAGACAGCCAACTGCAGAATTCATGCACATGAATGTCGCACCATGGACCCACTAAGACAGCCAACTGCAGAATTCATGCACATGAATGTCGCACCATGGACCCACAAAGACAGCCAACTGCAGAATTCATGCACATGAATGTCGCACCATGGACCCACTAAGGCAGCCAACTGCAGAATTCATGCACATGAATGTCGCACCATGGACCCACTAAGGCAGCCAACTGCAGAATTCATGCACATGAATGTCGCACCATGGACCCACTAAGGCAGCCAACTGCAGAATTCATGCACATGAATGTCGCACCATGGACCCACTAAGGCAGCCAACTGCAGAATTCATGCACATGAATGTCGCACCATGGACCCACTAAGGCAGGCAACTGCAGAATTCATGCACATGAATGTCGCACCATGGACCCACTAAGGCAGGCAACTGCAGAATTCATGCACATGAATGTCGCACCATGGACCCACTAAGGCAGGCAACTGCAGAATTCATGCACATGAATGTCGCACCATGGACCCACTAAGGCAGGCAACTGCAGAATTCATGCACATGAATGTCGCACCATGGACCCACTAAGGCAGCCAACTGCAGAATTCATGCACATGAATGTCGCACCATGGACCCACTAAGGCAGCCAACTGCAGAATTCATGCACATGAATGTCGCACCATGGACCCACTAAGGCAGCCAACTGCAGAATTCATGCACATGAATGTCGCACCATGGACCCACTAAGGCAGCCAACTGCAGAATTCATGCACATGAATGTCGCACCATGGACCCACTAAGGCAGCCAACTGCAGAATTCATGCACATGAATGTCGCACCATGGACCCACTAAGGCAGCCAACTGCAGAATTCATGCACATGAATGTCGCACCATGGACCCACTAAGGCAGCCAACTGCAGAATTCATGCACATGAATGTCGCACCATGGACCCACTAAGGCAGCCAACTGCAGAATTCATGCACATGAATGTCGCACCATGGACCGACTAAGGCAGCCAACTGCAGAATTCATGCACATGTCGCACCATGGACCCACTAAGGCAGCCAACTGCAGAATTCATGCACATGAATGTCGCACCATGGACCCACTAAGGCAGCCAACTGCAGAATTCATGCACATGAATGTCACACCATGGAGAAACTAAGGCAGCCAACTGCAGAATTCATGCACATGAATGTCACACCATGGAGAAACTAAGGCAGCCAACTGCAGAATTCATGCACATGAATGTCACACCATGGAGAATCTAAGGCAGCCAACTGCAGAATTCATGCACATGAATGTCACACCATGGAGAAACTAAGGCAGCCAACTGCAGAATCCATGCACATGAATGTCACACCATGGAGAAACTAAGGCAGCCAACTACAGAATCCATGCACATAAATGTCACACCATGGAGAAACTAAGGCAGCCAACTACAGAATTCATGCACATAAATGTCACACCATGGACCCACTAAGACAGCCAACTACAGAATTCATGCACATAAATGTCACACCATGGACCCACTAAGACAGCCAACTAGAGAATTAATGCACATAAATGTCACACCAATAACCCACTAAGACAGCCAACTACAGAATTCATGCACATAAATGACACAAAACCATGGACCCACTAAGGCAGCCAACTGCAAAATTAATGCAATCAGTATGTGTCGGCATTTTCTGGACTGGACTATCTGAAGTTTCAGAAGCATCAGGATAATTATCCTGGGCCAAGTCTGAACCATATGAAATATTGATAATGGTTAGGATATGAACACTTTCATCAAAGTGACCATTCTTCAGATTGCTTCATCATTATGGAAGATGTAATTGAATACAGTCCAAAAATTAAATACTAAATTATTTTTAGTATTTAAAAATACTAGTCTCAGTCAAATGGATATTAATTACAAAAAATGTCTGTGTACAAATCATACATTGTAATTAAAGGATAGGCAATTCTTAAATTCTTAAAATATCTAATTTACACAATGTTAATATATGTACAAAAAATACACACAATCCATTTTCATACTTCCATCATTAGGTTCTCATCTTCAAAATCAAAATTCATGATAAAATATGTACAAAACCCTGACTTGATCCTCATACACAACAATATTGGTTTGTTTTTTGTTTTTAATGGTTTGACGCCATTTTTCAGCACAATATAGGCTATACATGGCAGCCAGTATTAATGGTGGACGAAGAACCTGGAAAAACCCTGGAAAGAACCACATACCCACGAGAAGCTACTAGGAAGCTTTCTCACATAACTACATTAGCCTAATCTTAGACTCGAACTCACGCAGACAGAGGTGAGATGGCAGTGATCAGAGAATACTTTGGAACTAGCATCCTTAGAGTAAGTACATGCTACCAAGGTGAATGGATCACCTTGGAACTAGCATCCTTATAGTACATGCTACCAGTGCATTCTACCATAGTGAATAGATGACCTTGGAACTAGCATCCTTTTAAAGTACATGCTACCAAGGTGAATGGATGACCTTGGAAATAGTATCCTTTCTAAATTTCTAGCTTGTAACTCCATTTAATCAAGAAAAATAGTTGCCAACTTCTACATAGTGTGTGTGTGTGTATGACCTCAATTGTAATTAGTGTCAAATCATTTTATTGATGCTAATACTAAGAGATTTTTAATGAGCAACAGCAGAGTTGCATTTGTAGATGGATATGCAAGATTCTATATTCTTTAAACATAAAAAACATCTATGAGTCTTAATATATGCACATTAATTACTACTACATATAAATATATAATCTATATATATTCACAATTAATAATAAATATTCAGTGAATAAATCATCATAAATAATTTTTCAATATATGTAATTTTATTAGCCAGTAAGCATTACTGCACAAATATCATATCTGACAAAACTGAATGTTATGTGAGATGGAAAGACTTGTAAAGATACAAGTACATGTCATGATACATTTCCTGTGACACAAATACTTGTCATAATAAAACTACATACTTAACTTGTCATGGTATAATTGTACACCAAGTTTGGGCGCAAGCACTTGCCATGATACAACTACTTACCGAGTGTCATGGGACAAAACACTTGCCATGATACAACTACCTACCGAGTGTCATGGGACAAAACACTTGCCATGATACAACTACCTACCGAGTGTCATGGAACAAACACTTGCAATGATACAACTACCTACCGAGTGTCATGGGATAAAACACTTGCCATGATACAACTACCTACCGAGTGTCATGGGACAAAACACTTGCAATGATACAACTACCTACCGAGTGTCATGGGATAAAACAATTGCCATGATACAACTACCTACAGAGTGTCATGGGACAAAACACTTGCCATGATAAAACTACCTACTGAGTGTCATGAATATTTATGGTCAAGAAAAGGATTGTTGGAGATTAAATGAAATCAAAATTAATGTATGTTATGAAAACCCTGAAAATCCAGATGTCATTAACTAATTACTTGATATCAAATCACATAATTTGATTGGCTAAACACCAATCAATCAGAAGCTAAAATTTCGAGGTGAATCCTGTGACAGTCCTTTGAATGGCAACATTTCTTGTCTTCAAGCTGTTAAAAACTGAATTGTCACCATATGAAAATGATATAAATATCATTTAAAATGAATCTTGGGTCTAAGATGGAGATACATAGGATGCACAGTTCGTTTCTTACCCTATACTTGATGATACAAAGTCAGTAGAAAACTTTCCCTTCTTTAAATGCAAGCACGTCTTCCAGCAAGTTCCTTACTAATCATTCCATACATTTATTTGATAAATGACAAATAAGACTAGCTTGACCATTTTGGCAAATAATACTGAATGCCTCTTCCCATACACTCATTGCCACATGACCTTATAAAACTGTGGCACATGCTAAATGCTCATACACAGACATTGCCAAATGAAATTCTAAAACTGACATATAATGTTAAATGCCACACACAAACATTGCCACATGACATTCTAAAACCGTGGCATATAATGTTAAATGCCCATCACATGCATTGTCACATGACATTCTAAAACTGACATATAATGTTAAATGCCCATACACATACAATGCACATTACAATCTACACCTGAAAATTATCCTATGATAACCATGATCTGGATAACTATTCATACCAAATCTCCTGCAGAAAATGCCCATTATGGCTGACTCCTCCATGACCTTGAGGTCAAACATCAATGCCTGTTCCATGCCTCCAGCAACTGCATAACCAGACACAGCTGCAGTGATTGGCTTCGATGTCAGAAGTCGAGATGGAACCTTAAATAAAATCAGATAATGGCTACCTGTAATGTTTTGGGATTTTGTAATAGAAATTTATAGTAAATTAATTTCATTATATACTGTATACACACACACACATACACATATACACAAGAAATGAAAATTCTGTGTACTGTATTATGCAATTATTGCCTATAACCTTGACCTATGACCTTTTAATGCAATTATAACCATATTGTTTTCAAGCTGCTAGTGAACCTATAAAAATGCACAAATATTCATGAAGTAGACATGAGGTATTTGCTGACTGCAAACCAATAAATGATACAGGCAGAACTGCATGACATGTCATGTAGCATCCTCATGTAGAAAGATATTGTGGTCAAGCATTATTTTGAATTCTGCAGAGCATTACTACATCAAAGTAACTCAATAAATTGAGGCAGAAGATCCCAAATTTTTAAAGCAAAAAGTCCCACATTACAGAATGACTCTATACGGCCATTCCCCAGCCCACCACAAATTGGTAATATCCTTATAAAATGAATTCTTATCTCCTTCCATATTCTCTTTTAATGTTAAGTTTGAAATTAAGTCATAATTCATTAGTATACATACAGCAGGTCTGAATTTCATCCTTTTCATTTAGGTTCAGGTATTTAAGGTCATCTGATAGTATACATACAGCAGGTCTGAATTTAATCCTTTTCATTTAGGTTCGGTTATTTAAGGTCATCTGATAGTATACATACAACAGGTCTGAATTTCATCTTTTCATTTAGATTTGGTTTTTTAAGGTCATCTGATAGTATACATACAGCAGGTCCGAATTTAATCTTTTTCATTTAGGTTTGGTTATTTAAGGTCATCTGATGGTATGATTTGAATATGAACCCAAACCCTTCAGTGATACTCATGTCATGCTAACCACTGAACCAATGCAACCATTATGTATACAGGGTTCATAATACTGAATGATAAATTCAAAGACTTTTCCCAAAATTTCAAAGACTACAAGCATAGATTTACAAGACCTATTTTCGCACACATCTTGTATCAAAGTTATTTTATATGAGAAAATAATGCAATGTAAAATACTACCGTAATAAACGTTTAATGATGAAGTTCAAACTATAATTAATTTCCTAATTTCAATGCTAGAAAAATATTTTCTGCATTAGTCATATGATACATCCCTACTTTGTTTTAGACATTCACATAATGATGCCTTGAGTTACAGTGTCAACATGTATGGAGTTATGACCAAGTATGATAAGAACTGTTAGCACATTGATTTAGTTATCGAAACAATACCTTTCTCATGAAGCAAAATTTAAGTTTATGTAGAATGAATGTTGAATGTAGATACACTTTATTGACCACTAAACACCCTGCTACTCAACACACAAGGCAGATGACTGTTAAATACAAGACAAAGAAGCTGTGTACACTCCAACAT
Organism: Unio delphinus; assembly: GCA_029339505.1. Classification (NCBI taxonomy): domain Eukaryota; kingdom Metazoa; phylum Mollusca; class Bivalvia; order Unionida; family Unionidae; genus Unio; species Unio delphinus. Next base: position 10,865,633 of record JAQISU010000012.1, on the reverse strand, counting down.
AAACAAATGGATATAAGGACTTGTGGAGACCTCAACATAAATAATAGAGATGTGAAGAGTTGTGAAGATGACAAAATAATTTTGGTGGGGTTTGTCGTCTTAAAGCATAGTAACACATGTAGGGTATTTAGCCTCAAAGCAATTAGTATAAAGTGCCATACCCAAAGACATCATGACAGCTGCCATTAGCCACAGCTATCCTACATCCGAAGCCAATAGAAGGCCAAAAGTCACTGAAGCATATAATGAGACTGTTAACATGAGAGAATCATGAATCAATGAAGCATATAATTAGAGTGGCACCAATAGATAACCAACGCATCGGTGAAGCATACAAGTGGAGTGGCACCAATAGATAACCAACGCATCAGTGAAGCATACAAGTGGAGTGGCACCAATAGATAACCAACGCATCGGTGAAGCATACAAGTGGAGTGGCACCAATAGATAACCAACGCATGGGTGAAGCATACAAGTGGAGTGGCACCAATAGATAACCAACGCATGGGTGAAGCATACAAGTGGAGTGGCACCAATAGATAACCAACGCATGGGTGAAGCATACAAGTGGAGTGGCACCAATAGATAACCAACGCATGGGTGAAGCATACAAGTGGAGTGGCACCAATAGATAACCAACGCATCGGTGAAGCATACAAGTGGAGTGGCACCAATAGATAAGCAACGCATCGGTGAAGCATACAAGTGGAGTGGCACCAATAGATAAGCAATGCATCGGTGAAGCATACAAGTGGAGTGGCACCAATAGATAAGCAACGCATCGGTGAAGCATACAAGTGGAGTGGCACCAATAGATAAGCAACGCATCGGTGAAGCATACAAGTGGAGTGGCACCAATAGATAAGCAACGCATCGGTGAAGCATACAAGTGGAGTGGCACAAATAGATAACCAACGCATCGGTGAAGCATACAAGTGGAGTGGCACCAATAGATAAGCAACGCATCGGTGAAGCATACAAGTGGAGTGGCACCAATAGATAAGCAACGCATCGGTGAAGCATACAAGTGGAGTGGCACCAATAGATAAGCAACGCATCGGTGAAGCATACAAGTGGAGTGGCACCAATAGATAAGCAACGCATCGGTGAAGCATACAAGTGGAGTGGCACCAATAGATAAGCAACGCATCGGTGAAGCATACAAGTGGAGTGGCACCAATAGATAAGCAACGCATCGGTGAAGCATACAAGTGGAGTGGCACCAATAGATAAGCAACGCATCGGTGAAGCATACAAGTGGAGTGGCACCAATAGATAAGCAACGCATCGGTGAAGCATACAAGTGGAGTGGCACCAATAGATAAGCAACGCATCGGTGAAGCATACAAGTGGAGTGGCACCAATAGATAAGCAACGCATCGGTGAAGCATACAAGTGGAGTGGCACCAATAGATAAGCAACGCATGGGTGAAGCATACAAGTGGAGTGGCACCAATAGATAAGCAACGCATGGGTGAAGCATACAAGTGGAGTGGCACCAATAGATAAGCAACGCATGGGTGAAGCATACAAGTGGAGTGGCACCAATAGATAAGCAACGCATGGGTGAAGCATACAAGTGGAGTGGCACCAATAGATAAGCAACGCATGGGTGAAGCATACAAGTGGAGTGGCACCAATAGATAAGCAACGCATGGGTGAAGCATACAAGTGGAGTGGCACCAATAGATAAGCAACGCATGGGTGAAGCATACAAGTGGAGTGGCACCAATAGATAAGCAACGCATGGGTGAAGCATACAAGTGGAGTGGCACCAATAGATAAGCAACGCATGGGTGAAGCATACAAGTGGAGTGGCACCAATAGATAAGCAACGCATGGGTGAAGCATACAAGTGGAGTGGCACCAATAGATAACCAACGCATGGGTGAAGCATACAAGTGGAGTGGCACCAATAGATAACCAACGCATGGGTGAAGCATACAAGTGGAGTGGCACCAATAGATAACCAACGCATGGGTGAAGCATACAAGTGGAGTGGCACCAATAGATAACCAACGCATGGGTGAAGCATACAAGTGGAGTGGCACCAATAGATAACCAACGCATGGGTGAAGCATACAAGTGGAGTGGCACCAATAGATAACCAACGCATGGGTGAAGCATACAAGTGGAGTGGCACCAATAGATAACCAACGCATGGGTGAAGCATACAAGTGGAGTGGCACCAATAGATAACCAACGCATGGGTGAAGCATACAAGTGGAGTGGCACCAATAGATAACCAACGCATGGGTGAAGCATACAAGTGGAGTGGCACCAATAGATAACCAACGCATGGGTGAAGCATACAAGTGGAGTGGCACCAACAGATAAGCAACGCATCGGTGAAGCATACAAGTGGAGTGGCACCAACAGATAAGCAACGCATCGGTGAAGCATACAAGTGGAGTGGCACCAACAGATAAGCAACGCATCGGTGAAGCATACAAGTGGAGTGGCACCAACAGATAAGCAACGCATCGGTGAAGCATACAAGTGGAGTGGCACCAACAGATAAGCAATGCATCGGTGAAGCATACAAGTGGAGTGGCACCAACAGATAAGCAACGCATCGGTGAAGCATACAAGTGGAGTGGCACCAATAGATAAGCAACGCATCGGTGAAGCATACAAGTGGAGTGGCACCAATAGATAAGCAACGCATCAGTGAAGCATACAAGTAGAGTAGCACCAATAGATAAGCAACACATCAGTGATGCATACAGTGAGTCTGGTACACCTACCAATGATTTGTCATGGCTCCGGACTCCATTAGCCTTGACCCGTCTACATTCCCAAGTCCACAGAGGGTCGTTTCTTTTCCCAACAACTTTATTACAGAAGTGTTTTATTGCATTGCAAATATATGCCAACCTGGCTAGTAACCATTTCAAGTACTTCTTTTGTCACAAATGGCCTGACAATCAGGATTACGTCCAAGGTATAAGACAGTCCCATCAGCTTGGGAAATCTGACGGTGCCTCCATATATTAGAAGAATACCTATATCGAAGAAAAAAAACTGATATATTTTCCATTGAGTGACTTTGTGTGTTCTGTTTGACAGCACATGAACACAAAATAAGCTATATGACACCTAAGCAACTGGAATAATTTGCCTTGTCAAAGGACACACCACAAAGATTGGAGCAATAACTCCATCCCATACATGATTGTTTTATGGTTTTACACCATTTTTCAGCATAAGATAGGCTATACATGGCAGCGGAAAAGCCCGGAAAGAACCACCGACGCATGATAAGCTACTGTCAAGCTTTCTCACATACACACTGGCCAAATCCTAGACTCGAAGCCAAGCAGACAGAGGTGAGATGGAAGTGATCTGTAATATACAGCGCTTTAGACCACTCGGGGCCCCCCATCCCATACATGAATGATTTAACAGGGTTCATACTGAACTATGGATGATATATTCAAAGACTTTTCCCAAACTTTCAAAGACCACAAACAGAGATTTCCAAGACCTGTTTTTGCTAATATTGGGTATACAGGTTATTTGAGAAAACAATGAATGCCAAATACTACAATACTGATTACTGATTAAAGTCAAACTATAATTAATTTCCTAACATTGTATTATAATGATCTGGAATATAGGTTAACATTTGTTGTTCTTTCAGAAATATGTAACATACGTGTCAGATTTAATACAAAATAAATTGTTCTCTTAACAGACATCAGTATTGCTTTAAATGCATTATTATATTTGCTTTTTTTCTCTTCAATCATTTTGGAAAGAGACGCCACCACTGTCATCTCTTCCTCTGCTTTTCTCCTAAGAGCATTGGACTCTGTGACAAGCACAATGGGTCCTTTTAACTCTGCCTCTTCTGCTTTCTGTACAGAGGAAGCATGTAGGCTGGCAAGGTTAGCTTCAAAAGGCAATTTATTGGCTTTAAGTTCTTCCACTCCAACCAAGGCTAACTCCTGTTTCTTTCCTTTATGGTTTTTCTCATCCTTCTCTGCTTTCTTCTTATCCAGATAAGCATGGTACTTATGTCTTGCAGAGGAGCCATGTGTCATCATGTCATTGTTAATGTTGATTTCCAAAGGTCCACCTGTTTTTCTCATTGTGTCAATGATTAGCCCTTGAGCTCTGAGGCTTTCTCTGCTGATGTTCTCAACAGATACCCGTTTGTTGACAGAAAATCCTCTCTCCACTGTCGCCTGCCCGTGTGACAACAACAACATTTTCTGGAGACCATTCCAAAGTTCTACATATTCCTTTCTTTTGGAAAGGACAGAATAAAACACCTCATCAAGGTCGGGCGTGTTTTTTTCTCCATTTTTTTTAAAATAAACATTATATATAAATCTAGTAATATTTCAAGCACTTCAATTTAAGTACTGGGCAAAACGAGCTCAATTATAGTCTAACTATACCAACCCGTTTGTTTCTTTGGAAAGTCCGTTAATCATGAAATGTGCAGGAGATGGCAGTATTAGTGCCATTCTAGTCACATTCAGGTTAGAAATTATAAATCAATAATTCAGTTGACTTAGTTCTGTGCACTTTTTTATCATATAATTATTTTCGTTATTGAAATCGATAGGGGTACATACAAACGGGGATGTATAGTCAGACTATAGATACACAAATCAATTTCGGCAATGTGATTTTAATTATTTTTTTAAAATACCACTGGGGAAAAGTTGAGGGTCGGCAATGAGAAACAGGGATATTCCGTCAACTGGAAATATGTTTTTTTTAATTTTTTTATTTATTTACCTAATCAAATGACTTGACTTCTAACAGTTAAAGCTTCACAGCAACGTTTGTTTTATATACTCACAATTCATGAACAACAACTCTTGCTTAACTCTATTATATTGTACGCATGCGCACTTTGAAACTGTATATCCGTGAATTGAATTTATCACAATGTATGTTTTTATATTAAACCAAGGAACATTATTATGTAGAACAAAATTTTTGAAAATGATTTTTGTCACTCAAACGTGTTAAATAAACCGATGGTATAAGTAAATTTAAACAGGCCCTCTTTTGCCATATCTCCCAAATCATCACATTAAACAATATCTTATTTTATACCCAAAGAGTAATGAGTTAACATTATTTTGCCCAAAATTACCAATAGCTTATACTTCTGCATCTTCGTTTCACTAAATGAACAGTATGTAGTTATTAATTTGCAAGTACTCCTTCTCTTATTGAAGCAAAGTTGCTCATCTTTTTACACAATGTACAAAACGTCTTTCGTTTACATAATTTATCCTTTTGCAGCCATTCCTTGTATTTCTCTTGTTCAAGCCAGATATCATTGAAAGAGCAAAGACCTGGCATTTTTAAACACTGAAGATGTAAATCGACTGAACAAATTTTGAATTCGCGATCGTTTTACTTTCACGCACTTTCTACGTAGAGTGAATTAGTGAAAAGAATATTTTGATTGGCCAAAGATGGACTCGTCCAATCAAATTGAACGATTCGTCAAAAGAAAGAAGCCAGGAAAACCAGCTACATCCGAAGCTAATGACCTTAGGCAATTTTATTTGTGACTCCCTTTGATGAAGTGTGTAGCCGTTTTGCTTTGATGAAGAGTGCATGTGTTATTGAAGTCGCAGCTGAGGCCAACTTTGGTTGGCCAAACAATGCCTCTTTTGTAGTTGCGGTGGCAATGAAACTGAACGGGTCATCAAAAGAAAGAAACCAGGATAACTAGATTACATCAGAATCAACCATGGATAATTTTATTTGTGATTCTGGAAAGAAATTAACATTTTTGGTGTTTATTTTCAATTTTCAAAGACTTTTAAAGACCTCAGGGTAATATGCTAAATTTTCCCAAACTTTCAAGGCCTTGAAAATGCTACCTCATTTTTCCCAAACTCTCAAAGACCTTCAAAGACCGTACGAACCCTGTTTAAGCATATCATGGAATTTGCCTTAATGGTAGAAATTTTAAAAAATTAAGAATGATCCCACAGTCCACAGTAAACCAATGCCTGAATTGGTTTGAGATATTTTCTATATATTTTATGGTCAATGCCATTCTTGCACACATGGTAATGGTTTAATTTAATGGACATTATCATTAACACTTTCTCATTAGGACAGGATTACAGTAATTGGGATATACTGTGTGGTGGAGATATCAAAATCAAGAATAGGGAAATAAGGAGCTGAGGAGACTCCAACATAAATATAAAGGATATCAGGAGTTGTAGAAACACAATTAGATTATTTAGACCCAAGGCAATTAGTGCAACATGTCCTGCCCAAGAACACATCATGACAGCTGCCATTAGCCACAATATTCTACATCCCCAAACCAAAAGAGGGTCATGAATCACAGAAGCATAGAGTATGGCATACTAACCAATGAGTCGCCAGGGCTATTTACTCCATTACTCAAGCCACGTCTATATCCCCAAGCTCAGAGAGGGCATTTTGTTGTCCCAACATCTTTGTCATAAAAGTGTTTTACTGCATTGCCAAAAATATCCAACCTGTTCCTGTAGGAACAACGCTATTGGCTAGTCCCATATTCAGTCCTTTTTTGTGCTCTAAATGACCTGCCAGTCATGATTAGGTCCAGAGCACGAGACAGTCCTATCCACTTGGGAAGTCTGATAGTAGCTCCATCTATAAAAGGCACACCTGTAAAAAAAATATATGCCATTGATTGGCTTGGTGTTTTTTGTTTTATAGCATAGAAACACAAAATAAACTATTTGTATGCCTAGGCAATTGAAATAAGTCTTTAAAGCATCTGTCTTACTGGTAGTATTAGGAATAAAAAAAATAAGAATGCTCACTCATGTAACATAAGCAATGAATCATTGATTTTAATTGGCAGAAGGTATTTTCTAGATATTTTACGGGCAATGTAATTCTTGCATATTTGGCAATGGTCAACAAGCTTGTGTAATTTCTGTATTCTTAGTTGTTTACACTAACCATCCATAAAACATAATGCAAACATTCATCCTGGTGGCAATGTTGTCCTTTCTGATGCTCAAGATCATGTTTCAGTTAGTGAAAATATTTTAACAACTGTTTGTATTTGTCCTTGCTAATCACTAAATCAGTCAGATTCAGATTCATAATTGATATTTAGATTGAATAATTTATACATAGATAGAATAATTGATATTCAGATTCAATAATTGATATTCTGATTGAATGATTGGTATCCAGATTGAATATTTGACATTTAGAGTTCCCAAATAACTGAGTTGTCATTTAGTGCCTGTGGCACTTTTCACATTTTATTTGGTAATATCATACCACCAACAATGGAACTACACGTATGTACCTTTCTATAAAATCCATTAAGGAAGCCAACCATAGGAGTCATGTACATAAATGAGACATCAATTACCCACTAAGGCAGACAACCCTGTGAGTCTTGTACATAAATGAGACACCAAGGACCCACTAAAGCAGCCAACCACAGGAGTCATGTACATAAATGTGACAACAAGGACCCACTAAAGCAGCCAATCATGGGAGTCTTGTACATAAATGAGACACCAAGAACACACTAAGGCAGCCAACCAAATAAGTCTTGTACATAAATGAGACACCAAGGACCAACTAAGGCAGACTACCATAGTCTTGTACATAAATGAGATACCAAGGACCCAATAAGGCAGCCAACCAAATAAGTCTTGTACATAAATGAGACACCAAGGACTACCTAAGGCAGACTACCATAGTCTTGTACATAAATGAGACACCAAGGACCCACCAAGGCAGCCAACCAAATAAGTCTTGTACATAAATGAGACACCAAGGACTACCTAAGGCAGACTACCATAGTCTTGTACATAAACGAGACACCAAGGACCCACCAAGGCAGACTATCATAGCAGTCTTATAAATAAATCAATGATCGTACACATAAAAGTAGCAGTCAGTAATTAACATGCTGAAATTATCTGGAAAATTAGTATGGTCTTAGTCTGAAACACATGACAAATTATATATATATATATATATATAAATAATTTGATCATTGTTATTAATTAATAAAATAATCCAAATCAATGTTCTAGTCATTACACATGTGAGAAAAATTTAAATATGTATCAAGGGGCCTAGTGGTAGATTATACATATCTGTTCCTACAACCTCTCTACATATATGAAGGAATTAAATTTAATTTCATTTCAGATGGTGTGTGAAACTTAAAATTACAAACTGTGTTGCTAAGTAGCCAGGATTCACTCATGTTTCCATTCTAAGACAACCATCTATGCCATACTATTGAAAATGTTATGATGTGTATAATTAATTTATTAACACATAATTTTAAAACATAATACATTTGTAGAATGACTAAATATTAAACAATAACAATACAAAATATTCTTAAAATATCTTTCAGCCTTATAAACAAGTACTGGATTTACTAATATATTAGGGCTCTCAACAATGGTTGTAGATTATTTTAACAAATATTCAACATACTGATCTGAAAAATCAAAATTTAAATTTTAAATTTTAATATAATGCAACCAACATTCAAATTTAAGTACTTTTTTTGCATGTCATTATTATTTTTAAATTTAAGATGATCAAATTTATTTCTTACAAAATAACATCAAATAAATTTTTGTGCCTTAATAATGTAAATAACATTTGACTTTCTTTTTTCTGGAATGAAATGTGTATTAAATATGACTTGGATACAGTGATGTACAGTGTTACCATACATCTAGTATATATACATATCCTGGATATGTTATTATGGAACACATAGTATTAGAAATTAGATGAAGGTTTGTTATGTTTGGAAAAATAAATATATTGTCACCATCATTATCTAACCTAAACAGGCAGGTCCAACATTTGTAGGTGGTCACATATTTGATTTACATTTAACTCTTGTGTCAGAGGTCTCACTAGGATTTTAAAACTAGGAGTCCAACATTCCCATTTTGGTAAAAGTAGGAGTCCCACAAGCTAAAGTTGCAGTCCAATCCAAGACAATGTTGAACTTTACAGATCAGAAGAACTGTTGGTTGCCACTGATTTTAATTTCCACACATAACACTGACATTTCAGCCTATTCTTTTAAGAGTGCTCTTAAGGCTCACCACTTTTGATTGCAGGGACAATCTTAGCGACCTAATCATGTTTTGTATGTTATATGGTTTCAGCATGTTTTTACATTTTCCAATTTCATTGTTTTTGTCATTTGTTGTTCTGTAGTGTAGTCATATCATTATTGATGGTGTAAAGCGCTTAGAGCTTCGAAAGATTAGGCGCTATACAAAGTCTTCATTATTATTATTAATCAGTGCATCTGGTAATTCTGCACAACAATACGTCATTTCTGTAAACATTGGTTCACATGATATTTTTGGTTGAAAATTAAATTTTTGACTGTCAGAAAGAGTCCAAAGTAATTAACTTATTTGTTCATTTAATATTTAAAGTACTAAAAATGACAAAATTTACACCAGTTACACATAAGTACTGTAGGTTAAGCAGAAAATGCTAAGCGCAATAAATAAAATTTTCTTGAAAAAATATACATGTATTAAATGAAAAGTACTTCATAGACAGTGATCCCTTTCAAGATTGCTCTTCAAACTCACATTTTCTGACCGCAAGAACAAGCTTAAAGACCTAATAATATTCCCTACCTTAAATATTTTCAGTATTATTTTGTTGTTGTAGTCATATCATTATAGATGTTGTAAAGTACTTTGAGCTTCTAAACATTAGGAGCTATACAGAGTCCTCATTATTATTTTATTAGATAGTAGATATTTACACATTAATGGCTTCCAAAACCTCTTCCCGTGCATTCTCTTTGTCTTTTATTCTCACTCCCTTTTCTCCTCCACAGCCTTGAAACTTTCCAAACAATACACCATCTGTTTTCAGTAGACTCCCCAGTAACACAATTTTCTCCTTTTTCAGTCCAGTAAGCACATTGTTTTTCTATACTTTCCTATAATTCATATTTTATACTACACACAACATAGCATATTATTAAAAATCTAATACAGACAACACGATTGTTTATGGAAATGTGCGAGCAGCCTCTTAGCAGAAAGCATAGTGTACACTATCATAAATGGCGATCACCATAACCAACGACTTACGTACTTAGCAAGTTGAGCATTACGTCCCACTTAAATGAGTTCATTCAAATTTGAGATTGGTTTTTGTGAATCATAAATTGAGTGGACATTGAGTGGACACTCACATGAGGGACAAATTTGGGTATTTTGAGTTCAGTTTCTCACTCATCTTTGTGAAGTTTCATGAATATGGACACTGGGCATTATGTTGTTTCACAGGCCAGGTAAGAGTCAGAATGGAAATAGTAGTTTTGTAAAGAAAATATTCATTCCCAAACATCACAAGATGTTAATTTGAATCAAATGCTTTGTTATATTACATTATGCTTAATAGCTATCTAAAGTAGGAATCCTCATGTGCTTTTCCAGTTTTCCTCTTCCATTAAACATTTTACAACAACCTTTACACAAACAGTTTTGCTCCAGTATGTGTCCTCATGTGAATCATTAGATCTTCACTTTGCGTGAACATTTTATCACATACTTCACACTTAAATGGCTTTTCTCCAGTATGTATCCTCATATGCAATTTAAGATTTCCACTTTTAAGAAACATTTTATCACATACTTCACACATATATGGTTTATCTCCTGTATGTATCCTCATGTGCAAAATTAGGTGTCCATCTTGACTAAACATTCTGTTGCATACTTCACACTTAAATGGTTTTTCTCCAGTATGTATGTGTCCTCATGTGAATATTCAGATTTCCAGCTTCACTAAATCTTTTATTACATATTTCACATTTAAATGGTTTCTCTCCAGTATGTATCCTCATATGCACTGTTAGAATTCCACGTCTACTAAAGCTTTTATCACATATTCCACATTTAAATGGCTTTTCTCCAGTATGTGTCCTCATGTGATTTTTCAGATCCCCACTTCCACTAAACCTTTTCTCACATACTTCACACTGAAATGGTTTTTCTCCAGTATGTATTCTCATGTGGACTGATAAATGTCCATTCTGCCTATACGTTTTATTACACTGTTCACACTGAAATGGTTTTTCTCCAGTATGTGTCCTCATGTGCTTTTTCAGATTTCTACTGATACTGAACCCTTTATTACACACTTCACACTTAAACGGTTTTTCTCCAGTATGTGTTCGTATGTGCTCATTAAGAATTCCACTATTACTAAACCGCTTATCACATATTTCACACTTAAATGGTTTTTCTCCAGTATGTATCCTCATGTGTATATTCTGAGCTCCACAGTTGCTAAATCTTTTATCACACACTTCACATTTAAATGGTTTTTCTCTTGTATGAGCCATCAAGTGCACCGTTAGATTTTCACTCGTATTAAACGTTTTATTACGGTCCTACTAATTACTGCTAAGCCCGACAAAGCCTAACAAAGCCCTATAAAGCCTAACAAAGCCCGACAAAGCCTAACAAAGCCATGCAAAGTCAGATTAAAAAAAGAGTGTATATATTGTTCATTATATTGATGGTAAAATTAACTTAGCTGAAAGACTAATTTTCAACTTATTCTTGCAGATTTAAATGACCGAAAATTGGGCGACAAAGTTTGCATTTCAAACAAACATAAAGTATTGATAAAATATGATACAATCATGTTGGAAATGTTTGTTATAATTTTATAAATTGTTCTTCGACTGATTATGGAAAGAACATTAAAGTTTTTAATATATGTTATAATAGGAAAAATACAATTGAGACGAACTTCGTTAGTTCGATGAATGATATACATTCTGTCTCACGATAATTAACAATCTTTCCCAAGTAATTTAGCAAAGATATAATATGGCTTACTTTGGTATACCGTATCGGTCCTACTAAACACCACAAAGACGGAAGATATATGTAGTATTGATACAAAAATGTATACCAAGAAATATATAAGAATTAGAAAATGTTTGCTTAGTCTATGATCGTTCTTTTATATTATCCATTTAATTTAGTACAAGGATTAACACATTTTTAAACTTAGAATACTGTAAAATATTTACTGTTGATATAAAATGTAAGGCATGTGGTCGAAGTGCTACTGTAACTCGATTAACACGCGTTAACGAGTGTTACAATCACGAGTAGGTGAGTGGACACGCGCTACCTTTAACTCAGTTAACACAGATGCACTATAAGGGTAGTTTCAAAATGTTGATTATGCAAAATATAAGTATATTAATGTGATCATGATTTTTGTCGCTTTATGTTTATGTATTCCTAAAATAAGGTAAAATTAACTGTTTATTAGCGCAGAACATAATTCTTCAAAATGTTCTCTTCAACCTTATTAAATTAATCCAATTTATCAAAAATTACTGAACATTCATTATTACATTAAATTGATTAAATGAGGTGGAATGTAGTGTAGTTTATCATTACTTTTGCTATACTTTAAATTATGAGCGCAAAGTAACCTATTCCTTCGACCAATATACATAAAATTTCATTAGTTTCTCAAATTGAGGGATAGCTACGTGTTCATTTTCATTATTGATATTTTTCTCGTTGCAGGCTGCTTCATTCAGCATTGATCACGTGCGTGTCATGGGCAAACGAGACAAACAATTTCTGCCGCCATTACGATTGGATCATCATCAATTAAACCCAGCACAACATTACATCGACTTCTCAGCACTTCGCTACTTGGAAGAAAATGCCAACAAGGACTCCCAAACGTATCGGCCTTTACTGACAACAGGAGATGGAAACTGTCTTTTTAATGCCCTTTCCATCGCATTGTGTGGTGCAGAGTCTATGCGTTATGAAATTAAAGCGCGCACCTGTATAGAAATGGCCTGTAATGAACAGTTTTACAAAACGCAGAATTATTCAAAAGATTTTCTGTTGTGTTCACCCTCGTTTGTAGATGCTCTCATGAACTGTGCAAAGATTGGTGCATATTCTAGTGCGTGGACCATCCAGGCTGCAAGTGATGCGCTGAATTGTAACATCAACGCTTTGTACCCAAAAGTAAACGGACCTGCTGACTACATAGCACAACTTTTGACGAGAACACATGTGCCACAGTCCACAAATTAAACAACGAAGCCACTTAGAATTTTGTGGTCGAGAATTGGATTACAGGGCGGTCGCATCTGGTTGCCGAATCATTTTGTTGCACTGGTTCCATGTAAAAATGAAATGGTCAGCACACCAAATAAGTTAATGAATGGCATGGACCTCACTTGCGAAGAATCATGTATCACCACCGACCCCATTGTCACAGATGAGGATAATATAGCGCAAACTCAAAGATTATGCCTGGATAGAACTTATACTTTGGGCACGTTAAATGGACATATTGAATGTGAGGATCCGGCAGCATCATCGAACCCAGACATTGGAGTCAGTAGTGGAGTTTCGGAGCATACAGACATTCAGGAAATACCAGGAACTTACCGTCTTCCCGGTAAAAAAAAAACACTAAATGCAGAAGAAATACTCAATATAATTGTGAGTGACATTCCGACTGTGAAACAAATTCCACCTGGAATTGAACAAAATGTCTATGTGGTTCTGGATATGAACAATACAGAGAAAAGAAAAGCACACAATTATAAGCCTGTCCAATACTGGGATGACTGTGGTGTATGGGACTCAAAGAAGTCCCGCGTGTGTAAAACTAAATATCTGATAAGAGTAAACGGAGAAGATAAGAAACTGTGTCAAGTTCTAGTCAAAGACGATTTGATTTACACAGAAACACATGAAGCGGGAACAAGGAAATTAAAATTGCTGCAACCGCAGCCACGTAGGTCAGAGCTAATTACATTCGTTAGGTATTATGCAACACTGAAGAAAAAAAAAACAAATTACAAAAAAAAAACGTGTTACATGGATAAACGGTTTAAAGTGTAGAGATGTCGCCATAGTGGAATATACAGGAGACTATGACGTTACGCTGGTTCAACATGGGAATGCAAAAATCTGCTCAGATGGTTATGAAAGAACGAATCTACAGGTTATGGATAAAATTAGAGAACTTGCAGAACACCAGAAACCAACAGATGTGTGCGCCAGGATGACTGATCCATCCCATAATATATCGGTAGAATATCCGTGTGATATCAAACAGTGTCAGAATATTAAAGCCGGAATAAAAGAGGAGAAGATAACCAAAGGAAGCTCACATAAAATATCGCCGACGAGTTACTGGATTTTTTGAGAATGATGAGTGAACATCATCCCTACGTAGCTGAAGTTATTCATTCACGAGACAACGCTCTTCCTGCAATCATATGCTACACAGAAGCACAATTGACTGACTTTAAATCGTTTTTAAAGTCCGGAGCAGGTGTGGTTGGCATTGACAGAACATTTTTCCTCGGGAAATGTTCCGTAACAACTACAGTATACAAATCGCCTAAAGTGCTGCGGAAGATAACAGGCAATGCGCCAATTTTGTTGGGGCCATTGAGGCTACATTGGGACGGTCGGCAACAGAACTATTTCCGGTTCTTTTCCCATCTAAGAGGTGTGCTAGGTATTGAACTTAAAAATGAGGAGATACTAATGGGGACTGACGATGAGAAGGAAATAGTCAGATCTATTGATCTGGCTTTCCTTGATTGCAAAAGAAAGCTGTGCACGAAACACATCAAAGACAATCTTATCCGTCAAATGACAGAAAAGATTCCCAAAAATGATATTTGGATCAAATGGTGTTGCCACGGCCAATGACTCAGCAACTTTTGACGAACGTAACCAAATCTTGAAATAAAATTGACTGAAAATAATCACGGAGATTTTTTTGCTTATTACGAAAGATACGTTGAATAGAAAATAGCAAAACATGTTGTATCCGTTGATGACCAACTTTGGACTAATAATAATACGGAAAGCATGAACAACCGATTAAAGGTCTACTCAATTGGCAACCAAGGAAAACGAACGAACTCATAGAAAAAATATATGAACTGATCAAGGTCCAGCTCGTCGACCTCCGCCGATCTCTTTACGGCACCGGGAACTATATCCTCAACACAAAATTCTCCAGATGTAAAATAATTAAATATCATGGAATTCCAAATCTGAGGAAGAAAAAGACGATATATTCATGACATTTTTGAAGAAACCACACCTTAAATTAACAACAGCGGTCACGTCCTCTGACGGCATGTACACTGTGTTGAAAGCCCCAAAATTGGCAAAAAAGCCAAATAAAAAAAAAACGGTGCCGGGCCACAAGGACTCAGAGAAAGAATTAGAAAATGTTTGTTTTGTCTATGATCGTTATTTCTTATTTATTATCGATTTAACTCAGCGCAAAGGAACAGTTTAAAATATGTAACCAGTTTAGAATCTGTGATTATTCATTGTAGATTTGATTGGCCGTTGCATTTTCATATGTTCAGCATTTTGTACTAAATAAGAAGACATCATAAAAATGGTATTTCATAATTTAAAACAATTTAAATATGACATAAATACGGAAATATATGTTAATTTGGCTTGTTATAAATGCCTTCTTTATTCTAATATACGATTTCTTCTTTACTTCCTTCTCCTTCCATCCTCATCTCTTCCTGTGCCACTTCTTATACTATTATTTTCTCAGCTTCCCCTTAAGAGTTTAGTGCCATCTCGACGTGCGCACTGGGAGAGACAGACATTTGGCGATTTTAAATATTTTCTGTTTTCTTTCTCAAGATAATTATAATTTTCTACAAATAATAGCAAGGATATAATATTTTGTTTTGATATACCCGTTTACATAAGTTGTCGCTGTTACCAGCTGTAATTATCATCGTGTTGTTTCTTTGACCATGGGCAATGTCGCGCCCAATAACATTCGTCCCCAAGACGTATCGGTCCTACTAAACACAGCAAAGACGCGCAAATACATATATAACTATTGTGAATTACGTTAAATATTAAATCATGAAGTTTCTCAAATATTTTCTTTTTATTATTTGTACAATATTGTAACATTCTAAAAATATTTGATAATAGATAGTGTTGATACATACTTTATATCAATAAATATAACAGAACTAGAAAACGTTTGCTTTGTCTATGATCATTGTTTTTTTATTATATATTTAACTCATTACAAGGAAAGAAACGTTTTTAAACTTACAATAAACATTTTACATACGATTTTATTGGCTATTTAATTTGGCATAATTATGTTGAAAACTAATCCTTCAGTTTTGTTAATTTATTCGTCAATATAATTTACAATATAAATACACTTGTCTAAAATGACTTTTATGAATGTCAGGCTTTGTTACGCTTTGTATGACATTGTCTGGCTTTGTGTGATTAGTACATATTGAAAAAATTGCACTTTCTTTCGATAAGTTCAATGAACAATGGATACGGTAATAAACAGTTTACGAAAGATTTTGTCATACTTTGCCATTATTCAATTTTGAATTTGTACTCTGTCTTCCCATTTTCGGTCATAATTTTGCATAAATATGTTGAAAACTAGTTTTTCGGCTTTGTTATTTATTCATCAATATAATTAAAAATATAAATACGAATTTTTTATTTGATTTGACAATTTGTATGGCTTTGTTAGGCTTTGTCTGGCTTTGTTAGGCTTTGTCAGGCTTTGTCGGGCTTTGTCTGGTTTTGTCGGGCTTAGCAGTATTTAGTAGGACCCTTTTATTACATACTTCACACTGAAATGTTTTTTCTTCAACGTGTTCCATCATGTAATAATACAGATATCTACTCTGGCCTATTGGGCTCTAAACTGGATTAGACCATTTTTCGAGAAAATGAGACCAGCAGCATGGAATTATAAATCGTTTCACTCTTTCTCGAGTAATTGCATGGTCGATGGTTCCAACTTGGAATAATCATTTATCGAGATGTTAAGTGCACCAACTAATAGGAATTCCAAATAATCAGTAGTTTTAAAATATTGATATATTTATTCAAATATTTGTATTATCACAGGAGTCTGACGTTTTATCAATAAAGTACGGCGAAATGTCTGATAAAATGAAATACCCTTTTCTCACGTGTCTTTTATCGCTTCAGAATCGCAAGAAGACTGAAACACTACACATATGCATTCAAAAGACAGTTAATTACAAACACATAAACTCTTAAATGACCATGTCCTGAATCCAACCGGCGAATTAACCTTTTTATTTCTTCACAAGTACGGTCACAATAGCCTCGCTCTGAAATTATCTGACGGAAGTAGCTCTTTCTACCAGTTTCTACCCTGCAGTAAATATCCGTTAGGGGGGCAGGGTCCAGTTTTTATGTACAAATTTAATGTTGCATGCACCTGCCTAATATAAAAATTCATTAAAAATATAATACGCGAGTGAGGTCAAAAAGGTACATATTTCTGGATAGGTATTATGTAGTGCAACATAATCATATCACACACAGGACCTGACAAGTCTACTGAAGTTCTTAGAATAAAATATTTATGTACCCCAACCCCTATTTTATACATGCATTTTTCACATCCGAAGGCCATTTTTGACAGCATGTGGTGCTCACAGTGCAAACGCAAGGCCTTTTCCTAGATGAAAATTTTGAAAAACATTGTCTACTAAATAGCTTGATGCAATTCATAATAGTTGTCATCCATGCCGTTTTTGAGATATTCTACTTGCCTTGAACCCACATGTCTACTGCTATGGGAGGCTAGCTCTTCTTCCTAGCCGACTATTGGTATTTCACAATCAACATACTGCAGAGTAACTATGGAAAGTGTACATGTCTGACATCAATTTCAAGAACAACACAAGCCTTAAACACCTAGTTCACAAATTTATCCATATCTTTAATTTTTACACAATTGTAGCTCAAAAACTCACACCATACCCTTAAGTTAAGAAATTTGCCAGGGGCCAATTTACGAAACTGGACCCTGCCACCTTAGTGTCTAATAATTGTACCGATCATGGCGCAGAATCTGTTTTTAAAGTTACCGGATCCAACAACAGTCGTAAATAGTTGAAGTGTGATGACGTCATCAACCGTTATTTCTACTATCAGAACTTTGACTACATATATCTGTTCTGGAAATTTAAATAAAATTATAAAATGATACAATCTGAAATAAAAAGCAAGATGAACATTTTATCTTGAGAAATTACTTTCATCATGTTATTCAGCATATTTACTGATGAGGATAGCATTGATTTTATCACTGACATCAATCTAGTAGTATACACTAAGAAACATCAACCAGACTTGGTGTTCAGGGGACATGGATATAATCAAATTTAAAAACTTATTATCAGAAGTGCAATTCCTAACCCGGCTAGACATCTTGGTTTATTTTTTATTTACAACTGTGTAATTTTCATAGGAAAGATTATTTTGGTAAGTATTTGGCATGACTCGACCGGGAATCGAACCCACAACCTCCCGCTTTCACAGCGGATATCTAACCACTAGGACACCAGAGCGGTTCAGGTGTTCAGGGGACATGGATATAATAAAATTAAAAACTTATTCTCAGAAGCACAATTCCTCATGGATTTATGGCGATAAATTTACACGATTCTTGGTTATGATATGGCAAAGGTGTCATTACAAATAGGAAGGATTACTTTCACAAATGGATTCTCCTAAAATTGGTCTGTTCACCATCTCCGCTGCTCCTTGAATATGCAGATACAGTATACACAATATATCTGATTATGTACTGTGTTTTATATTTCTTTTCATTGTTGTCATTATTGAATAAATATTAATCACGAGTTTAAATATTTTATTCAATGAAAGTACCTACTAGAATGCAAACACTCAGATAATACAGACAGATAAATCAATGTCAAAATTTAGAAATTAGTACAGGTATTAGTCTTTCAGAAATATAATAATAGTAACTGATACAGGTATTAGTACATGTCGTACTTGCACACTAATGATACCTGCTTTGGAAGATAAATACAACAGTAAACAATATGAATAACGACTGTAATATAGCCATTATCATTACGAAATATAAATAAAACTATGCCAGTTAATAATGCCACAGTGTCATTAAACACAGTGAGTTAGGTTTGGCAGGGTACTATAGGAGATATGTTGCAAATTTTAGTGCTATTGCAAATTCATTGACTGACTTGACTCGGAAAAAAGCGCCGACCAAAGTAGTATGAACAGATGCATGTGAACGCGCATTTCAGACGCTAAAAGACAGACTGACGTCAGACGCCATAGTTAAGTTGCATGGCATGACACGGGATTTTGTTTTGAGGACAGATGCTTGTGATAGAGGTTTAAGTGCAGTGTTATTGCAAGAACACAAGGGAAGCTTATTTCCAGTTGCGTATGGGAGTAGGAAACTGTCAAATGCGGAAATTAACTATTCAGTGTCTGAGAAAGAATGCTTAGCGATTATCTTTGGAATAACTAAGTTCGAACGTTATTTGTATGGTAGGAAGTTTACTTTGGAAACAGATCACCAACTGTTGGCGTATTTGGCCCAGGCGAAATTAACTAACGGTCGATTAATGAGATGGTTGCTGTTTCTACAACAGTATCAGATTCAATTACGCTACATCAAAGGTAGGGATAATGTATTAGCGGATTGTTTGAGTCGGTTAGGGATGTCTGAGGTGAATAGGTCACCTAAGGACATGTAACGGGAGCAGTATAGTTCCCCGAAAAATTTGGGAGAGTAAAAATACCGATTTTCTCTTAGCAAGGGGGTAATGTCAAGTGCCAAATTTTTCATCAGTGAAATCCAGTAATTAATTCTTAGTCTAGCCAACAATTAACTGTCTTAGAGTAGAGTTTGGAGGAAGGAATGTTTTCTTACCTCAGGTCACGCTGGTCCTATGTTTATAGTAAAAACGAATTGGTAGTATGACGGGTTAGGAAAGGGAAAATTCTCATGTAAAGCTGTCAAAAATGATTGAGACAAATGAAAGGTGGCATTTTGACACATTTTTAAACAGTTTTCCAAATGTCTGTAGGAATAGCATTTATTCCGATTGGTTAAATATGAAATCAGGGGGTTGGGTCGATCTCTAATGTTGAAGGGAATATATACCCCGAACCACATGAATTTTAGCAGTCTAAAAATTTCTCTGCAAGAGAGAACCGAAGGTAGAAGTATTTACCAACCGAAGGTAGAAGTATTTACCAGGACTCCGAGTGGACTTTAGGAAATGACATTCGTAAAATTGTGGTTCCAGAAAATAAAACTGAATTTGGAACGATTGTAAGATGCCAAAAAACACAAGGTATTTAACTCAAATTCACATTTATCATGATGTATTTTATATGATGTTTTCTTCGTTATAGATGCATGATGTATTGATACTATGATACGAATAGTTCAGTATTACATTGATTTCATAATGTACATTGATATGATGTTTCTTCGTTACAGATGCATGATGTGTTCATATTTTTGTACGAATAGTTCGGTATTACATTGATTTAATAATGTACTTCTGAATCATGAGTTAGAATTTTCAATTTTATACGTAGATAGGTTAATGGGTGGTGTAGAAAACCCGCTGTGTACATTTATGAGTGGAAAGTGCTACATTAAATTTTGAATTTATCATATTAGTGAATATGGATTGTGGGCTATGATATATTGCCTCACTTTACGTAATGATTTACGGGAGTATCTGTGACTTTCCAAAATTCTGATGTCGATAATTAGCGGTATAGCTCTATTGAAATGAAGATTTGTGTAGTATTTGCTAGCCGTATAATAGTTAACACTGATAGTAAGATCTGATTGTTCGAACCAGAAAGACGGACGGACAATCTCAACTTTTAAAGCATAACAAGATACTTAGGGCATTTTACCCTTTTCTTTTCAAAGGAAAATAGTCTGTTTTGAAGAAAGAGTGAGAAATAGCGAGGAAGTCGAAATTCAAAATGAGAGAAAAGAAGTTAGAAGTCAGAGTTGTGGAATTCCACGTTCAACCAAAAGGGCAAGCTAAAGTCGTGACGCACACAGAAGAAAAACCAGTCGTCGAACAAGGTCATTGTGAATTTCCCAAGCAGTCCGATGTTAATGAACATTCGATTTCATGATGAAATTTACTATCAACTATTAACGGCTAGATTCATCTATTTTATTAGTGTTTGAATTTTAATTAATGTATCCATTATTTTAAAGCTTCGGTTAAAGTGCTTCTGAACTAAGAATACTCAGAAGGAAAGAAATTGCAATTTACTGTGTCATTCTTCTCTTGATTGTAATTTAATTAAATTCTTAATTTATCTTTACGGGGGCTCGTGTGTTGTTTTGTTTAAGATGCCGTCTCAGATTACCATTTCCATTCTAACCGGTCAAATCACACCATAGAGGTCATTCCTTAGATAAACGAGTATTAGCGGGAGGCGGTTTTGAGTGTTGTTTTTTTCCAACTTGCGCAATACCTCTGACCAGGGACTTGTGCAATAGTGTACTAATAGCGCTTGATACCGATATCCCCGTTACACCAGTTAATAATGCCACAGTGTCATTAAACACAGTGAGTTTAAACAAACTTAATATATCATGTAGTTATAATAATAATAATACATTTCAATGAAATATTATCTTAGAAAGATATATCATATTAAAGAAAAGATTACATGCATTTGGAATCAATGGTATGGTCATTACAGTCAGTTGTGATACAAACTTAAATATGCCTCAAGGCATAGTAGTCTATTATTTAAGTTTCATGAATATGGCATTATGTTGTGTCACACACACTGTGACACAGGTAAGGTAACCGTTTGCATGGAAATAGAAGCTTTGTTGTTGTTGTTGCTATAGGGTTTAACGCCATTTATCAGCACAAAATAGGCTATACATGGAGGCCAGTAATAATGGTACAGTTAGGACTAGGGAAATCCTCGGCAAGCTTTCTCTCATACCCACATTAGCCGAGTCTGAGATTCTAACCCACACACTCAGATGTGAGATGGCAGTGATCCGTAACAGTGAGCATTTTAGACCACTCTGTTGCCCCCTAGTAGTTTTGTAAAGAAAATATTAATTCCCATGCATCACTAGATTTCCATTTGAATTAAATCTTTCATATGTACTGTTTGAATTCCGCTTCTACTAAACCTTTTATCACATATCCCACACTTAAATGATTTTTCTCCAGTATGTGTCCTCGTAATTTTTTCAGATGATCAAATTTACTAAACCTTTCTGATACTTCAGTCTTCACACTTAAATGGTTTTTCTCCAGTATGTATCATCATGTGAATTGATAAATGTCCATTCTGCCTAAACGTTTTATTACAATATTTGCACTTAAATGGTTTTTCTTCAGTATGTATTCTCATGTGGACTGTTAGATATCCACTCTGTCTAAACACTTTATTGCATTCTTTACATTTAAATGGTTTTTCTCCAGAATGTGTCTTTATGTGCTTATTCAAACTTCCATTGTGACTAAACCGTTTATTATACACTTCACACTTAAATGGTTTTTCTCCAGTATGTATTCTTATGTGCTCATTCAGAACTCCACTGTTACTAAACCTCTTATCACACACTTCACATTTGAATGGCTTTTCTCCAGTGTGTATCCTCATGTGTATATTCAGAGGTCCACAGTTACTAAACCTTTTATCGCATACTTCACACTTATACGGTTTTTCCCCGGTGTGTATCCTCATGTGCTCATTCAGAGTTCCGCTGTGAATAAACCTTTTATCACATACTTCACACTTATATGGTTTTTCACCAGTATGTATTCTCACCTGCATCGTTAGCTGTTTACTGTTGCTAAAACTTTGATCACACACTTCACATTTAAATGGTTTATCTCCAGCATGTGTCCTTGTGTGCTCATTCAAAGTTCCAACGCTAATTAATCTTTTCTTGCACACTTCATACTGAAAAGGTTTTTCTCCAGCATGATCCGTTACGTAATAATTTAGATTTCCACTCTAGACAAAACCTATCGTCATATAGTTCATCTTTAATCGGTTAATATAACACTCGATTAAGATTTAAAAAAAAAAAAAATTAAATCCTTAAAACAAAAATAATCCGACTTTCGATATTAGTTGACAATGATGTCTGGCATTTCTGTGCACAGAAACAACAATGAATTGGATGTAATGTGTTTACAACGTCTTGTGTATAAGGAAACTTTCTAAACAACTCAGAAACAGACTATATGCCGGAGAATTCTTAAGAATCCCGTTCTAGCGGCAACATAACACGTTGGGTAGCAGACGAGTAATTATGTGTGGGATAACTTGCAAACTTGGATTAAGATGCATATGTTTTTTTTTAAAAAGACAAATATTTCCATCTTTAAAAAATGTTTTTATTTATATATAAATAAGAGTTTCGGGGATAGGGGCCATCCATAAATGACGTCACGCGATTTTGGCCGATTTTGCACCCCTTAACCCCCGTCGTCACACGTCACAAAAGGTCAGACTCCCCTCAAATAATGACGTCACAAAGCTCTGCTCTCCCCCTCCTTCTCCCGAAAAAGCCGTAATTTCCTATTTAAAAATTCACTTTTGAAATTACTTTATTGTCACTGTAGTATGTTTTTAGTGTGGCGCTGCCCTCTGATATTTTAGGAGAAAACATGTATTAAAAAAGAGGCACCTGAAAGCTCAAATTGGCATAAAATTCTTTTGATAATATTCGTGAACTAGCTAAAACTGCAGATATTCTGAATAATGTATTCAAATTCTTCTATGATTTTCAAATAAAGCAATTATAACTAAACAAAAATACTTTAAACTTTGTAGTAGAACACACAATTCTCGGGGTTTGCCAGTTTGCCACTAGCACTTTTTTGAGTTTTTTTTTCTTTCTTCGGCATATGATGTTTGTTTAGCCCAAAACGTCATAAGTGATCCTTCTTTTGTTGCGGCAATTGTTTTAAATTCTTGCAACCAGTGATCAACTTTAACTTGCAAATCTGCATCATTTTGTTACATTCCATTCCATTTTTTGAACCACTTCTTCTTGGCAAATCTTTCTGCTCTTTGTATAATATGCCAGCACGTACGCCTCAGAAAGAAACTAGAATAGTTTAGTTTTATCCAAAGTAGCAGTCAATTCTTCATCACCACCCCACCACCCCAAAAAAATAAATAATAATAAATGAGATTATTATTGGTGTAATATAAACTTTAATTTATTCGGTTTCTGATATAAACTTTATATATATATATATATATATATATATATATATATATATATATTTATCAACCTTTATTTATTATGTTTTATCAATCTTAATAAATTGTTTACTTTTCTATCAAACTTCTTTAAATTAATTTTATTGCACATAAAAGTTTAAAATTAAAAAAGTTTGGCAAGAAAAAAATCATTTTAATCTCGCTTTGTCGACACTAGCGGACTTGAAACGGAAGAATGCTATTGGGAAAAAGCCACCATTGGGGCTAGTAGGGGTGTTGGTAGTTCGAAGACAAGTCCAGTTTAATTTGAGCTCAAGCACGACACGCGTGAAGCTACTTAAAACGTCATCAAATAAATAGTAAGCAATCAAAAAATTAAGTGGAACTTTTTTAAATTTGCGCATTTTTATGTGACGTCATATTTCTTTAACAACCCCATCCCCCTCGTAACACATCGTCACAAATGTCTGACTCCTCCCCAACCCCTAGGTGCGTGACGTCATTTATGGACGGCCCCTTACAAGTAGTATAGTGAGATACACTAGGGACATTGGGAAAACATTATAGACCACATAGGAAAGTTCAGGGAAAAGACGTTTTAGATCGCCATGGGAATGTAAAGGGACATGGGGAATTCTTTTATCATAGGTGGAACAATAATGGGACAGAAATGTTTTGGGATTGTATAGGGAAAATTGGAATGGAACAGGTGAGGTGACGTCATGATACTAGACATTGGCAAGAATGTGGCAAGGAGCTGACCTCAATTGGGCCAAACAGCAAACAGTAAAAGCGGTCAGTGGGTATGTTCATCGGGTGGCGGGTAAATTCAGCTAGTTCATAAACTATAGGCCAGTTCGATAAGGGTTGTTACCGCCCCTGAAAATAGGCTTCTTGCAGAGCTCTTTGGTACATTGAAAGCAGAAACCGCGTTCGTGAATTTACAATCCCTATTTCCGGCGAGTAATACTCCCGTTATGGATGTATCCACTAGCGACAAAAAAGAGACATTATTGCAGTGTCTGTTCCGATTGTCATTGCTGGGTAGCGCTTGTGTATTGAGAGAAATATATGAATGCCTGAGGAATCCACAATGAAATAAAAACAAACAAAAACCAGTTTATATCCTTTTTTATTGAAAGCACATAATATGATCCAGCAACGTTATCTTCTGTTATATATAGAAAACTGAAGTTAAATTAAATTCAGAGTTAGCATATCACAAGATAAACATATTTAAATTGTTGTGACAGTGACAAACACACATGCACTTCTTAACATTATTACTTCTGTTCTTCTGTTCTTGCACAAATGTTCTTGCTGTTTCACACACATACTGATTTTCTTAAGATTTCTCTCTCTTAGGGGATGACTTTTGAGTTTCAAAAAGGACATCTCTCTCTCTCTCTCTCTCTCTCTCTCTCTCTCTCTCTCTCTCTCTCTCTCTCTCTCTCAAACACACACACATGAACTTGGTTCTAATATTTCCTAAAAATTGTATTCGACATGTGCTTTCTCTAAAACATTAAATCCAACTCCGCAGCTATGTGCAGAAGTATAATAAAACTCGATATTAATAACACTGACACACACCAAAAGTTCGTATTCAGAATATATCCCATGACTTTCCTAACAATACAATTAAGCGAAGTACTCTTTTACAATTTACAAAAACGTCCAAATTTTGAGCTTGTTATTCTGCCAATACGTGCTGCCAACCAGTTTTTGTTGTTTGCCTGTCCTTTAGTAATGTCTAGAATTCTCTCACATTTTTATTTTCACAATGAAGCGATGCAAAATATTTCATGCATTCATATCTCTACAAGTCGGCCTTGTCACAATATATAAGATCGATGTTGTGTAATTTAGGTATTTTGCTTTTATTATTATTTTTTTTGGGGGGGGGGGGGGGAGGGGGATGTGTGTTTGTGCTTCCCCCGATATGTAGTTAGTTGTTTTTGGAATTACTAGGTGGGAGTTGATCTACCCATCCTCGTATCCAATGTTATTATTATTTAAGTAATTATTTTGATTTAATATGAATTTGTTACGACATTTCCAATATGCTGTGCAGTAAATATTTATGATATGCAGTTTGTTAAATTTTTAGTGTAGTACTCTCCCTTTAAAGCTACTGGTTACCTTTATAATTTCTCAATTTAGCCTATTTCTGTTGCTTATGACTGTTGCTACTCCCACTTCTAGTTTCATTGTGTTTACTATCATTTGTGACAACTATCGCATCCATTTTCGCTTCTAATTCACTAATCATTTCTTTTGGGAGTCTGTTGTGTGTTTCCTGGATTAGTATAATGTCATAATTTTTAAGTTTTAGGAGTTGAGCAATTTTATCCTTATCTATACCATTATTGTTTATTGACGTGATATGGAACTTTAGTTCTTCCATTTTTGGTTGGTTACTCCAGGTGGCTGTTGCTACTATCGTAATAATGTATTAATTTCTTATTGAAATATTATATTTAAATATTATATTACGTTATTAATAGGTCTAATGGAGTTTGGGGCAATAGCCCCTCGTTTGTATGTTGGGTATTTCGTGTTTTGGGTAGGATGCTTTAACATAGTCGCCTGTACTTTGTAAAAATTATATAGATTTGCTCGCCGGAAGAGCGTTGCATCATGGGTAAAACAAGGGACTTAATGATTCAAGGGACGTAACAACCCTTATCGAACTGGCCTATACAAATAAAACAACGCTTGGCTGGGCGGGTCAACAAAGAAACAAACAAACAAAGATACACACATATGGCAAATAGAATAAATATCTTTTCGAGGCATATGAATGGCCCTGAAAAGAGACTATGATATTTATGTTAACGTTATTCTGTTAAGGCAGATGGCATTACATAATTCTTCTTCTTTTCCTCAAACGTTTTCTGACTTCTGGTCCGAGGATGAGGACTCTCTTCAAACATCAGTGTCTCTCCACATAAATCCTCTTTTCCAAACGGTGATCCGGATGATTGACCATGATGATTTCACATACATGGGTAAGCTTTTGCGGAACAGCATCGACTATACGAGGCTAGATGACTTAACGTTAGTCACCATCTTATGACGATAGCAGGTGAAGGTAATGAAGTTGACTGCAATAACTTATATTGGAAGAGCGGATCGAAGTGGATTTACATTTTTCAACAAAAAAAAAAATTCAATCACTGGACGGAGTCTGTCTTTTAATCCGAAGAGAGCTGCCCGTGACGAAACATTTCCTATATAGTTTCGCTAGCGTCAATGCCCAGTGAATCAATGTGACAAGAATTTACAAACAGGACGAAACTTAAGAAGATGAATTGAAGGTACACCGGCTGTGGAGGCAAAATGCGATGGTATAGCAGCTGGTACCAAAGTTAACATGGATCTACTTCCAGAAAATGTCGATTTTAATTGAGATTTAGTTGATCTTCTGTCTTCTTCATAAGAATTTGTTTAGGTATCAGCACCTTTTCCACCTTCTGCTTCTTTAACCTAAGTCGGGGATTTTAAACAGAGACTTTAAAAAAATGAAATAGAAAATTTTGTGAGCATAAAAAAGATTCAGAATAGGCATATCTCCTTAAACATCAACAGCAAGAATGAGAAGCAAGAAGAATGAAACGACAGGAAGAAGAAGCACCAGCATAGAAAAAAAAACAAGGTCCAAGAGAGAACGAGGGCAGTGAAAGTCAAACGGTCACGGTACTTGTTGACATTTTAGCAGAGTTAATGAGTCTAAGATAAATGTATCAAACTTCTTTAACACGATCCAAGAGGAAACGGCATTCCCCATCCAAACAACCCAACTCTGTGACAACATCTGAAATACCAAACCTAGTGATTTCTACCAAATCGTCGACATAAGCAAGTCCAGAAGTAAGCATTGGCCGTAACAAAGTCTTAAGGCAGCTACGGCTATTTTTCCCCGATCCTGAGTATGTTTATGGCGACATTACTTGTGCGACAAGGAAGACAATTGATTCAACATGCCCGAAACGTGGGATGATAAAATACCATTGGGACGTATTTAGTGGATGGTTGGGACTTAGAAAACCTCAATATCGTGTACGAGTTTAACTGAAGTTTATTGCACGGATATCTCCGCTGTTTCCCTCAAAGTGACACTAGAAATGAATTTTTACAATGAACCATGGAAACCTTGTACGAGCGAGGTCACTCTTCAGCGACAGTTGAAGTTAGAATAGTAAGGATACCAAGTGGCGGAAATATAGGAGCACGAGTACGATCATCGTTTGAAAGCATATCCCGAGTTTAAACGAATCGTGGTAAATAAAAAGCTGGTGGATCAACCAGACAGTTTGGACGGTGGACAGATGAATGCTACCTGTTTTATCTACCAAGAGGAAATCAAATACTTGAACGTGTGTTCGCTCTATTCTTACGTGTGCAAATCTTGTCACTTTACCACAGGGCATTCGGAATAGGGTGACCACATTCTTCTCAGCCATTGCGGGACACCTTAGTGTGACACCGTACTGGGAAGAGAAATTTCTGCTGAATCCATAGATAAGAAATTTGATGCTCTTGCACAGAAATTTCTAATCGCATTAGCTGGTGTACCGAGACTAGTTTCTCTGCGCTCTTAATAGCAGTTGACTGCAGGGTAACTCCCTTCGCTCCTACGAGCGCTTACACATATAAAGGGTTATTAATAATAAGAGCAATAATAATAAATATTAATAAAAAAATAATAACAGAGTAGTTGTAGTACGGCATTATGGCACCATGTTTTAGGCGATAAATCATGATTGACTTGCCGTCGTTAATAAATAAATTAAGTAAAACTCGCATTCAGGGACGTTTAATTTTCCCGGAAGAGGTCCTCCCGGGAAGCGTGACATTTTATTTCATTCTGGGACTGTCCCGGGCATTCCGGGACGCGGAGTCACCCTAATTTGGAATTGATGACGAAACACGTCGACCTGGACAAGATTCGAGAATACGAAGGATTAATCAAGTGCAAAGTCTTGCCTCCCACCAAATTGTAGCTTCCGTTTTACCTCACCAATGCCAAGGAAAACTGATTTTTTTCCCTAGTGCCATGCTTGTGCTGAAACGTGCAACTAATACCGACTTTGTCAGCACACCCATGAAGAACGCAACTTGACGGGAACTCTGGACCTGGATACCAATTGTTACGAAATTTACCACAAGAGAGAACAGTACCACAAGAGCGACGAGAGTCAGAAAGGCATTTTCGTGGACTACGTAGATGCCTTTTTAAAACTGAAACAAGAACCCAGTGGTTAGCCTTCCTCGTGTCAGACTCCCGAAATACCTTACTAAATTCAAAGACAAATACTGGAAAATGTATGACTTTCGACCCCGGGTATAAACACGAAATAATTTGATCGTTTGCCAAAGTGATGTTAAATTGTTTGTGTGGTACAATGGAACTACGACCAATGGCAGTGATCTGTAACGGAGAGCGCTTTAGCCCACTTGGCAACTCAGGGCCCCCAACAGTGACAGAAACTAGGGTTTCATTTACAATACCAAAAATAGATTATTTCATAGACAAAAGAAGATAAATACAAAAATATGTACAATGATTGACATTTTAAAGCGATTCTGGCAAATTCAACTTCAAATGAAAGTAAACTATAATAGAGATTCGGCATTTGCAACTCCAGACGGTCTGTATGTGATGCTGCCTGGCATGAAAAATGCTCAGTCAACATACTAACATTTAATGTGCATTATAACATATGGTCAAGAAAATTGGGACACAAATCGAGGACATCATCCTCTACAATGATAACAGGAAAATTCACTTGAAATACCATGGGAATTCTTTGATTGGCTCAATGATGCAAACTTGACAGCTAATTTAGTTTTAAGTGAATTTTGCTATAGTGTGTTACACGTTTAGGACATACTGTGGGAAAAGGTCAAGTGAAATTACTATAAGGCATTTTTAATTTAGTTGGTGAAAACTTGACTCAAACAGAGATGATATAATGTGCTATTTTTTCTATTTAAAAAAAACTTTAAACTACAGGTAAATTATTTCACAATCAAGAAAAAATGCTTGGCTTTAATACTGGCATTGTAACATTTTGAAGTGTATGTTAGTTCAGCTCCTTTTCCAATTATGCTAATCAGTGATCACAACTTCCTTACTTTTATTAACAAAATGAAACACAAAATCACAGATGGAGATGAGATCTTGTTGCAGGTAATCAACAATGATTATTAAGACCATCTAGGGAAAATATTTGATTGCAGATTCGCTATCATATTTATAAAATAACTGTATTGCTTAATGTCTCTTTGATGCCATGCATAAAATATCAAAACATCTTCCTATCTCAGTATAATACCAAATGTATTTTGAACTGTGCAAAGATTTATTTTTTTAAAGAAGGGAAGTGCAGTGTACCTTCATTGTGTGCTTAACTTCTGTCCACAATTATAGATTGCTATTTTAAGAGAATGGTATCATTTAAGCTACATGTTTACCTCAATTTGAGTCCAAGGCCTAAGCTTTTTATAAGCTTTGGATACTCTGGAAGCAAATTCTTGTTAAAAATTTGAAAATTGCAACACTCCTGAAATCCACACTCACACTCAAATCTGAGTTTTCACTCGATTACTTAAGTATTTCCTCAAATTGTAATTCACTAATTTAAGACAATAAAACCACAACACGCAACTCACCTTTGAGTATTTCACTCAAATAGATGAGATAGTGTCTTACTTAACTCAAGGAATGCACTCAAAAATGACTCAGACATATCATTTACATATACACTGGAGAATGGGTCTAACAAGAACTAAGAAAAGGCTAACCTAGCATGATGTGGATGATTGAAAATACTTCCAAAGATTATGATTCAGAAAGCACACAATTTTATGTTTGGTATCAATTTTGGAACATTTTCTATCACAATTAACAAATAGATCACTTTAACTGCAATGTCCGGTGCTCTTCACCGTTAGATATTTAGCAAGTGGAGCTCATAAGCAGTTGATTGGGGACAACATGAGGTTATTGCAACTGGCTGAGTCATGTTCTAATCAGATTTGCAAGAACCATGGTATCTCCAGCTCACCAGTACATCAAGTCTCCAAGCAGCAGAGAGGGTGAACCCTACAACGTTTTCAGACAAAATTTTGATTGAATCATTAAAACGAGCCTTCCTACGATCTCATTTTAACCAAAAAAATGTCTCAGGGGCAAACCCTACAACGTTTTTAGACAAAAAATTGATTGAAATTTTAACGAGCCTTCCCTACGAAATCTCATTTTAACTAAAAAAATGAAAACGGAGACTTTTACGATTTTTTAATCAATTTTGCTCGCAACGATGTGGTCATCCACCCTCTCTGCTGCTAAAGTTTTCAGTTCTGGGATAACAAAAAATAATAAATGATTTTAACCGAATATTTGATCAAGTCCGATACGATATCGTGTCCGAGGATCATGCAAATTTATTGTTGCGAATCCGTGCGGAGTCGACTGAGCATGACTTAAGAAATCTCGAAATTGATTGAAGTCCATATCAGAACACCATGTCTGCCAAATATTTCTAAGAGTATGAGTATCAACTCCGTTGAATACAGAAAGAATATTGCAGTTATCTCTGATGACGTTTGGAACCTGAGTGTAGCGTTGAGTGACATATATCACGTCAGTGTTTTTGTGACGCCCACGGGAAAATATTCTAGCAGGATTCTTTTGTTTATCCAACATTATATCGTCGTATACGACTAAATTGTTAATATCTCCATCAATATCATCAATGCTCGGTGCTTCATCGATATCGGTTATAAAATCAATGGCGTTCTCACCCTTAATTTCTGATGCATTCTCGTTAAAATCCTTTAACACTTCATAACATCGTTGATCATCTACGCTAGGGGCAATTAAATACAACTTATCCCACTTCATCAATCTCATTATTAAATTGAGCAACAATTGCGTTTTACCGGATCCAGATGGCCCGATTATAATCATCCGGATAGAGTTTGGTAGCGCTGCATGATGCTTAATTGGTTCTCTTGTTTTAGTCGCTGAAAAATCAATTATATCCATATCTCTATACATAAATTATGGATCTATATTGTATGAAGTGTAAAACGCGTACTAGCACAAATGATGTGACGACGGTTACAACTAAAAATAACAGATCAGCACTAACTGGTAGATGTGCAACATGTGGTATTAAAAAATTCAGATTTGTTTCTACAAAATCAAAGATTTTACAATCCGGAGATGTTTTAAAAAAAAACGAGGAGGTGATATCGCAGCCAAATTGGCAAAGCTCCCTGGAACCCCATGGGAAAAGTACCCCGGAGAAAAGCACCTTCCAGGATATAGCTACTGTGGACCGGGAACCAGACTTGATATCAGACTCAATGATCAAAATCAGTCCCGACCCGGTGAAGAACCAATAAACGCCATTGATAAGGCCTGTCACCTTCATGATGTTGCTTATAAAAGCAGCAATTTGCAACACAGGCATCTCGCGGATGTGAAATTAATTCATGCGTTAAATGCTATTCCTGATAAATCCTTCAAAGAAAAATTGGCTTCATTTTTAATAAAATCGGCTATGAAAAGTAAATTGATGTTAGGTGCCGGTAATTAATAATATAGAATCAATTTATTATTCCCCAAGAGGATACTGGAGGGATAAATCAGCAGTCCATAAACTCACTAGCGCTGCAAAAGTGAAAAAAACCACTGCGGCTAATTGGTTATCCAAACAGGCACTATGGCAAATTTATCTACCACCGCCTAAACAAATTCAATTCTCGCATTTTGATGTGACCGCTCCTAATGAAGTTCATCAGGCTGATATATTATTTCTGCCACATGATCGTGGTTACAAATACGTGCTAACCGTAGTTGATATTGCAAGTCGATACAAAGAAGCAGAACCATTAAAAACAAAATCAGCCACTGAAGTCGCTTCTGCATTTGAGAGGATTTATCGACGAGGTCCTCTGCACTGGCCAAATCTATTGCAGGTTGATCCTGGCAAGGAATTTCAGGGTGCAGTGTTATCTACAATGAAACATCATAATGTCACCATACGAAGAGGGCATACTGCGCTACATCGCGATCAGGCCATTGTAGAACGATTTAATCGGACGATTGCTGAGCGGTTATTTGGATATCAATACGCAAAAGAATTCATTCAAGAAAAAAGATCCCGTGAATGGGTTAAAAGGTTACCATCTGTGATTACTGCACTGAATAACGAGATTACTAGAACAATCAACATGAAACCTATCAACGCTATTAAAAAGAAGTCTATACCCGTACAACCACAAAAAGATTTCAAAGAACCAATTCTTGGTAGTAATGTCACTGTTAGGTATTTATATGAACCAGGAGAGCTTGAAGGGGGTAGAAAAAGGGATACTGATCCTATTTGGAGTGTTACTGCACACAAGATATCTAGTATAACACGATCAACTGGTAGACCTCCAGTCTATAAACTGGATTCAACTGCCCCTCAACGTGGATTTACTCGACAACAACTACAGGTAATTCCCGAGGATACTCAATTGCCACCGCATGGTCTTAACTAGCGCCGTTGCGCCTATTGCACTCAAGACAAGTCAACATCACATTGTTTCTGACATGACCAAGATTGTTATTTTTTCTGTCTACGGTGAATTGGTGAGGATCCTTATCCGAATACTGCCAACGCATTATACAATTGCAACTCGCGCAGTGATTATTCTGTTGTTGTTTCAGCGTAATTATTAATTTAGCATCAATATCAAATTCTCGTTGTTTTTTTTTGTCCTGTTGTTTGTAACCGGAGAGTTTTTTTATTAATGATGCTAACATCAATATCACTTATTGTTGTGTCATTATCATCGAAAACAACTCTTCGAAGTTGATTTATTTTTCGTACTCTGGATACTGCGAGATAGACTAAATTCGACCATTCGATGTGATTATCCACCATCCAAACAATTGTATCCGATATAGTCAATCCCTGTGAAGAGTGTATTGTTGCTGCGTATCCTAGCGTCCACGGGGACTTATTAGCACGCAATGCATTTTCGACGACGCTGATATCAACCAGCACAATATCATTTAATACGAGAATTTGTTTTTCACTCTGTCCTGGAATATCAACTTCAATGTTCTGTTTTCGTGTATCCGATGGCCTATAACAAAGGGGTACTGGAAGCGTTGCAAATTTTTCTTTATGCAATTCAAATAGCTTCATCTGAAGTGTGTCCCTGACTATTTTTCTACTTGCAATTATCAAATCATTTGGTCTCCATGTTTCCCAGAAATCATTCATTGGAGTTTCTGAAATCACTTCACGCGCTATTTCGCATTGGATTCTATCCGGTTGTAATCTAATTAGCGCTTTGAATTCTCGTAATCGTTCATCAATTGATCTATAATCAGTGGTAATTTCTTCATAATAGTCTACAAAACCCTTTAGCCATTCATGTGGAGATGCACCGACAAATGGTGGTGGTTGGCCGTGATCACCGCACATGACGACTTTTGTGTTTTTGTTTAACAACCACTCAAGAAATGTTTGTAATACATCTAATGAAACTGTGCATATTTCATCCCAAATTATGATTTCAGGAATGAATTTATCACCCATACGCTCAGGAGTCCATTTGTCACCCTTCCATCGAAAGAAACTGTGGTAAGTGCAAGCATTTACCCCTCGCTGTATCATCTCTCTGGCGAGTCTGTGAGTCGGTGTTAGCACAATCATGGTTGACCGACGAAATAATTCAATTGCACGAGTTGTCTTTCCTGACCCACCACAACCGTTTAAATAAATTGTCTTGTATCTACATACTGGATCAGATACCGGTGGTGCATTAGAAAATTTTGATTGAATTTCAATACGGTTATATGAAAGATATTTATCATCCATGGCAACGTCTGCCGATTCACAATACTCATGTAGCATCTCCTTTTTAAATCGCCAACGCCCCCACGCTTCCTCCGGATCTGTGAATGCCGCTACAGCTGATTTGTACTTATTGTGTATATACATCGAATCAGTGGCCACTCTAACCGCGGTATTAGGAAATCTATTTATCATCGAAAATAGATTAATAGAAGCATAGGCTAGCATTGAACTTCTCAAATGTGTGTACTGGGAATTATATCCATCACAGTAGGTAACAACCGTACCTGATTTCTCACCATTGGATAGAAAAGCATCCTTACGGGATACAAGTTTTCCCTGTTTCATTAAATCCGCTACAATAAAATCGTATTCAGCGACGTCTATGATCAACCGCGAAGAATATTTTGCATTGTCGTATCGTCCACCCTGGGTAAATTTACCGATTATTCTTCGTCCGAGATCCTTTGCTTGTTCTTTTTTACTTTCAAATAACTTCTTAGACCAATTTATGATTTCTTCTTCACTGAAATCTGAACACTGTTTTCGTAGTTCGCTGATTATACGATCTTGATCGGGTTGTGGTAGCCAAACTTCTTTCTGAGCTCGATAGCATATAATAGCCTCGGAAACAATCAACGATATTAGCATACCACAATCAATCATATATCTCAATAGCACTATTGGCATCCAGTGTTTTTCAGATAGGTGTCTACCGAGCCAAACATAACTACACGGATGTAACCCTGTAGCTAATTCGAATGATATCACACGAGCGAATCCGGTTAAATCAAAATCAGGTAATGGTCCATTAATCGCAACACGAGTCATTTCATGTGTGGGGTGTCCAAATCGTTTGAAGTACTCAGCACATTCCCCATATCCGAGAAAACTTCCAGGATAACACGCGGATATATCAATTGAAATCATGCCATCACGTGAGTATTTCGTATTCCACAGTCCTCCATGACCGAATTCTACGCAGCTTGATTTGACATCTTCGAGAAAATCACTTCGTGTTGGACGCCATGAGTTTTTTTCTCTTGCAAAGTGAGCTACCACTGATGGAATAGTAAAACTACCCATGAGTAGTTTTTCATGGAAACTCTCCGGTGAAAAATCATTTGCAATTTTTCTCATTCTGTTATCTAACTCTTCAACGCGATATAATTCACCATTTGGTCTTACAAATTGATCGAATCCTATTTCGGGATCTTCATCACTTCTAAGTAACCACACTGACACAGGATCATCTTTACACAACGCATGAATAGCATCGAATAATCTCTCTTCATAGAAAACATCCCCGACGAACTCCTTAGGGATATATTTCACGGTTCGTTCTCGTGGAAATATTGTTATCGCAGGTGTCCACGCGTGTTTGTTATGATCAATAATCTGTACTGGCGCTCCATTTTTGCTATATTTCGGTTCGTATAAAACCTCTCCGGTTATCGTCATAACGGTTATTGGGAATCGTAATGATGTTTCTAATTTAGCTATATCAGAAATCTTTGCACCATGCTGTTTCACTGTCAGTTCCCACTCGGTTATTTTCCTACGTCGCAGATCAGTTAGTTTATTTCCTCGGGATGCATTTGTGAAGTGTTCTATTATTCGTTCTGCTACACAAATAAGCCCTGACGAATATTTCATAGGAGCTAGTTTTGCGATATCGGGTTTATCATTTAACGGATATATCCCATAAACCATTGCTGTTACGGGATAAGATCTTTCGTAGTATGGCTTATCGATTCCGGTTAGAATTCCTGGTTTGGAATCTCTACTCACAATGACAGCTTTTTTATTCTTGAGGATTGGTTCAATTTATCCCTAATAATCCATTTGCCATCGACTTCGATAATGAATTTGATTCGGAAAAAATGCCGTTTTTCCCCAACACGTGAAATTATCACTGCTGCTTTTTCATCATTCATGGTAGCATCAACAACACCATCAATTCGAAATGTTGACCAACAATAAGATGCTCCATCACGCTTGAATTCATTAAAACAGTCTCTGATTTTACTAATCATGGCTTTATCAAGAATTGTATTCTTTGGTGTATTAGAAACTATATCGAGATTGAATTGAGCATCTTTCCAGGGTAATCTCTTGGACGTTTTTTTTTGGTTTATCGAGATTAAATTTAGGACTAATTTTTAATAATCTCTTAAACTCTTTCATGTTTCCGTCTCTTGGACGTTTTTGGGGTTTATTGAGATTAAATTTAGGATTAATTTTGTTACGTTTTTTTGGTTTATCGAGATTAAATTTAGGACTAATTTTTAATAATCTCTTAAACTCTTTCATGTTTCCGTCTCTTGGGCGTTTGTTACGTTTTTTTGGTTTATCGAGATTAAATTTAGGACTAATTTTTAATAATCTCTTAAACTCTTTCATGTTTCCGTCTCTTGGACGTTTGAGATTAATTTTGTTACGTTTTTTGGGTTTATCGAGATTAAATTTAGGACTAATTTTTAATAATCTCTTAAACTCTTTCATGTTTCCGTCTCTTGGACGTTTTTTGGGTCTATCGATATTAAATTTAGGACTAATTTTTAATAATCTCTTAAACTCCTTATCAGCATTGAATTCAGCATTTTTCGAAGGCGTTCTCCTTAATTCCCTCATGCTATAATTAAAACAAGCATTTAAATGAAGAATTTATGTATAATGAATCACTGCAAGTGGCTTATGATTGGATCAGTAACCCCGTGTAACAAATCATGCAGAAATGAGTTTTGTGGGTATCATATGCAAAGCTATCGTCGTGGAAGCCTTGGTCCGTTACCTTGTATTCTATGTGGAGTTGGGGTCAGGGGAAAATCTCAGTTGTGTCTGAGTTGTGGTGGTAAACGATACAGGGAATTGAAGCGTTATTATGATAAAAGAATAAAAAATGGACAATCAATCAGAAATTATGACCCTGACGCTGACAAAGTCAGTATTCTTGACGCTGACAAAGTCAGTATTCTTGACGCTGACAAAGTCAGTATCAAGGATAAATCATAAGAACTCCTCAAGACTACATCGAAAGATTTATCATTAAACCAAACAATGAATTAGACAAACAATAGTATTATGTATACGAATGAACCAAGAATTCAGACAACACCCTGTGATCACAAATTATGAAGCATCCAGTGATGGTGTCGTAAGAAACCGCAGACTGAAGAAACCAGTTGGTTCTGTGAATAATCAAGGGTACTTGATGTTTACTGTTGGCGGGAAGAAGAGATATCTCAATCATCGTTTCGTGTATGAGTGTTTTTATGGATTGATCGTGGATGATTCTGTCATTGATCACAAGGATTCTAATCCGAAAAACAATTCTTTATCAAATCTGCAGGCTATCACACAAAGTGAGAATACCAAACGAGGAAAGACTGGCATTTGCTCAAAAAAAGCGAGACCTGTGAAATCTTTGAATACAACAACTAACGAAGAAAAAATATTTCAATCATTATATGAAGCCGGTAGGCACTTCGATATTTGTAGAGCCACAGTACGATTTGTTGCAGAGGGGATTTGTCGATCGGCTATTTCAAAAAGAACGGGACAAAAAGTTCAATTTAGTTATGTCTAATGCGTCATATTTTTCATTTAGAAATATATCATTATTATAGAATAATGAATTCTGAAAACATGAATAGCATCATATCCGAGATTTCAAAATTGAAAAGTTGGGATATTGAACTATCAGATGGGTTAAATCCTGACCAATTCATGTCTGATTTTCAGGATATAGAATACGGAGTTAGCACTAACAAGTATATGCTACCAAAGAAGTATGCGCTCATCAAAAGAATTCAGAATTCAATTTGGGACTCTCTCGCATTCTCCAGTGACGTAAGTGTGTTCGCTCCGTTGTATACCATCGTAGAACGAATACGAAAAGAATTGGGGTACGAATACGAATTGAAAAAGGAGGTTAATTCTAAAGTTAGAAACCTACGGGCGTTAATTCAAGAAAATGAACAATTTTGATTAACCATTTATCATTATTTGATTGTGACCGTCCCTCATAGAAATTTTAATTTTTTTTAGCATTTTTTGATTGACAATGTCAAAAACAGTGAATAAAAAATTGATGGCTGGTTCGGATTGATCAAAAAAAGAATGAGGGAACTAACAGTATTATTTATTTATATACAATTTTGATAGTTCCCTCATCGATGAACGAAGCTCTTATAGGATGAAATAACGCTTCTATGATCGTGTTAAAAATTAACTGACATGTCTGACATGTAACAAAAAGTGTTTTCGTCTGTTAGGTCGGATTGAAAAATTGTTTTGCAATTGAAAAATTGTTTCTGATTTCAAATAATGGTCAATGAAGCATTAACAACCCGATTGGCTCGTGAACGACTGGATGCAATCAGGAGATTTGTACCAATTCGTGACTCTGTACGGAATAAACTACAACAACGACAGAGTCTTCAGACTGATTCTGCTGCGGGATCTGAAGAATTGTTTAAACCAGTAACCACAGCAACGAAGGGGATAGAGCGTGCTATACTGGGAGATGTTCCCGAGACGGGAAAATCTGTTATTGGTGAACTCGAAAAAATAGCAGCGAAAACTGAACAAACAGAACAGGCCGTACAAAAAATAGAATCAAAAAGAACAGTTGATGGTTTACGCGTGAGATTTAACGAGGAAGGGTTAGCAACAATCGATAAGACTGATTCAACAGAAATTCCTGCGCTTGTTGTTACGACTTATGAAGACAGAAAAAAAATGTTGAAACCAGAACATCATAAGTTTGTTAAGAAGTTAACTCATTGGGCTGATATATTCTACAAAATCAAAACTAAAAAAAGTCAAATTAAGACAGATAGTGCATCATACATTGAATATATCAATGCGGTGGGTATAGTGTATAAACAATATAAAGAGTTTAAACAACAACAAAAACCGCGAAAATTGCGAGGAAAGCGACAGCAACCTGCAAAGAAAGTAGTCTACTCGCCTAAAAAACAACAACAACTACCACCTGATGATGATGATGATTCTGATTATTTACAAGAAACCTATTTAGAAAAACTGGATAAAGCACTGGTTTTAGCGGAAGTGGATTGCCAGATTCCAGTGAAAACGCTAGCGTTTCATGTCCTGGTAGTGTTCTCAGTGATATATCACGATTAGAAGTTCTTGTAGGAGGTTTCCGAGCTGGAAACAACTCACCGGAAATAATTAATGAAGCAGCTGATATCTGTAGACGATTATTTCAAGGTGGTATCATAGATATCAGCACATACCGAGATTTCATTGGCGAGTTAGTGGAGGATTATCACAGTGATTAATCACCGGGATTGAATAAAAACGCTAGCGTTTCCAATTGAAAATGGTTTCTGATTTCAAATAATGATCATACACTACAATCATGATAAACCAACCACCGTCTATGTAGTTAATTCACGGTTTCCAGTTTATAGAGCATACTATGGTGATGGTTTAGGTAATACTATTGCGGGGTTATTTGCAAGAATGGCTCCAAAAGTGATGCCGTTAGCTAAACAATTATCAATGAAAGCATTTGATGTTATTCGTGATAAGGGGATTAGTGCTGTTGGAGATTTTGCCGGGAAAGCGTTTTCAACTGCGAAGAATAAATTAACATCATTAGTGAAATCACGGATGAAATCCAAAGGATTTTCAAAACCGTTACCGTCTACAGCGGAAATGCCTGCAAGTGTTAGTAGAATTATAAATAACGCAGTAGATGAAAAATTAGCGTCGATGGTTTTAACCCCCGACCAA
Source organism: Unio delphinus (assembly GCA_029339505.1). Classification (NCBI taxonomy): domain Eukaryota; kingdom Metazoa; phylum Mollusca; class Bivalvia; order Unionida; family Unionidae; genus Unio; species Unio delphinus. Next base: position 10,824,865 of record JAQISU010000012.1, on the reverse strand, counting down.
AGCAATATTGCAAATATGATAGCAGGAAGTGGCTTTAAAAAACTACGACGATGAAAATGGAAAATCGCGATTTAGACTCTGATAAATAGAATAAAATGTTCAAACAGTCACGTGATCCAGCATTTGATATAGACGCCCCAGTTGGCAAGGATGATTCTGTTCGCGATTATCAATATTACGCCTATCATGCCATAGACTCAAATAGTCGAGCAAGAATTGATCTTCAAGTCCATGATACCAGTAAATACTTTTTGCCCTGTGAAGCGTTTATTGAAGTAGAAGGAGAAATTGTAACAGCTGCTGATACTCCTACTGTACCAGCACCGTATCCAGCTGGTACTCAAGTCAGTTTTGTCAATAATGGTATCATGGCGTTATTTGAGAGTGCAAAATATCTCATTGATGGAAAAGAAATTGAGGCGATAGATCGCGATGTTGATGTGGCTACAACAATAATCGGGTTAGCGAGATATTCTGATGATTATACAAGATCAGCAGGACCTTCTATGATGTTTGCAAAGGATAATAAAAATACCGCTGGAGAAAATCAATTTGTTGTAAGACGACCAAAGAATAATGCTGGCACCGCTAATATTGATGCCGAAGATATGATTATAAACAACGATGTTAATTTCAATCTAGGAGCTGCAACACGTATTTCAATGTTGCAAGGAGCGCGTAAATCATTTTCATGCGCGATTCCACTGCATCACATATTTGGATTCTGTAGAAACGTCCGAAAAGTTATCTACGGGGCGAAGCATACAGTATCGCTTGTACGAAAGAGTGATGATAGTGACGCAATCTGGAGGATTCCAGCAGACAATGCAAATCCAAATGCTGATGCTGGTAAAGTCAATTTAACAAAAATATCATTGTGGATGCCAGTGTTGACTCCAGCAATCACCGCAGAAGAACGATTACTATCATTTATAGACCAAGGAGGAAAGTCGTTGTTGAGTTGGCTAACCGTGAGTACAGATGTTAAACAATCAAATATCAACGGGTTATTCACTTGGAACCTAGCATCAAAACAAGGCGTTTCTGCGCCACGTCATATATTTATTGCATTACAAGATAACGCACGAGTTGGCGATCAACGTTTCAGTCATATGATATTTGATCAATTAGGTGTGAAAGACCTCTCACTGAGAATAAACGGCCAACAGGAACCATCCGAGGATATACAACTTAATTACACAGAAAATCATATTGCACGAGTTTATCATCGTCTGTTGTCATTTATGGCACGCGATCAAAATGTGAATACTGGTTTGCAAATATCACAATATGATTTTAAAAATCTGTATCCGATCTATTACTTCTCACTGGAACATCTCGATTTTATGAGACAATCTGTTGTTGATATACATTTTAGAGCTAATGTGACTCGTGGTGCTATTGCTGATTATAGAGCGGTTGCTGTCATTCTCAGTGATAAATCAATGCTACTTGAAGGTGTTGGTGGAAGAATGAGAGTGGTAGATGCACCAGTGGAAAACATGTAAACGATTTAGAATCAATCAATTATGTATAACATGTCATATAGTGCTATTAGTGTTGCGTTAACTCCTGGTCCAATAAAAAAATTGCAATCAGAATCGGCTAAAAAATGTGGAACCACAATCACGTTGAAACCCAACCAAATGACTGGTGGTGCAAATAAACTATCGCTGACAACTCGTCAGGTGAAACATTTCAATGATGCACTAGTAGCAAAAAAGGGTGTTCAGATTACTCTCTCTGCGGCTGCTATCAAAAATATGATTAAAACAGGCGGTATATTTCCGTTGTTAGCTGCGATTCCAGCATTGATTTCAGCAGCAGCCCCAGCGGTGGTACTGCAGCAGTAATGACACTAAAGAAAGCAACTGGGAAAGGATATAAAAAAAAGGGAAAGGGTCTAAGACTACCAGGAACCCCGTATTCGTGGTACAGCGGAAAGGGTCTAAGACTACCAGGAACCCCGTATTCGTGGTACAGCGGAAAGGGTCTAAAACTACCAGGAACGATTTATTAATTGAGGAACCTATGGTTCCCAAATCTTCGAAGATTCCCATGTCCAATTTTGATTTACTCGATGCTGCTAAAAAACTAGCGATTAAAAACTTCAGAGGTGTCTTTATGAAAGATCAATTACCACATCAACCAAACAGCGTTGAAACCGGAATCATTAATTTAGATAACAGCACCGGACCTGGAACTCACTGGGTTGCATACGCTATTGATTCACGTGGGATTGTCTATTTTGATTCATATGGATTAGCCCCACCAAAAGAGTTTATGCGTTATATAAAAACCCTTCCAATGAAGACTTGGTATTCTACGCTACCAACACAACAAATGAATGACCCACCAATATGTGGCAGCGAAGTATTAAATGTCCTTAACGCTATTTCTAACTCCTTGAGTAATCCAAGCGGAAAACCACCACATGTTGTCGTGAATGAATACACTAGTAATCGCTGGAGAAAATCGAAGATTTTTCAACGAAGTCGTCAACAAAGATTTTAGAGAGAGAAAGAGTTTTACAATAACATGATTGATATTTGGGGGAGATCTTTGAAACCCAAACCCGATGGCACTGCACCACCTGATTCTGTCAAGGATATAAAAAAAATAATTGGAGATGAAATCGCTGAGACGTTGAACTTAACAAATGTTGATCCTAATGAAATAGTTGTATTTCAAGACAAACAGGGTAAATTGAAATCCAGTGATGTGTCATTGAATGACATTTTGATACGGCAGCGCGACGCCGCTGAAAACTCTATTGCGCTGTATTCTAACGACGGACGACTTAAAGCCAGTAATATATCCGCGGATGACATTTTAAAACGGCAGCAAGACGCCACTGAAAACTCTATTGCGTTGTATTCCAGCGACGGACGACTTAAAGCCAGTAATATATCCGCGGATGACATTTTAAAACGGCAGCAAGACGCCACTGAAAACTCTATTGCGTTGTATTCCAGCGACGGACGACTTAAACCAGGTGCACTTGTGTCTACGATCACTGATAAGATTGCTACCCATGACAATGAGTTGGATAATTCTCTGTTAGAACTAGCAACACTTCAATCTAAAATTGAAGAACACGGAAAACAGTTTACATCATTTCGTAGAAATGTCATTGATAAATTTATTGGAACCCCGTTGGATAAAATAGAAATAAAACTCCCGGATATTAAAAAATCCATCGATGAGACGAAAAACTTCATCGAAGCCATCAAAGGTGATTTTTCGAGGATGATAACAATCATTGAAAAAACAAAAATTCCTCATGAGAAAACCAACAACGTCGTGTACACAATCCAACACGGATCATTTGAGTGGACACCTACAAACAACAAATTAGATATCACTGCAACCGTTAAAGGTATTTATCGATTAACACTAGTAACACCATTGACTCAATTTAATATATCATCGTCGAGTTCATCCGGGGTCAATAATACGATTTCAACGATCATCGACATGGATACAACTGAAAGGTTCACTATAACAGCTACTGATAAAAATTTGATTGGGGTTTCAGCAACCTGGTATGTGGAATTCGTAGCGGATTTAAGTAAATAACTAAATTGAAAGGAAAATCGTTCGGATTTCACAATTGAAAACGCTAGTGTTTTTACAATAAAAATGATTTCATCAACGCAATGTCGCTATTATCAGGTCAGAGAATTTCAGACTAAGACTCAAAACCCTCACTGAGGAGTATCAAATAAAAATAAAAAAATACCGACGAAGAATCACCGCAATCGATATTACTATGTACTCGGTGTCCAGCGTTCTCGCTGGCGCCGGAATAATACTTGCATCGGTTACAATGATTGCCCCGGTCGTAGTTCCAATTTGCATTTCTGCGGTGGCTACAATCGGGGGTATATCAACCGGGATAGCAAAAAAGATATCATCATGCAGCCAGAGTAAACTGCAGAATTACTTACTTCAATTTCATATTGCATCAACCGCATACTCGCAATTATCCCTGATGATATCGTCGTCACTCGATAATACGATTATATCAGATAGTGAATTCTCAGCGATGGTCAGTATTTTTGATTCCGCGATATCGAAATTAGAGCGACAACATGAATATAATAACAATGACAACACCGATGGAATTGGAAAACACGAACCCAAAAACCAAAATGATCTCAATAATCTCAACCATACCAAATTGTGAGTTCTCAGTGATGGTCAGTATTTATGATTCCGCGGTGTCAAAATTAGAGCGACAACAACAGTATAGCAACGATGACAACACCGATGGAATTACTTCAACAAATAGTGGAGAACACGAACCCAGTACAAACAAGTATGATATCAATAACATCAACGGAACCCGAGTTTAGTGTGAATTTCCCTAGCCCAGTCCCCGTGAAGGAGATAGCGCTAGCAAAATTACGAGTATACCACAGTTGGCCTAATATCAGATCAAAATCATTTGGTGGTCAACAACCGAATAATTCACTGGTGTTCTCGTATAAGAATAAAGAAGACGGGACTCCAGACTGGAATGTTGTGTCGATACCAACAGGGTCATATCAAATTGAACAAATCAATAACGAATTTCAACGTAGAATAAAATCGATTACTGGAAAAGAATCAAAAATCGCTATAACGGTTCATGAGCCGACGCTATCATCCGCAATTGAAATAAGCACAGAAGGATACGTCGTAGATATCTATCAAAGTTCTATTAGAACCGTACTAGGATGGCCTGAATTACCACCGGGGGGAAAAACCGTTGTTGTATCACCCGAACCTAAAAAATCTGATTATGTCACCGACGTGATAAAACCTGATAATCCAATAAAAAGTTATAAAGATTATCAAATCAATATACAATTTTTTGATCTCGTATACCAACCAACTGGGAGAGAGAAGGAAGGGGAGGAGGAAATAGAGGGATATTATCTTATTGACAAATCTAAACCCATTAAAAATTTCATAGCGATGAATAATGATTTTTCACTGTTGTTAATATCTCTTAAATCCGGCTCTCTCACCCGAGATGAATTTATCAGCGTCATAGAAACATGCAATAAAATTATCGACGATATGGAAACATTTAACCTAAAAATTATTCAGGATATATTAGATGACGATAATCCCCTATCGAGAACAGAGTTTGCAGCAACCTATAATATCCCCGTCAAGGATATTCCAACAGTCAAACCACGAGGATATAACGTACCAGAACTAAAAAAACTTCTCATTGATGCCATCGATGTTGGTTTTAAAATAATTCATGATGCATGGAAAAAAACAACATCACCGGAAATAAAAATCCTCAAACATAATAATGACCCAGACGGTGGCGGCAGACATATCGCTCCGTTCAACGTGAATATATCCTCGGTGATTTCGCTAAATTTAGTATGCGATGTTATCGAAGGAAGCTATCAAATTAATCTCGAACGATCAAATCAAGCTCAGCAAGGATATATTCTTTATTCGTTTGCACCAACAGCTCCTCCAGGATTCCTAATTATTGAAAACCCAATTAATCCTGTCTACATGTGATGCCATAATAATTCATTAACCAGAATTAATTTCAAACTCACCGACCAGTCAAATAATCTGATTGATTTACAAGAAGAGGTGTTAGCGATTAGTCTGTTTGTGAGATCCTAAAGACTTGATCAAATCATTTATTATTTTTTGTTATCCCAGAACTGAAAACTTTAGCAGCAGAGAGGGTGGATGACCACATCGTTGCGAGCAAAATTGATTAAAAAATCGTAAAAGTCTCCGTTTTCATTTTTTTTAGTTAAAATGAGATTTCGTAGGGAAGGCTCGTTAAAATTTCAATCAATTTTTTGTCTAAAAACGTTGTAGGGTTTGCCCCTGAGACATTTTTTGGGGTTAAAATGAGATCGTAGGAAGGCTCGTTTTAATGATTCAATCAAAATTTTGTCTGAAAACGTTGTAAGGTTCACCCTCTCTGCTGCTCTCCATGACTGAGCCATGTTCTAATCAGATTTGCATGAACCATTGTATCTCCAGCTCACCAGTACATCAAGTCTCCATGTTCTAATCATATTTGAAAGGACCATGGTATCTCAGGCTCACCAGTATATAAAGTCTCTTATGAGAATAAACCATAAGATATATAATTTGTGAGAATTATTACTGGTCATCACTGTTTATTATCTATGTCTAGAATTTCCTACTTTGATTTAATGCATTGATATAACATTCATCAAAATCATTGCAACCAAAGAAAATGAACATTATATTTCTTTGTTTTTCTATTTCTTTTCATTGCTATCAATATTGAAATAATATTAATACTGATGCAATCCTGATTCAAGAGTTTAAAAATTGTATTCAATGAAAGTATATACTAGTATGCAAACAGTAAAATAGTACAGATTAATAAACCAATGTCAAAATTTTGAAATTAGTACAGGTATTAGAATTTCAAGGAAAGTCTATAAGAAATATAATAGCAGTAATGATATTAGTACATGTAGTAATACTTGCTCACATACAATCACTGCTTTGATGTGTAATGCAAAACTTAAAATGCCAAAATGTGTTGCTTTGTGGCCAGGATACACTAATCATTCCATAGCATTTAGAGATTATCTCAGACAGTTTTCTGCGTCATACTATTGAAAATGTGTATAAATAATTGATTGATATATTATGGTTTTACAACATAATACATTTGTAGAATGATTATATATCAAATGATAGCAATACAAAATATATTTAAAACATCTTAGCGCCTGATAAAAAATGACATGATCCATATAGGACCCAGAAAAAAACTTTTGTTCATAATAAGTAAATAGGATAATCAGTTACAGAGGTCACAGAAATGCTTAATTACATGTATTTGGACACAAACATTTGATCTGAGATGAAAAAAATCACCCAAGTAAGAGTCCTCTGTACACATGTAAATAGATGCATGCAAATTCAAAGGATTGCCAGTCCTGCTTCAGCAACTTACTGAGTTGGAAATAGTGTTGATTATTTGATCATTTTAGCTGTGCTGATATTTCAATGACAGAATTCAGTGGTTAAAATAACCCCAGATGTGCTTGGTGTATTTTTAAGAGTACATCAAAAGAACACGCTGCAATAGCTGGGCAGCAAAGATTTTAAGTAGCAGCTTCAGTGAGAAAATGTGCTGATATTTACAATTACTGAATTCAAAGTCAGAAAGACCACAAGATGTACATTGTTTTCAAATTTGGATAAGTATTTTGGGGTTTGATTGCAAACTGACATTGATTTTAATGTGATTCGGAAGAGGGCTAAATATGCAAGAACTGATATTTTTGAGGGGATAATAGCCAAGTTTTGTGATGCCTGGCTTAGTGTTTTGAATAAGACCATTCCTTGGATTCACAAAATTCAGACTCACTCTAAAGGACTAACAAGAATTACACCACTGTCAGGTTATTCTGCGCATCTAAGGTCACCAATATTGGCACAAAACACATACCAAATTCAATTGACGGATATAAAATTCTGCAATGCTTACCAATTAAGAAGCCACAATTGTCACCAGAATATTTTATTAAAAATAATACTAATTTTGAACAGACAGAATATGAACCCTATGTTTTCACGACTCCATATATGCCGGATAATTCTGTGGATGGTTTTGAAAAAATATAATGTTTATGCATCAACCTATCAAAATAAAATACATTACTTTAGAATATTTATGTCAGCCTTTCGACCAAAATTAAATTTTCATCCAAAACAGTATGTGATCCAATGTTTACATAATTGATGTATGGTTGTGCAGAATTACCAGACATGCCAAATAGGCTGACATGGTTGTACATGTCAGTGTTATAAGGAATGTGGAAATTAAACTCAATGGCAACCAACAGTTCTGCTAATCTGCAAAGTTCAACATTTCTGGGAGGGGACTGCAACTTTTGCTGGTGGGACTCCTATTTTTATGAAAATGAGTCCTGGACTCCTGCTTTTAAAATCCTAGCAAGACCTATGAGTTAAATTACAGTTATTACAAGATTGAGTGTAATTACATTGACCAATATGCAGACACATTATTGCATAGACTGATGAAAATAAATATTTGATAAAATGCTTCATTAGTATGATTACAGTTTAAAATTCCTAACTACGATAGAGATGACTTTTTAAAATATATTTCACTATCAATTTAGTCTATACATATTAAAGGTCCAAGGATTAATGTTCATACTGTGTTTTCATTTAAAAATATATGCTTCAAATCATGATCTGTATTATGTAGAAGCTTTATAATCATCTGATAAAATCCATTAAATATGACAAGTTAGTTACATAAAACTTAACAAGGACTGCTCTGGTGGCCTAGTGGTTAGAGCATCCGTCGTGAAAGTGGAAGTTTGTGGGTTTGATCACTGACTGAGTCATCCATGGTACTAACAGCTAGCTCACTTGGTGCTCAGCATTAAGAGCTTAGTGTTAGGACTGGTCGGCCTGGTGACAGGATAATGTGATGGTTGGACATCATGCTACATGTCTGCGACATGATGCCCCAGTGATAGACATCACTATAAAATGCCTCACTGCAGACATCATAGCGATATGACTGATTTTATTTATAAAACTATGTTAAAAATCCTAATCAAACAAAACAAATACAAAAAAATGAACAAGTTGACCTTCCATTGAATGCATATTATTTTCACTTTCAGTAAATATAATGGGCCGCTTTTAATGGATTCTGTGTACCCAGAGTAGATCTTTCCTCAAGAAACCATTTTTAGTCCCAAACAATGATGCAGAAAGAACATTTAATAATGCCGGGACATGAGTACAAATGAAACAGACCTTGATAATAATTAAATACAGATTTCACTTTTTACATAATGATTTAAGAGTTTCCCCTAATACTAATGCAGTCACACCTGTTACATGTGACATTTTGAACCCATGCAGACAGAGGTGAAATGGCAGTGATCCATAACAGAGATATATTTAGAGACCTTGTCCACACAAGACCCCTACATGATGTTATAAGAGTTTCCCTTAATACTAATGCAGTCATAATTGTAGCATGTGCTATTGGTATTGAAATCAGTGATATTATTACTGCTGAAACAGATAATGCATTTAATGAAACTGCAAAATACTCTTATGTTGAGAAGGGTGATGGTGAAGAATTGAGCATAACTTTTATGAATTGATACATATGATATGATCTTTGAATACCCAGGGCCACCATTTGCTCAATGTATTCAGGTGCTCACATGTAAATATTGTTATCACTGCCATCTTACATCTCCACATGGTTTTAGTTCTCCAATTTTATAATTTCTTTTTCAATTCTGTTATTTTCAAGCTGCAACTTTTCTATTTCCAACTCAATACAGATTTATGTCATTTTCCTTTGCCTGAAGAATGAAAATTGCTTAAAATCTCTAGTTTCCAGTTATGTTCAGATATATCTTTGAGGAATTATTTAATTTATTCATTGCAATTACAATGTGATAATTGACATTCAAATACATTTTATATTACTGTGATACAAAATGACTTTCAAAACTAATGGAATTAATCTGGAATAATATATTCAATTATTTTCCAATATTCAAATTTACAACTGGGACTAAACCTTCACTTCAAACTCAAGAGGCTTTTCACTGGTATGAATCTTCATGTGCATCACTAGATGTCCATTCGAATTAAATGTTTCATTACATAATTCACACTTATATAGTTTTTCTACGGTATGAATCCTCACATGCTGGTTCAGATTTCCACTGTGACTAAACCTTTTATGACATACTTCACACTTAAAGGGTTGTTCTCCGGTATGTGTCCTTGTGTGCTTTTTAAGTTCACCTTTTCCAATAAACCGTTTGCAACAAACTTCACATATAAACAGCTTTTCTCTTGTATGTGTCTTCGAGTGCATATTAAGACTTCCACTTTTACTAAACATTTTATCACATACTTCACACTTAAATGGTTTTTCTCCAGTATGTATCCTCATGTGCATATTAAGATCTCCACTTTGTCTAAACATTTTATTACACACTTCACACTTAAATGGCTTCTCTCCAGTATGTATCCTCATATGTACTGTTAGATTTCCACTTTTAGTAAACCTTTTCTCACATATTCCACACTTAAATGATTTTTCTCCAGTATGTGTCCTCATGTGCTTTTTCAGATCTCCACTTTCACTAAACATTTTCTCACACACTTCACACTTAAATGGTTTTTCCCCAGTATGTATCCTCTTGTGAATCAATAAATGTCCATTCTGTCCAAACATTTTATTACACTGATCACACTGAAATGGTTTTTCACCAGTATGTGTCCTCATGTGCTTTTTTAGATTTGCACATCCACTGAACCCTTTATTACACACTTCACACTTAAATGGTTTTTCGCCAGTATGTCTTCTTATGTGCTCATTCAAACTCCCACTGTTACTAAACCTCTTATCACACACTTCACATTTGAATGGTTTTTCTCCTGTATGTATCCTCATGTGTATATTCAGAGGTCCACAGTTACTAAACCTTTTATCACATACTTCACAGTTATACGGTTTTTCCCCGGTATGTATCCTCATGTGTTCATTCAGAGGTCCGCGGTGAATAAACCTTTTATCACATACTTCACACTTATATGGTTTTTCTCCAGTGTGTATCCTCAAATGCATCGTTAGCTGTCCACCGCTACTAAATCTTTTATGACACGCTTCGCATTGAAATGGTTTTTCTCCAGTATGAGTCCTCAAGTGCACCGTTAGCTTTTCCCTCGTAATAAACCTTTTATTACATACTTCGCACTTGAATGGTTTTTCTCCTGTATGTGTCATTATGTGCTGTTTCAAATGTCCACTACGATTAAACCTTTTATTACATACTTCACACTTGAATAGCTGTTTTCCAGTATGCGTCTTAATGTGTTCATTCAAACTTTCAATCCCAATAAATTTTTTATTACATACTGTACACTGAAAATGTATTTCTCCAGTATTTTCCATCATGTACTACTTAAGATTTCCACTGTAGCATATTTGGCTTCAGTTTGGGATATGCCATTTCTCGAGAAAGTGTGAGCAGCAATTTGAAATTACAAATTATTACGCTACGCTCTTTCTCGAGAATTTGCATGGTTAATGGTTTCAAACTGGAGATGGCGGTGGTATTGCTACATTATTGCCAAAATTTTCAGGGTCTCATTGGGATAAAATAGCCAGGCAAAAAGACATCTTCCTGGCTATAGTTATTGTGGTCCTGGAAACCAGCATAACATTCGACTTGACGAACGAGATTGACCTAAACCTGAAGAGTATCCAGTACATGCTATTGATAAAACATGTCACGTTCATAGTGTAGGATAAAAACAGATTTACAGCAACGACATATTGCAGATGTGAACTCGTTAACTTCCATAAAATAAACATATCAAAGAATCGTTAGCTAATTGGTTTGTAAGATCTGGGATTAAAGGTAAACAAACATTAGGGACTGGTAATTAATCAACAGATTTTTATATATAAATGGAATCTATTTATTATCCCCCAAAAGGATGTTGGAGATGTAAAGCAGCGACTAGCAAACTCTCTGATGCCGCAAATGTTACACGTTCTGTTGCTGCAAACTGGTTAGTACGACGGGCAATGTGGAAAATTTATCTACTATCACAGAAACCAATTCAGTGCGCACACTTTGATATCAGCGCTCCAATAAAGTTATCAGGTGGATATTTTTGTTTTGTTACACGATACTATTAAAATTGGTAGACGTCAGCACACATACAAATACGCGTTAACTCTCGTTGACGTTGCAAGAGATATAAAAAAGCAGAGCCGTTATTAAATAAAGGAAATAATTAAAAAAAGATATGAGATCTCGTGAATGGTTTGCAGGACTACCAAGTGTAATAGCTGGATTAAATGATGAGGATATTAGTGCAATTTCTATGAAACCCATTAATGCAATCACAAACAACATATACCAATACGACATGATTTAATTTCTCAAAACAACAATATATATATATATATATATATATATATATATATATATATATATATATATATATATATATATATATATATATATATATATATATATATATATATATATATATATATGAACAATGTGAACTTTAGGGTGGAGCTGATCCTATTTGGAGAGTAACAAGACATAAGATTTCAAGTGTGGCAAGGTCTACGGGTAGACCTACAATCTATAGATTAGATTCAACTGCTCCTCAACGAGGATTTGTACGTGAACAATTACAAGTATTTCATGAAGATACCCAGTTACCACCGTTTTCACTTAACTAGCGCCTCGACGTCGATTACACTCAAAACAGGTCAGCATTACATTTTCGCGCGTGTCACTAAGACAACTATCAATTCTATCTACGGTAACTTGGATCATTATGTGAATATTTTTACAACATTACTGTGTTATAAATTGCACATTGATTTTTCTGTCGTTGTTATAATGTCATGATAAATTCAGCGTCCATATCAAAGTCGCGTTTATTTATGTGTCACATTGGTTATAACTAATTAATTTGTTTCTTACTATAGTATTGTTAACAGCATCGTCATTGCTGCCAGTAGTTTTTGTAAAGTTCATAATAGCCCTCCTCAACTCAGATAACTCGAGACAATACAATGCGACAACTAAATGTGACCATTTGATTCTATCATCGACGATCCAAACAAATGTATCGAAGATGGTTAGTCAAAGAGATGAATTGATTGTCATCGTGTATCCTAGCATCAATGGAGTTTTTCCATAGCTAATGCTCTCTCAACAACACTGACAGGAACTAAAAAATATCATTTACAAGAACATTTTGTTTTTCTGACGTTCCTGTTATACCAACTTCATAGTTTTGTTTGAGTGTATCTGCTGCGCGATAACATATATAGGTACAGGTATATTTGAATATTTTTCTTCTCATTATGTAAAAAAACTCATTGTTTTTGAAGAGTATTTTGAACAATCTTTCTACTACTTGAAACTATCAAATTTCTGGTCTCCGCAAATTCCAAAAATCATTTATATTTGTTTCTGAAATTATAACACGCCTTACTTCACACTACAAGCTCTCTATTATCATCAATTATTTCTTCATAATCATTTATAAACAAATGCTGGAATTAAACAGTGCTACATATCCCTAATAGACGCACAGCATTTTAAATCAAATTTCATTCATAATTGACTCATGTTATTATGAAGATGTGTTCAAGACTAACTGAACGGAGCTTACTTAAATATTTATCGTGTCAGGTAAAGCCTGTTCCCGAAGCCGGAAGAAATAGATAATGTTAGAACATAATAAGTGACCGAAGACCTGATAGAATAGCTCTTCAGAAAGATAATCAAGAAGGAGAAAGAAGAATGGACAGAGAAGTACAGACTTCAGATCCAGAGAGAACAGCAGTAACCAGACAGAGGTTTTGTTGACTACCACGATGACACGAAATAGTTCTGCTTATCTTTCCGAAGTGGCCCCTACCCTGTGGGAATAACCAGCCTATCGCCAGACGAGACACAATCATAAACCTTGTTCACAAACAAAAACAACCTATCCCAGCCGTCTAAAGACATAATAGTTCAATTGTCAAACCTGTGTTTTTGTGATGGTCTGTACGTTAAAACATATAAGTGCGTCTATAAGCACTTCGTTTGTTTGACTTTGTTAGAATTGTGTCTATAAGTACATGGTTTCACTAGCTTGTTAAATAGTATGTATGTGGTATTTTGTAGTTTGGGTTTATAAATAAAAAAAGTCAAAGTAAGTGTTTGTTTTAAGTCCACGCGTTCCAATTTGTTTGGGTGATCATATGAATCTTGTGAATTGAGGTGTCAGGGGATGTTTTCCTTGACATATAAGGTAAGCGTTGGTCAGTTTGGCTACACATTGTTACAAATCAAAATGGAATATGAGTAACATAATAGCAAAGTTGCGGCAGTTTCAAATGCACTTAGGGTATGCCAGATTAATACGGAATAAGAGGAGAAAAGAAAACAGAAAAAGAGAAAAGGAATAGGGATCCTGCCACACCTCATGCAGAACCCTCTGTGTGTGATCAAGCCTGAGGCGAGGACACCTCTACAGCCACTAACAGTTCCACAGCAGGGACTCAAAACTGGGAAGATGAAATAAGGAGGCCACAGTATCCACGCGTGTAGCATAGGCAACGACAGGAGGGGTGGGGATTTTTCACTATTCCTAAATGTGAAGACTGGGAGAGTGAAACCAATCAATTCCCCTCTGCGTTACCAGCCACACACATCAATCGGGAGCAGAATAGGAGTCGGTGTCGTGTATGTGGTGCCAAGCCTGGGAGATATAAACACTAGTCGGGTGAAATTGGAGTTTTTAAAAACACAACCCTTCTCAGGGCTAACAAAATGTCATGGAAAGAGACTATTCAAGTTGTTAATTTGCGTGAGTGTGGAATATTGTAGTTATGGGAGAAAGATTGCCAGTACTATCTCGTGGGTCGGTGGTTCTTTCCGGGTTCTTCCTCCACCAATAATACTGGCTGCCATGTATAGCCTATTGTGTGCTTAAAAATGGCGTTAAACCCAACAACAACATTATGTATCTTTGATGCCATCAACTGTGCAAAGATCTATTGTTTTAAAGAAGGTAAGTGCAGTGTATATCTTCATTGTGTGCTTAACTTCTGTCCACAATTATATTATGAGATAGCATCTTACCTAACTCAAGGAATACACTAAAAAATGACTCAAACATATCATTTACATATACGCTGGAGAATGGGTCTAACAAGAACTAAGAAAAGGCTAAGCTAGTATGATGTGGATGATTGAGAATGCTTCCAAAGATTATCATTCAGAAAGTACACAATTTTATTTTTGGTATAAATTTTGGAACATTTTATATCACAATTAACAAACAGATCACTTTAACTGCAATGTCCGGTGCTCTTCACCATTAGATATTTAGCAAGTGGAGCTCATAAGCAGTTGATTGGGAACAACATGAGGTTATTGCAACTGGCTGAGTCATGTTCTAATCAGATTTGCAAGAACCATAGTATCTCCAGCTCACCAGTTCATCAAGTCACCATGACTGAGTCATGTTTTAATCAGATTTGAATGAACCATAGTATCTCTGGCTCACCAGTACATCAAGTCTCCATGACTAAACCATGTTCTAATCAGATTTGCGCGGACCATATTATCTCTGGCTCACCATTATATAAAGTCTCTGTTGAGAATGCAGTCCAATAGAAAAGATTTATGTATGTAGGTAAAGTTTTCCCTTGTATGACTCCTTACTCCACCGCCATCATCATTATGACGTGTAAATAAAGAACTATATACATAATTTGTGAGAATTATTACTGGTCATCACTGTTTATTAACTATGTCTTGAATTTCCTACTTTGATTTAGTGCATTGATATCACATTCATCAAAATCATTGCAACCGAAGAAAATGAACAGGATTATGTCAACATGAAGCATTTTCACTCTTTTAATGTGCAAGTAACGTTTATACAATAAATTATTTGATTATGAATTTTACATTATACATGTATTTCTTTAATGTCTATGTCTTTGTTTCTATATTTCTTTTCAATGCTATAAATATTGAAATAATATTAATCCTGATGCAATCATGATTCAAGAGTTTCAGTATTTTATTCAATGAAAGAACATACTACAGTCCTACCCGTTTATATCGACATCGTTTATATCGACAAGCCGCATATGTCGATTGGTTCCCCTTGCCCATGGTTCCCAGCTTTACCAAATCATTTGTTGTCTAATCATTTATGTCGACAAACTTCCAGTCTTTGATCTTGCCGCCATGCTTGTGGGTCATGTTCTTCAGATGTACTCTTACACTTACAACATGTACATCTGTGGGTCTTTCAGCCACTGAATTTTCTGATTGTAAATATCAACACAGCTAAAATGACCAATTGATGAACACAACTTCCCAATCAACAGGTGGTCGAAGCAGGACTTGCAGGCCCTTAAATTTACCGTCCATTAAATTGATGCATACAGAGGACTCCTGTATACGTGATTTTCTGAATCCCATATATAAAAATTGCGTGAAAATACGCATTACGCGTTTTCAAGACCTTTGCAAGTGATTGGTGATTAAAACGAGATTTTTTTGCTGTGGAAGTTTCGTTTTTAACTTTATTTACATTTACGATGGCTACCAACAGCAGGGTAAAACGCAAATTAAATTTACAGTCTCTGGAAACTTAATATCTGGCTGTTAAGGAAGTTAAGGGCTGAACATCTCGCAAAGAGGTCTGTGACATTTTTTCACTTAAAAAACACCCATTCAGGAAGGATGAAAGCTGCCGAGTCTATAAAGAAAGACTACGTTGAAGGTAACTGCGCTCCCCAAAGGAAGAAGCAAGACTGCTACATTTGAAGACGTGGAGGAAGCATCAAAATGGCTCAATGAAGCATTATCAAAAAACCTTAGCGTGGAGAATTTGGCTGCAACAAGTGGTTGGTTCAGTTGCTTTAATATTCGTCATAATATCGGATACAAAAGTATGTGTGGAGAATACATGTACTGTTGACAGTTTTTCACTTCCCTGTGAATAGCCCCGTCCCCTTGGTAGCCTCAATAAGATGGGAACCGACTGACCCAAATCGAGGCCAATATAAGCACATGTACATGAAGCATGTAAATGACAACTATTCAACCATGTGCAAATCCGACGTTGACTATCGTAATGTTTTTCGTATCAGGATCTGATCAATGCAATATTTTAATTTGGATTTTCCTTCACAAAGGTAAACAAAATGTATTTTGTCAATACGCAAATGTATTTCACACTGATTCTGTCTTCATGTACTCAAAATTTCCATTATTTCTCAGACAATAGAAAAAGAGTATAAATAATATTCACTGACGACGGGACACACTTTGCTGACGAATTTTAATTTTTGTCTTTTTTCAGCCCCTCCCCCGCCCCCATCACTTATCTCGACATCCGCCTATGCCAACAATATTCCTTCGGGCCCGAGGATGTCGACATAAACTGGTAGGACTGTACTATGATACTAGTATGCAAACAGTCAAATAATACAGATTTAAAACCCAATGAGAAAATTTAGAAATTAGTAGATGTATTAGTATTTCAAGGAAAGTCTATAAGAAATATAATAGCAGTAAGGATATTAGTACATGTAGTAGTACTTGCTCACATACAATAACTGCTTTGTTAGATGCATACAATTGCAAACAGTACGAACGACTGTATCAGCAAAGAGGATGGACAGACCGAAACTATTTCAGACAAACCGAAACTATTTCAGACAAAGTCCTAAAAGATTTCAAACCGAAACTATTTCAAACAACTTCCTAAGGATTTCAAACCGAAACCAATTCAGACAGACAAAAAGAAAGGAGAAATGGTTTCGGTTTGTCACGCTACTGAGACTTTGTCTCCAAACAGACCCGACGCTGATGTCGCTGAGGAGACGAATTGTTTTGGTAAAACTCTTTAGGATTTCACAAACAGACTAATTTGTAAAACCTCACCTCGTAAATCAATTAGATTATTGGACTGGTCAGTGAGTTTAAAATTAATTCTCGTTAATTAATCATTATGACATAGCATACACACTGGATTAGTTGGATCCTCAATGATTAGAATCCCTGGAGGAGCCGTTGGTGCATATGAGTATAAAATATATCCTTGCTGGGCTTGATTTGATCTTTCGAGATTTATTTGGTAACTTCCTTCGATGACATCACATACTAAATTCACTGCAATCACCGAGGATATATTAACGTTTTGAGGAGCGATATGCCTATCACTCCCGTCTGAGTCGTTATTATGTTTGAGGATGGTTGTTTGTGGTTGTTATTCTTTTTACCTTGCGGCGAGTATTTGTGGAAAATATTCATCGAGGAGATCGTTTTTTTATTTTTTTTTAATTGATCTACCCGGGGAGTTTAAATGATGAAATATTTTCTACGCGTATATAAATGTTTTTGCAAATTCTGTTCTTGATTTAGGATTAACAGCATTTAAGACCGTTTTAATAATCCATAAATTAAAAGCTTCCATATCAGCGATAATTTGATTACATATTTCTATGTACTAGTATTTGATGATTACATCTCGCGTGGATTCTTTGGAAAGTTTTTTTCGCAATATATTTCTATATTTTTCAAATTCATTATTTATTTTTATAAAGTGTTCAATAATTTTACTTTGAATTGGTTGAAACCATCCACCGATTGCTATCTGCCCACTAAAGAAATCTTCTAAAACTCTAAAAATTTGTATCGTATGATATCATTGCATCATGATATGATTTCTTATCAGAATTATAATCAGATTTTTGTGGTTCAGGTGGTATTTGATAAGATGTCCGAGGTGGGGTTTCAGGCCATCCTAGCACGGTTCTTAGATGTCTACGACATACCCGGGTAAGTTTATTTCAATCGCGGATGATAGTATTGGTTCATGAACTGTTATAGCGATTTTCGATTCTTTTCCAGTCATGGATTTTATTCTGCGCTGTAATTCATTATTAATTTGTTCAATTCAAGGACCCAGATGGTAAGGAAACCAGTCTGGAGTTCCGTCTTGTTTATTTTTACTTGCAAACACCAAGGAATTATTCGGTTGATGACCACCGAATGTTACTGATCTAATGTTAGGCCAACTGTGATACACTCGTAGCTTTGCTAGTGCTATTTCCTTTGCCGGAATCGCAGTGGGGAAATTCACACTCACGAATCTAAGACATAAAAAAATAAACGAATGGGGACAGTAAAGGAGACCGGAGTAACACTTCAAAATGTAGCTGAACTAGAACGGACACTAAAATTTCCAATAACCGTAGCGACAGTAACGGGCAAGGTATTATACGACTCAAAATATAAATCGAGAGGATCTCGAATCAAAAGTATTGACCATAATGCACACGCGTGGACCTCCGCAGTAACAATATTTCCGCGGGATTGAACCATAAAATATCTACCCGTGGAATTCTCTGAGGAAATATTATTTGATTTTATTTACGAGTTAAGTAAAAACGATCCTGTGTCAATGTGGTTACTTCACAGTTTTGAAAACGAAGAGGGTAAATTTGATCAATTTGTAAAATCCAACGGCGAAATATATCGTACTGAAGCCCTCCATGACGAGATGAAAAAATTAGCTAGTGGTCTTTCAACAGATTACGACGAACAATTACTAACAAACTGTTTTACAATGCCGTCGGTTGCAGCTCATTTCACGAGAAAGAGAAATCTATGGAAACCAACACGCGTAGAATTTCTCTCAGATATCGAATCAAGCTGAGTGGATTGTGGCCATGGCGGATTATGGAAGACAAAATACGACCCTGAAAAGATCATTTCGGTTGATATGATTGCGTGTTATCCGGGGAGTTTTGTTGGGTATGGAGACTGTTCTGAGTTCTTCAAAAGATTTGGACATCCCACACACGAGATGACCATTGTTGCGATTCACGGACCACTGCCCGATTTTGATTTAATCGGATTTGCTCGTGTGGTATCATTTGAATTGGCTTAAAGACTTCATCCGTGTTGTTATGTTTGGTTGGTAGACACATCTCTGAAAAACACTGGATGCCAGTAGTGTTATTACGGTATATGATTGATTCTAAAATGCTGGTATCGCTGATTCTCAGTGAAAGAATTATATTATATCGAAAACAAACTGATGTCTGGTTACCACAACCCGATAGTCTATATAGTATAATCACCGAAAACAAAAAAACAGTTTCCTAATCTAGACGAAGAGTATATCGTTAGGTGGTTCAAAGAAATCTTTGAAGTTAGAAATAAACACGCAAAAGATCTCGGTAGAAGAATAATTGGTAAATTCACACAAGGTGGAAAATACGACCATAAACGATATTCTTCGCGGTTGATTATAGATTATGCTGAATACGATTTTATAATCGCAGGCGCAAGATCTAGTGGTATACATGTAGATCTTAAAGACGCTTTTTTGTCCGATGGAACCAAATTAGGTACAATCGTTACTTACGCAGATGTAGAAAATCCTCAGTATACGTATTAAGGGCGTCTATGCTGGCTTATGTTTCTATTAATTTGATTTCGATGATAAATAGATTTCCTGACACCGCGGTTAGAGTCGCCACTGTTTCATTTTATATAAATATAAAACATAAAGAAGCAGTGGCGGAATTCACTAATTCAGACGAGAGTTGGGGATCATGGATAATTAAAAAGGTAATACTGCGTGATTATTCCAAAACAGCAGATGTTGCAATTGAAAACAATTACTTGAAAAATAATCAGATATCAGAACTATCTAATGCACCTTCGATATCCAATACAATATGTAGATAAAAAAACCAGTTACCTAAATGGCTGTGGTGGGTCAGGGAAGATGACTCGTGCGATTGAATTATTTCGAGGGAAATCAAACATGACTGTGCTAACACCAACACACAGACTTGCAAGAGAGATGAAACAGCGAGAAATTAATGCTTGTACTTATAAGTTTCTATCAATGGAAAGGTGACGAATGGACTCCTGATCGAATGGGCGAGAAATATATTTCTGAAATCTTAATTTGGGAATGAGATATGCGCAGTGTCGTTAGATGTATTACAAAAGTTTCTCTATTGGTTATTGCTAGCGAATACAAAAGTGATCACGTGTGGCGATCATGGTCAACCACCACCATTTGTCGGTTTATCCCCGCATAATTGGCTAAAGAAATTTGTAGAATATTATGAAGAAATTAGTACTGATCATAGATCACTTGATAATGAATTACGCGAGTGCAAGAAATTAATCATATTACAACTGGATAGAATCCAATGTGAAATAGCGCGTGAAATAATTTCAGAAACCCCATT
Organism: Unio delphinus; assembly: GCA_029339505.1. Taxonomy (NCBI): domain Eukaryota; kingdom Metazoa; phylum Mollusca; class Bivalvia; order Unionida; family Unionidae; genus Unio; species Unio delphinus. Next base: position 10,804,005 of record JAQISU010000012.1, on the reverse strand, counting down.
AAATGAATTCTGGGAAACGTGGAGACCAAACGATTTGATAGTGGCAAGTAGAAAGATAGTCAGAGACATACTTCAGATGAAGTTATTTAACACGCATAAAGAATAATTTGCAACACTTCGACTGCCGTTGAGTTACAGACCCAAGGATACACGAAGACAAAATATCGAAATTGATATTCCAGGACAAAGTGAAAAGCACATTCTAGTCTTAAATGATATTGTGATGGTTGATATCAATGTCGTCAAAGATGCATTGTGTGATGATAAATTACCACGGAAGCTAGGATACGCAGCGACGATACATTCTTCGCAGGGGTTAACTATATCCGATACAATTGTTTGGATCATAGATAATTGCATCGAGTTGTCGAATTTAGTTTATCTTGCAGTGCCCAGAGTAAAAAGAATAAATCAACTTAAAAGATTTGTATTTGATTATAATGACACCAGCAACAATGATATTGTCAGCGATGACATAATCAGAAAAAAACTCACTGGTTATAAACAGCAGGATAAAAAAAATAATAGAAAATTTGATATTGATGCCGAATGTATAATTACACTAAAACAACAACAGATTATTCACTGCTCGAGTTCTAATTGTATAATGTGTTGGTGTTGGTCGGACAAAGACCCCCGCTAATTTACCATAGCCAGAAAAGTTAGCAGGGTTGGTCATACCAGAGATAATGTGATGCTGACTTGTCTTGAGTGCAACAGACGCAGAGGTGCTAGTTAAGACCACGCGGTGGTAATTGAGTAACCTCGGGTATCACTTGTAGTTGTTCCCGTGTAAATCCTCCCTGAGGAGCAATTGAATCCAACCTATAGACTGGCGGTCTACTCGTGGATCGTGTTATGCTAGATATTTTTTGTGCAGTAACACTCCAAATAGGATCAGTAGCTCTTTTCTTTTGCCACCTTCAAGCTCTCTTGGATCATATAAATATCTAACAGTGAGTACTGGTTGTTTGGAAAAATCATTTTGTGGTTTTATGGGTATATACTTTATTTTAATCGCGTTGTTAGGTTTCATATTAATTGTTCGAGTAATCTCATTATTTAGCGCGGTAATTACACTTGGTAATCTCTTGACCCATTCACGAGATTGTTTATCCTGAATAAATTCCTTCACGAATTGATATCCAAATAACCGCTCAGCAAATGACTGATTAAATCGTTCAACAATTGCCTGATCACGATGTAATGCAGTATGTCCTCGTCTGATGGTGATATTATGATGCTTCATTGTTGATAACAATGCACCCTGAAATTCCTTGCCAGGATCAACTTGTAATAGATTTGGCCAATGCAGAGGACCCCGGCGATAATTCTTTCAAATGCAGAAGCCACCTCAGTTGATGATTTTGTCTTTAGAGGTTCTGCTTGTTTGTATCTACTCTCACCATCAACTACGGTTAGCGCGTACTTGTAAACACCATCATGCGGCAGAAATAATATATCAACTTGATGAACTTCATTATGGATGCTGACATCAAAACGCGAGAAGTTAATTTGTTTAGGTGGTGGTAGATAAATTTGCTTGTTTGGATAACCAACCCGCTGCACTGGTATTTGTCACCTTTAGCAAGTTTACAGATTGCTGATTTACCCCTCTAGCATCCTCTTGGGGAATAATAAATAGATTCCATGATGTTATTAATTATCAGCACCCAACATCAATTTACTTTTCATCGCCAATTTTATCAACCATGAAGCCAACTTTTCTTTGTAGGATTTATCAGTGATAGAATTAAACGCATGAATCAATTCCACATCTGCGATATGTCTGTGTTGCAGATTGCTGCTTTTATAACCAACATCATGAGCATGACATGCCTTATCAATAGCATTTATTGGATATTCACCGGGTTTGGGTTGGTTTTGATCATCGATTCGGATATCGAGTCTGGTCCCGAATCCACAATAACTATACCCTGGAAGGTGTTTTTCTCTCGGATATATTGACCATGGTGTTCCTGGTAATTTTACTAACTTGGCTGCAATATCACCTCCTCGTTTTTTTATATCCTTGATTTTATCAAGTGAAACAAATCTAAATATTTTGGTACCACATTGTACACATTTACCAGCAAGTGCTGATCTGTTATGTTTAGTTGTAATCGCCGACAAGTCATTTGCGCTAGTACGCTTCTTACATTTAGCACAATATAGATCCATCATTTATTTATAATAACATGAATATAATTGATTTTTCGGCATCAAAAACACGAGAGCCTGTTAAACATCATGCAGTGCTGCCAAATTCTATTCATATAATTATAATCGGACCATTTGGAAGCGGCAAGACGCAGTTGTTACTTAATTTATTAAAAACGAGATGGATGAAATGGGATAAGTTGTATTTAGTAACCCCTAGTGTAGAAGATCAGCGATGTTATGAGGTGTTAAAGGATTTTAACGAGAAAGCAATATCGGAAATTGATGAGGATATTATTGAATTTATAACCGATATCGAGGAATCACCGAGTATTGATGATATTGATGGAAATATTAGCAATTTATTTATATATGATGATGTCATGTTAGAGAATCAAAAGAATCCTGCTAGGATATTTTCCAGAGGTAGGCATAACAATATCAATGTGATATATGTCACTCAATGATACATACAAATACCAATAGTGATCAGAGATAACTGCAATATTCTTGCTGTATTTAATGGAGTTGACACACATACGCTACGAAATATTTGGCAAACTTGATGCGGCGGTGATATGGTTTATAATCTCTTTAATTTCTTTAGTCACACTCAGTCAATTCCACATGGATTTGTAACGATAAATTTGCACGACTAGAGATCAAGATATCGTATCAGACTTGATCAAATATTCGGTTAAAACAATTTGTCTCCACAACGCAATCAGCGCCGGGTCTGTCTGGAGACCCTGTCTCTGTAGCGTGAGAAACCGAAACTATTTCTCTATTGTTTTGTCTGCATAAAATAGTTTCGATTTGTCTGAAATAGTTTCGGCTTGCTTGAAATAGTTTCGGTTTGTCTGAAATAGTTTCGATCTGTCCACCCTCTTTGCTGCTACTGTAATATAGCCATATCATTACGAAATATAAATTTAGTTCCATCAGCAGCTAACATTTTTGGATTAAATTTGCAAATGGAACACGGCTGTCTATAATCTAAGTTGAACTTACTTATCCAGGAGAAAAAAAAAACATGCAATAAAATTATTATTTGACATAAAAGAAGCTGAATTATGACTGACACGTTTGTATAAGTTATTCATGATTGTACAATAGGACCCAAAAGAAATATATGAATTCAGAACATGGTCCACAAAGTCCCAGCCAATTTCATCGCCAGCTCCAGTATCCCTGGTAAGAAAGTGGATGGCCTCTTTCTCTCCTGGACCTATGTCACAATCCCGAGTACCACTCAAACAACGGCGATACCAAATCTAAATACAAAATAAGATATATCAGAATCCTGGTTAACACTTAAACAACTGAGATAACAAATCTAAATATAAAATCACACACACAAACAAAATGTATCATTTAGCAAATGAATAAAACACTATACAAATAAAAGAAATGTAACAACAGATTCCTTACTGATAAAAAGTTTAGACTTTCATTATCTTTTTATAATGCTGGAAACACTAAGGCAAAAAAATGTCTGACCATTTAAGTTAATTTATTATTATAAAATGTTCATGCATGAGAGTTTCCAAAGAACTAGATTTGTATTTGCAAAGCAACTGAAAAATTATTCTCCCACATCTTCATAACTTAGTATATATTTCATAGCTTAATATAAAGGACTTGTGTATGCACACAAAATTATTTTTCATTTCTTTTTATAAAATGATTTTTGTTTGTGTGCATATTTATGCCAACAATATTTCTCAGAAAGACATATATTTGAAAAGATAGGACCAAATAAAAATATCTAGCTTTCCACTAAGGTGGATACTTAAAAAGATCGCTAAGTATGTCATCAACCATTTATGCTCATTCCAATAATAAAATAAAAATTAAACAATTTATACCTTGTGTTTTACAGGTCCATGACGTGTATATACAGTGGAAATATGAGTTACTGCAATTGTCTCTCCATTAGGAAAGGCATATCCTACCTGAAATTCAAGAATCAAAACTTCAAGTAATTCCTTACTATCAAATTCAATAATGTATGACTGAAGAAAAATAGGAAGAAAAGTGAATGATCAAGGACTATAAATCAATCAAAAATCTTGTTGCAATGTGGTAAATTTTTCCTGAAGATGCAGCATAACCAAAGTAAATATACTTTTTTTTGTGTACAAGATGTGATGTTACTTGTCTAGTTCTGGTCAATCTAAACCTGTGCTGAATCTTATTAACATATGCAAATATGTTTTTAAAAATACAGAACACTGAAACCTTTTTTAGGAATGAGACTTCATTTAAATTATGGATAAGCATTTTGTACATACACTATATAATTTTACATAATAAGTAATATGCACATGACAAATTTGTGTTATAGTCAATCAATGAAAGAACATCTGCCCTCGGTCCATAAATATACTGGAAGTCACAAAGACGATTATTCTGTATTTCCAGATATTAACTTGAGGCAACAACATTTTTCACGCAATTTATCCTTCCTTTATTACACACTAGTTGATAATGCACTAATTCGTCTCTACAGAACTGATAGATAATCTCAGTTGCAACATGTAGACATCATAGAGTTTTATCTAACAGTGTGTTCATGCTCCCATTCATATTAAATAAAAGAGCTGATGAGAGATACGCAAGAAAAATAATGTATGGTGACTATCTAATTAAACCTGGTACCAACATTAAATGGTAATTACAGGTAATTTACCTCTGTAACATGCAAATAGTCTGTAAAATTGTTGTAACATGGGCTGATCCAATAATAATATCTGAACCTTCACCATCATCGTCATGAGCATGGCATTTAGCAACTGCAGCTCCAAAACTGGGACCATGTAAAAGTAAAAGCAGAGCTAAATAAGCTGGAGCCACACTGATTTTAGTTCACAAACATGAGTTACACATGCTAGGCCTCATTTTTAATCAGTGAAATAATGCAATAACCAGCACTACCCTGATTATCAGCAATTGTTAAAAACATACACTACAAGCCTATAGAGTTTTATATAATTATAGTTTTGGAGAAGACGTAAAAAGAGACAAATGAATAAATTATGTATTTTGAAGGGGTTGGTTACAGAAATGGGCAGCTAAGCTGAACATAGCATTTACTTAAACCCCATTTGCACATGTCTGGAACATTCGGTGGATACAACGCATAGTATCCTCCATCAGGGGCAGTGTTTAGGTATCCATAAATGTCACAGCCAAAATTAGCATCACAAAAGTTATGCCTCAACTGTATGGTCTGCTGAAGCAGCAATGAACTATCTTGCGATGGTATGTATCTGCTGAGGCTTGGATACTCCCACAGGCCAGTCTCTTCATTGAATCGATGCCACTGTGAAAAGGATACATTCAATATAGCATTTTCTGAAAGGACTACCAGTGTCCTGATAAATTGAAACAAGAGAAATTGGTATTAAGTTTGGCACCTATGTCATCATAGGTAATATCAAACCAGTTAGATGTTTCTCAGTGGATGAAGCAAACATTATGATTCTGAATATACAGGTTTACATCAAACCATGGGACTATCAGTTATCTAAAAGTTTATCAAACATTAAATAATTTAGGCATTTATAGAAAATATTACTGTAATTCAGACTTCTTCTGAATTTTATGTTATAATATCAAATTTCTGGGGACAATTTACTATATAATTATTCTGAGCTATTCAGCAATTCAGATTTCATTTAAAGAGTAGGATTGGAACAACAATGACTTGCAAATATCGAAATACGGGTAATGAGTATATTATAATTAAGTATATCATGTTACGAGGTATGCGGCAGCCTACGAATAGCTTTGCGAAAATTATATAGATGACGGCAGTGCTTATAGTCTTTCCAGACGTGTGGTGTTTTAAAGGATGATTCCAATTGTTATAAATTATATACGTTTTAGACTAGAACAAAATAATACATGGTAAAGAGTATTCACAAGAATTCTAAAACCTTTCCTCTTTCAAATGGCTATGAATACAATCTCATTTTGTTTTCTTTAATAGTCCATCCATTATGGGGAAGGAGGGGGGGTACGAATGCGATGATAATTTAAATTGGCAACTGTTTGGTACGTCTACAATATAAACATTGGTGTAAACTTTTCAAGAAATTGAAATACAAACCTGTTCACTGCAATCACTGTGTAACTTCTGATCATGTGTACTTACAGAAGTATTGGGCACGTCAGTGTTCATTCTTGAGGGTCGATTTTCATCTTTTGACGCCATATTTACAGCTGCTGAGTTTGGTTTTGTGTGTGATGTCATGACCACGTGACACACTTTTGGAAGAAATTATCCGATTGGTTCCAACGATGCGCCTGTTCATAGTCTGACAGCAATATATCTGTACTCATTTGATAACAAAAATCCATTGCATTGTATTGTAGCAACATATGCGTACTCATTTTAATAAAATCCATTGCATTGTATTTTAACAATATATTTTGTACATCTTTTATAACTAGTTTCATTGCGGTGTATTTTGGCAACATCTTCTTACGCATTTTATAACCAAATCCACTGCATTGTATTGTGATATTTGCATATATAGTATTACGTGTGCTCATCCTTGATGGATTATTTAAATGCATTATTTCCTTTTTTACTACCGGATTGTTTTGTAAAGTTTTTTTTATAGCTTATATTAGTAATTAGGGTTTTATTAGTACGTGTGTATCTGTATAAATAAATAAAAGGAATATTTCAAAACCAGATTGAAGTATAGTTAAGAAAAGACATCCTTCAGAATAAAATCATGGAAACTCAGATATAAAAATGAAAAGAAGCAAAAACATACATAAAGGCAGATATAGAGCAAGTGAAAAAAATGTGTTTTTAAATTATTACAACTGTCTTGCGGAGGACACCCCACACCTCTTTAGACACACGTTTGTGTACATATATATATATTTCCAGAAATAAAAGGTTAGTTACCTCCTTTCAGGAATAAGAAGTAGATAAGTAAGTTTTTTTAATTTGCGATTATTTATCAAAAAGGTAACTTTTCAAGGGGGGATTTATATTTGTTTTAATTAAACTCTATAACTAAAAACTATATTGACTGGCTAAGCTCGCTTGCACTTTACTGTCTGTTCAATATAGTGCTGAGTATCATGGTAATACTTATTAATCTGAAGAGCTATGAGTAGGTAAATTATTACCAATATTCGTTGATGATGGCATCATGTTGGTGAAGGCGTATGCGTGGAGGTGGGGTGGGGATGGTTTCATGGAGGATTTCAATTTAATTGCCAACAATTATGGTTGTATTATGACGACATAATCAGGGGTCGGGAACCTATGGCTCGCGAGCCAGATGTGGCTCTATTGATGGCTGCATCTGGCTCGCAGACAAATGTTCGATTATAAAAAAAAATGTTTCTTTAGACTCCTTTGATCTACATATTAATTGCTTATCAATATTTCATTCTACAAATGAGCTAAAGTCTACTGCAGCTCAGCATCAGAAGTGGTAAAGGAGATAAACTCCTCTGACCTAAAAGACAGAAAAATAGCAACCCTGCATTCATTGTAATTAAAGGGAAATAACTCTTGCCTTACCTCATATGCAAGTCGTGCTGCAAGAGTAGCCACCTCTACACTCCCTCACGTGACGAAAAATGAGCGAAATAGAAAGCCGGTTCACAGTGATTTCTGTGGAAAAGTGGCAAAAATACATGTCGTTGTGTCTATATCTGACATTGTTCAAGTGGGGCTGCCGTATATTGCTTTCGAAAATATCGGCCGATGTGTGCATGTGCAAAAGGGTCCGCACAACAGATTGTCGTCGGATCAGAAAGAAAACTTTCGTTTTAATCGCGTTGTCAGCTAACTAATTTTAGAAACCCTTTTGACAAGATGGATAAAAGAAAGAAAGACGATGAGTATCGTACTTTTCAGCAGGAATGGACAGAGGAATTTGCCTTTGTAGAGAGAACGGGTTCGGCAGTGTGTCTAATATGCAGTGATAAAATTGCATCTATGAAACGATCAAATGTAAAGCGACACTTCGAGACACGCCATTCTACATTTGCATCGAAATATCCTGCGGGAGACAGCAGAAAGAAAGCATGTCAAGAACTGCTATCAAGAGTGCAAGCTAGTCAGCAGCAAATCCGTGTTTGGACCCAACAAGGTGACTGGAATTCGGCTAGCTTTGCTGGCGCTATAGCTATTGTGAGAAACGGAAAGCCATTCACAGATGGGGAGTATGCCAAAGCATTCATGCTTGATGTTGCCAATGAACTTTTTGATGACTTTTCGGATAAGGACAAAATAGTTAAACGGATAAAAGACATGCCTCTATCGGCAAGAACTGTTCACGATCGTAGCATCATGATGTCAAATCAAATTGAGGCAATGCAAGTGAAGGACATAAATGCGGCACCGTTTTTTTTTCTCTCGCTTTGGATGAGTCAACAGACGTCAGTAATTTATCCCAGTTCAGCGTGTTTGCAAGGTATGTTGTCGGTGATACACTACATGAGAAAAGTCTTGCTGTTTTGTCTATGAAAGGCACAACAAGAGGGCAGGATTTATTCGAGTCCTTCACTGAGTTCGCTAAAGAAAAAAATCTACCGATGGAAAAAACTTGTTTCGGTGTGCACTGATGGTGCTCCGTGCATGACGGGGAAAAACAGAAGATTTGTCGCTCTTCTTTGTGAGCATAAAAACAGACGCATCATAAGCTTTCATTGCATCCTACATCAGGAGGCGCTTTGTGCTCAGATGTGTGGCGAGCAGCTTGGTGAGGTGATGTCGCTCGTGGTTCGGGTAGTCAACTTTATTCTTGCCCGAGCATTAAATGATCGCCAGTTTAAAACACTGCTTGATGACGTTGGGAATAATTATCCTGGTCTGCTTCTGCACAGCAACGTGCGCTGGTTGTCAAGGGGGAAGGTGCTCAGCCGATTTGCGGCTTGTCTGAGCGAAATCCGGACTTTTCTTGAAGTGAAGACTGTCGAACATCCCGAGTTAGCTGACACTGAGTGGCTCTTGAAGTTCTATTATCTCGTAGACATGACTGAACATCTAAATCAGCTCAATGTGAAAATGCAAGGCGTTGGAAATACAATCTTATCCCTGCAACAAGCAGTGTTTGCATTTGAAAACAAGCTAGAACTCTTCATTGCCGACATTGAAACAGGTCGTTTACTACACTTTGAAAAACTGGGAGAGTTCAAAGATACGTGCACCTCAAGTGACCCTGCTCAACATCTTAATCTTCAGCAGCTAGCAGGCTTCACGTCTAATCTCCTGCAGTCATTTAAAGCACGCTTTGGAGAATTTCACGAGCACACCCGTCTTTTTAAGTTCATCACCCATCCACACGAGTGTGCAGTGGACAGCACTGACCTGAGTTGCATCCCCGGTGTCTCCGTCAAAGATTTTGAGCTCCAAGCTGCTGACCTGAAGGCCTCAGACATGTGGGTGAATAAGTTCAAGTCACTGAATGAAGATTTGGAAAGACTTGCACGACAGCAAGCAGAGTTGGCGAGCCAACACAAGTGGGCAAAAATGAAAAAACTTCAACACGCAGACCAGCTGATTGTCAAAACTTGGAACGCGCTTCCCGTCACATACCACACACTGCAGTGTGTGAGTATTGCTGTACTGACAATGTTTGGCTCTACGTATGCATGCGAGCAGTCTTTCTCACATCTGAAGAACATTAAGACCAACCTGCGATCACGTTTAACGTATGGAAGTCTCAACTCCTGCATGAAGATTAACCTCACCACGTATCAACCAGACTACAAAGCCATCAGCAAAGCCATGCAGCACCAGAAGTCGCATTAATGGTAAGAAATACTCATTATTGATTAGCAACAGCATAACAATGTTATTAAAAAGAATTCAGAGACATAATTATTGTATTTTTAGTGTTGAAATTACACAAAATGCAAACATTTACTTGAATTTTTAGTTTTAAATATAATGTATGGCTCTCACAGAATTACTTTTCAAAATATGTGGTGTCCATGACTCTCTCAGACTAAAAGATTCCCGACCCCTGCGATATATGTTTTATATGTCTCGCAATCTTTGACTGCAGGTAAATTTTCTTCATAAGTATTCTTTCCGAAATAATTTATTCAAAGATTGCACAATTAGTGCACAATGACAAACTGGCTGTCTATCCTTAATTTTCTATATTGCATATAAATCTGTGAAAAGAGATTTGTCATGGAACAAAACAAACTCTTGACCATTGCATAAGGTATACCAAATTACAGAGAATGAAACAAGTATGTAACATTTGGAATTGGCTTTACGTATCACGAATATGACGATTTGTTATATTACGCCTGGATATACAATAAGTTTAATGCAATACTGTTCTCAGCTTTGAAATATCAACCTAGGATTATAGTTTTCACTGTATTTTCTATTTAAAATACCAAAATAAATTTGGATGCAATTTCCAAATTTGATGAAGTGTTCCATAGGATGACGCCTTCCACTTATATAAATTATTTATTTATTTTATACCTGCCAACATGCAAGCCTGGCACGGATAATATTTGGGGCAAATCTAAAAGACAGAGTGCAATGTAAAGTATTACAATGTACGCTTTCTCACAAACACAGTAAAGAATAAGATATAACGAACATCACTTAGAACGTGTCCAGTATTCCTTCAGACAATATGTTGACAGTTTAAAAATACATTTATCCATCCATCCGGCCATCCATCCGTCCATACGTCCATCCGTCCGTCCATCCATCCATCCATCAATAATATTTCCCTACCTACCTACCTACCTACCTACCTACGTAGCAAGCAAGCATGCACGCACGCACACACACACACATATACATAGATACATACATACATACATACATACATACATACATACATACATACATACATACATGATTTGGTAAAAACAAATTATAAATAAGGCAAAATTAAAGGAAGTCCTAAAGGAAAGATGTGAAGGTAGTTAGGAAATTGAGGTAATTGTGATCCTAACAATATAATAATAATAATGAAGAAGAAAATACATCTATACCTTTGTAGATATTAACGCCAAATTTGCTTATATTGCAAAACTGATGACTTATTGCAGTTTTGACCAGACTGGAATATGATGGTTAGATACTTTTCATTTAAGCTAAACTCCCCATGATTTGTCAATTGTAGCATCCACTGTAGTTCATTATGTGTACGTTCTATGTCTGTCAACCACAAGGGAGATTCAGTAGGTCACATTTCGAGGGCCTTTACTGAATGTCCATTCCAAGTTGAGTTTCAGACAACATTCATTTTATTTTTGTTGCAAATCTATCTCTTGAGATTATTCATTCGTTGTATAGTTTCGCCAAAATATTAAATGGCACAAATCTTGGCTTTCATAAGATAGACTGTGTTATTGGATTTATATAATATCTGATTCTTCCCGTAGTTATCTCTGTATGAGTTGTCCTCTGTCATGTATGTGAACATTATGCAATATCTGACATTGCAACCGTATGGGCCTAAATATGTAATCTCGTTTGACGTTACCTAGACACATATGAAACGATGTTTGATAATTTTAGGTTTGCAGTATGTAACCCATTGCAATTATTGAAACAACCTTGACACTTTCTGACGATTTAACAAGGTGTCAATGCAAGCTTGTGAACTGCCGTGGGTTTAGGGACGTAAGTGTAAAAATTTAGCAGGAAAGGGATAAGCGATGGCTTTTTCGCAGTTTAATATTTGAGGGAGAGATGCTAAGATTAGAGGTTTAGTCTCGTCTAGTCTCGTAAAGGTCTAGTCTAGTCGAATCTAATCTAAACTAATTTAGTCTAGTCCAGTATATATATATATATATATATATATATATATATATATATATATATATATATATATATATATATATATATATATATATATACATATATATATATATATATATACACATATATATATATATATATATATATATATATATATATATATATATATATATATATATATATATATATATATATATATAAGAGAGGAACGAGAGATAAAGAGAGAGTGAGAGACAGAGAAAGAACAATGATAATATAGATATTTTAGGTGCTTATCCTGTACTTTCAAACAATCATCAACACTGATTTACATTAGTATAAAACTAGTTGTTTAGATCTAGTGATACTATTTTGATATATCTAACTTTGAAGCAAATGCCTTTAACCTTTATTATGTGCTTAAGTCATAATCACCTTCAACATATATTTTCCTAGTAAATGTTACTGAGAAACGTTTATCAGTACACTGTTATTTCAATGGTAAGTGTGAATTTACCAGAATACAGCTATTTGAATAACAAATATGAATTTACCAGTACACTGTTAGTGCAATGACAAATGTGAATTTACCAGTATACAGCTATTTCAATAACAAATATAAATTTACCAGTACAAAGCTCTTTCAATGACACATGTGAATTTACCAGTACACTGTTATTGCATTGACACATGTGAATTTCTAAAGAACTTTTTTTGTGGCACTGTCAGACAGGTTGATATGTAAATGTTGTTTCGGAATAATAATATAAGGGTAGTGTTCCTTTAACCTTTCTGGAATCAATGTTGGAAAAGGAATACAAATTAAAACATACTTTCCTCAATTAATATCAATGACAAAACACAATAGTGATAATGTAAACATTGTGTTTAATACTAGAAATACTACATTTACATTATAAAAATACTTGTATGTACAGTCCCGTATGATACAACAAAACTCGCTGTTTGTCTAAGTTCAACATATTCATGAAATGCAATGAAGTTGAATCTATATTTAAAAGAAATTGACTACGTAAGCTGAATACATCAAGTGTTCTCTCTAAGTATTTCTCAGCGCAATACACAGGTGGTATTAGCATTCCACTAATGCCAGGCTGCCTCGGCAATAACCTTCCATGCGTTGATACAGTATAGATTGTAGTGTTATAGTCGGGTAAAAGCAGGGTACTAGTCCGTTGTATATCACTGTTTTCTTGTCGAACACCTCAAGCGCATAAATACAACCAATAACATCTATAATAACGGTAGCCATGGTGCACATAGTAATAACAATAGTATCTGTAGTAGCAGTGTCTCTTTGTTCGGGTTGAAGACTTGTCGACGCAGTCTGAAAAAAAATATATTTGGATACTTTTAATATGGAAGATCTTCATGAAGTCTTCTGTAACTACGATGCACGCACTTTGGCCTTGGTAATTAAATGATGAAATACTACGGTGATATTTTAGGACAGAGCTAAGTTTCTTACATGTACAAAAATATGAACATGTTACTATTATGTTGTGTTCAACGCGATACAAAATATTCTCTTCGTTTCTTCTTCTTTATTGTGTTTTCTTTGTTATCAGGTGAATAGGTCTATAATGGAACATAGATTATGACATACAAACACATATACCCGCGCGCACAAAACAAGAACATAAACAAAACCATTTAACCGAGATAAAAATAACAGTAATTATAGTAAAGTTCTTTAACTATGCATACAAGGACGTATATGACTATATGATAAGACTGAACTGTTAAATTGTCAGCAATAGGTACGATTGCATTTGGTATATAAATATTTTGATTAGACGGGACAAAGAAACTTCATTTAAAAATTAGAAATAGCATAGTGAGATAGTGTAGTTTTTTTTTTGCATCATCATAAATGAAAACGTGTTCTCCCGTAATTTAAATTATCTTGAATATTAGTAATTATCAGCGATATTACGTGACAAAACATGATTCTAGCAGGTGCAATTTTCATGCTGTGTCTTTGTATTTTTTAAAAGCAATATATTGTTACTAGCGCTAATTTCATAGGAGGTTTAAAACCGTTTTTCTGCTTTCCCTCTCGTCCCTATTAACCATCATCCCATCAGAGTCAAGACAAAATATTACAATTAAGCTGTCAATAAATCTCTCATTCATTTTTAACCTAGTTTCCCAAATAAAACAATTAAGTTTAAATATTCAAAATAAATTGATATATAGATTACTATAAATCTGTCACAGGAAATTGCATCTTAGAAAACAATGGCGTAGAAAAGGCTGGTTGTCAAGGTAACGAACTATTTATATTATCATATCATCGTATTCAAGAAATGTTGAATACACTGGTATTAATGAATCTCATGCATGGATGGACGGACGGAAGATCAGACAGACGGACATTATGTATGTCTGTTTGTATGTCTGTCTGTAAGTCCGTGTGCCTGCCTGTCTGTCTGTCTCTATGTATGTATGTATGTATGTATGTATGAATGTATGTATGTATGTATGTATGTACGTACGTATGTATGTATGTATGTATGTATGTATGTATGTATGTATGTATGCATGCATGCATGCATGCATGTATGTATGTATGTATGTATGTATGTATGTATGTATGTATGTATGTATGTATGTATGTATATGTGTGTGTGTATGAATGGATGTTGTTGTTGTTGTTATATAGTGTTTAGCGCCATTTTTCAGCAAAAGATGGGCTATACATGCTGGCCATTATTAAAGGTGGAGGAAGAACCTGCAGAAAAACACGGGAAGAACCACCGACCCACGAGAAGCTACTGCAAGCTTTCTAACATAACCACATTGGCCGAATCTGACGCACGCAGACAGAGGTGAGATGGTAGTGATCCGTATTGAGAGCGCTTTAGACTACTCAGTTACTCCGGACCCCTTTGTATGTATGCATGTATGTATGTATGTATGTATGTATGTATGTATGTATGTATGTATGTATGTATGTATGTATGTATGTATGCTATTACCTGGCTTGGGCACCATCCAAATTACTTCAGTGTCCTTACATAGTTCTTTTGACAGCGGAGAGAGAAAGTCTTTATTCGGCACAACAACGTTTGTACTCATGAAGTAGTCATTCTGTGATGGCTGCGAGGATACGTTGGCTGACTATAGTTATAAAGGAAACATAAATGCAATTATTAATTAGGAGCGTATGCACTTAGATTGTAAAGTATACCTTAATATCTAGATGAAATATGCGGTTAGAAACAATAGTTTAGTATAACGTTGTATTTAGCGCGGTTAGAAACAATAGTTTAGTATAACGTTGTATTTAGCATATATCCATTACAAAGTGCTGACACAGATTAAATGTTTGGGTCAGCATTATATAGAATATTTGTACGGGTCATGCATGTTGTATCCGAAAAAAAAATTGTTTCTGTTTCGGATGCCTACTGAATATTTGGGAGTGCAGTATCCATCGGAGACAAGTTAGTTCATATTTTCCATTCAAATGAAGTGAACGTTTTATTATATACTTATTTTTGTTTTATTCTATCAAAGGCTTAATTATATAAACAATAATACACTACGAGACAAAAAATTCTTAAATTTATCGTGTATACCATTTTTTCTCCAAATAAACTTTTCATCTTGTCTGGGGAAAGCAAATACGATGTGTTGACGGCAGTCAAAAAGCAGGACTGTTTGGACATTTGTTCTGGTCTATACACAAACAAACTCTGAAATATAAAAGAACATGCTATAACAAAATAAATAAGATAGATATATCTGGAGACAAAGACAAAGAAAACGACGAAAATGAAGAAGAGATTTATTAGAATAGTTTTGTGTTTTATTCGGTTAATAGGAGAAAGCGATTTATAAGCTTTGTAGAACGGAATCTAAGAGAAAAATTAAAAAACAAAACCGGAAAAGACCGAGAGAAATGGAGAAGTAGTTTTCAGTTTGCAACCAGAACGTAACTTTTAAACATATTATAACCTTAATTGATCACAGTTTTCTTCATAAGGTCTCGAAAGGTGAGTCTTAAACAATCAGCACTCAAGACGGATACATGTGTGAGACTTCTTTAGTATACATGTGATTTACGGCAGCAATATAAATCTTGGACACGCATTACTAACATAGTATATGCGACACACAGACATGTGTTGCGACAAACTCCCGAAGGTTATATTTTGCTTATATCTTGGTTTTAAGGGAACGTTAACTATTGATGGAAACGAACAGAAGATCTTTGTAATGTAGATACCTTATCGAAATCAAAAACGGCCGTTCCAGTTCCTGCAATTTCAAATTTCTCCTCTCTCGAGCTCACAGTAACCTTCTGTGTACTTGACTTTCCGTATTCTTCCTTGTAGGGAAGCCACGCAGTCTACAGACAAACAATCAAACAAGTAATACACTAACTATTGTATTTCAGACGAAGTTATCCATCGTTGCACTATACACAATTGTATTATTCACAAACGTATGTATTGTAGACGTGGTTGTAACGGTGTTAGTAATAAAAATAACGGATCCTATATTGGTCAGTTGGTTGAACTAGTAAAAGTAGATCGTGCGATTTTACAAACTGAAAATCAGAGAAAAAGCCTGCATCCGATTAAAGAGAACATTTTAAAACGGCAATATTTGTTTTCTAAACAGAATGATAAATGCAACGTCATGCAATATTGTTTGATACGGTATGCCATAAGACTATAATACATGTTTACTCAACAATTTAGCTTTAATAACTAAACATAACATTGTTGCATTTTCATGTGAAGTAGGATTTTTGGATCCAGAAATGTCTATATTTTCTGTACTGCATGTGTGACTGGATATTTATTGTATTTGAATTGGAACAATAGACTGTAAAGAAGATGTAACACATTTCGTTTTTCGTCGGGGTTGCAATTTTCAATATACTGCCTAAATAGGCTGTGGTTGGATTAATTTATGTCAGTTGGGAAACCCAATTATGTCCACATTCTTCTGTGAACAGATGTGAGTTTATTTATGTCTGTAAGTTATCATTTAAACAACGCTAATATATAAGATGGGTTCTATATCTATGCTACAGATTTACCACCCCCTCCCACCTCCAACCGTTACAAAATTGGCACACACTTGTCCTGTAGTTCTACGTCATCTTTCTTATAATGATAGTGTTAATACAGGACATAAAACAAACCTCTCTGAGGGTAAATTTTCCATATTGGGACAGACGAGATAATGTTTCCTTTATATCATTTTGAATGTCGAGTTTAAAAATGGACCACAACGTGTTTATTCAAAACAAAACACTCCATAAGGGGTGGTTAAAAAAAGTGTTAAATGATCTCAGACAATCAGTAGACAGAATACTGAAAAATAATGCCATTCGCTAATTTGAACCAATCAAATGATATGTTCATATGTTATAATATCAAAACTTAAACTGCACACACAATAGGCAACGTGTACCTACTATGATATATATATATATATATATATATATATATATATATATATATATATATATATATATATATATATATATATATATATATATATATAATGCTATTTATTAATAAATTCATTTAGACTATATTGAGATATATATACCTTGATATTCTCCTCTGCCTGCTTTCCTGCGACACACACGGCAGTAATGATCGCAGCGACCACGACGAGAACAAGGACAACAACAGTGATGGCTATTATTCTAAGCCTCTTTCTCTTTTCTTTTAACTCTTCCGGTCTCTGTAAAATGGGAGATGATGTTGAGAAGTTTACGGAGTAAAAATATTTTTAAAAAAACCAAATAATACACATAAAAATAAAATTTAGCAAAGAAATGTACTGCTTCAGATAATCAAAGACTAATGTTATTGACCTTGAAAAAGTGTTAAAAGGAAATATAAAAACCAATTTGTGGTAAAAGATAGAACTTTGAGAAACATAACTATAATGCATGTAGACTTGTAGAATCTTCAATTATGTTCCACAAATAAAAACTGCTAAATAAACCAAACCATTTCCAATTGAATAGAGTTTAATTATATATATATATATATATATATATATATATATATATATATATATATATATATATATATAAATAAGAGGTTAGTAGCTACTAACTTCAAATTTCCATGCTTACCTTTGGTTCCATAGCTGCTTGGACAGTGATTGTGCTTAGGTCTGCTTTGGTTTCGGTTGCCATGGGTTTCATGACGATGACAGCAAAGTCAGAATTTCGTTTTGGTGAATTGAGGCTAGAACACCCTTATTTATACCCCGACATAGCTACGTGATATACTGCGTAAATAAGAAAGGATAATTTTCATTGGCCTTCTCGACAAGGAAGTATTAAGAGCTGACTGATTGTATAACGTAGCAAACATAATCAAGGCATATATAATACCAATTGTATGCTTATTAGGCTGGCTCCAGACATTACAATAAGCATCGTAAACATGTTTACCTTATCTAAGTTGAACTTTAAACATAGCATAGTAAACACAGGTGCCCTTCATATAATGTTTTAGGCACATGATAATCACACCTCCAAATTGTCCTGAACATGTAAATATTACCGGGCTGAGTACAATTTAACTATATGCATGGGGTCGAATGCGTGCAAATTTACACTGTGCAATGAAAATGTTAATGCATTTTATACGCTTTAAAAGCTTCGAACTTCAACATCGCTTGAAGTCTGGTGTATGTCAGTTTAAAATAAAACATGCCTAATTTACTTTTTTGATGTCTGTTTAGAACATGCTGCAATGGAACGATATTTTATTTTGCTAATGCGGGTGACTGACATAAATCTAATAATAAAATTGGTAAAAGTTTCGAAGATTTAATTTTGCAGTTTTAGACTTAACCTGGTCAATAATTGCATTTATAGGGTCAATAGTCCCTAATGCACGATGATGCATCATAAAATGGGTAAATATTCCCATTCGAAGAGCTATCACTCATATTAATCAATACAATTTCATAAAATTATATAACATAAAGGTCAGAGAATGCCAAATATTGTGGAATAATTCATGGTCCGATAAAGCAGTGTTATCGTTGCTAGTGGTTACCGGTAATTTCTAACGTTATAGGTACATTGTCAAGTTAAAAGAAAAATGCCATCATTTATTGCTATTAGCAACTTACATTCAAATTAAATTCTTTCAGCGTCTCACACAATTTCTACAAAAATGCACTCAATGCATGCTGCTGTAATATATTTTTAAAGCAGATGATATTGAGACATAAGCCGGCTACACAAAATCGTGTTAAGGAAATGATCTAATGAAAGATGTCCAATTGCTTTGTCAGTAAGGCATCGTTCTTACTAGGGCACTCATGTAGCTATCTGGAATGGAGATTTGGCCAAAATGGATATATTAATAAAACCGGAAAATTTAGATGGTTTTAATACTTTGTTCTGATGCAAGTTACTGAAATATTTTATATGGACGGTACTTACCTAAATATCACTGGCATATTTACCTTGGCTTGACAATTTTTTAATAAAACTGTACCGTCTTAAAAATAGAAATCATCTGCCTAAACGGATGAAAGTTATGAAATATTACCATTTTATATTTTCTAACGTCCATATGTTACTTATAAATCGGTGTGATAGCTTCAATCAAAATAAAATTTTGACATTTAAATTACTGATTAACTACATTTTAATGCTAACACCGGTATGAAACAAAAGGCTTATGTGTGTTACTGTTTTACCGAGTTAAAAAACTTAGTCTCTTGTAAAATATTTGCCTAAGGTGTAATGAAGTTATATAGCCACTGATTCGAACCATTTAAGTATCAAACTTGCATCAGATACCTCTTGATTTTTTTTATACAATTGTAAGCTGTGTAGTGAAATACTGTGTTGAGTATATTAAGGAAAAGGACAAGGATTTTGTTTGTTTCTCTGTGTGATTTGGATTTTTAAGGTAGCGTTAACAATTTTTCAGTCATATCGTCTGCTGTGAGGCAGTTTATAGTGATGTCTCGCACTGGGGATCATGCGGCAGATAGGTAGCATGAAGTCCCACCCAGTCACATTATCCTGACACCAGGCCGACCAGTCCTAAAACTAACCTCTTAATGCTGAGCGTCAAGCGAGCAGCTGTTAGTAACATTTTTGTAAGTCTTTGGTATGACTCGGCCGGCAATCGAACCCACTTCCTCCCGCTTCCGCGGCGGACTCTATAACCACTAGGCCACCGGAATGGTTGAAAGGGACGAGCAACCCATGCAACTAGTTCTTCTAACTTTCTCACATGTCCCATGTCAGGGGATTACCCTCAAGTCGTATATACCATATGTGCGGACACTTCATAGACAGTAAACTTTTGGGTTGTTGGTAATCATGATATGACTGCAAGCACGGGAAAGACGAGTTCGTTTAAATTAAGTTGCAATGAGTATTTTATCAAGATATAAAATGTAAAGTAACTTAAAGTAGGGGAAAAGACAGAATTCTATTAAAAATAACTGGAACGTATATATACCAGTCAAAGTTTCTGATACAAGGTTTCGGGGTTGGGGGGCGAGTGGCCGAGTGGCCGAGTGGTCAAAAGCTCTCTCTGTTCCGGATCACTGCCATCTCACCTCTGTCTGCGTGGGTTCGCGTCTAAGATTCGGCTAATGTAGTTATGTGAGAAAGCTTGCCAGTAGCTTCTCGTGGGTCGGTGGTTCTTTCTGGGGGTTTCCCACGGTTCATCCTCCACCAATAATACTGGCCGCCATGTATAGCCTATCTTGTGCTGAAAAATGGCGTTCAACTCTACAACAACAACCACAACAACAACAAGAATTCCGCAGACGTTCTAATTATTACATACCGAAACCTTGAAGGTTAAACCTCAGATATTTTGCAAACAAAGACTTCAAACCAAAAAATAAATGTTCCAAATTAGTAAAGTTTTACTTCATTCATCCATGTCTACTTAACAAAGTGTCAGTTGCTGTTTGACAGTTTTTAAAGACAAATGTTTTCATTTGGTTTCATGACTGATTCACAATGTGTCTTCTAAGATTTTGGTTCGGTTCGGTTTCGATCGGCATCCTACAAGAATCAGCAAACCAGGCATCCCATTTGTTTATCTGTTATTTTTTTGTTGTTTTATTCATATCATTATAGATGTTGTAAAACGCTTAGAGCTTCCAAAGATTAGGCGCTATACAAAGTCCTCATTATTATTATTATTATTATTATTATTATTATTATTATTATTATTATTATTATTATTATTATTATTATGATGACTTTAGCTCGATATAACACTATTCATTTTACCAAACAATATCTACGTGGTACAATTCGTAAACATTTAAGGATAATTAGCACTTGTGACCCGGGACTAAGACTGGGTAGCTTATTACTGATTGGTTGACTATTTAAAGATACAAAATGCATCTTCCGAATAAAGTCACGTATGCGTTAAAATAATTTTGGTAGCTTGCAACATAATATGTTGACTCCAGAAATAACGCTCTCTTGGTAGTCTCTCGCGTCGAGGAAGACAAGTTGTGCACTTTCATTCAACGGTGGATGCGCATGTGACTCCGGATTCCGAATTCCGATACACACATGCGGTTGCAGGTGGGGCATGGAACACCGCTGGTTGTTGGTACCTGGGATACATTTCTGTGGCGTCCCTCACGAGTTGCAGCAAGACGCTGGCGGCGGTCAACCTCAAAGTTGGAACAGGCTTTTCTGGTCAGGGCTCGCCAATGCTTTGTGTCTGAGGCAGCGAGCTTGAGCTGGCATGGTTGAAGGTCTGCCCATTTGAAGTTTGTCTTGAGGTTGTCTTTGTACCTCTTGTGAGGGCGGCCTTGGTTTCGGTTCCCCATGGATAGCTCGCCATAGAACAACTGCTTTGGGATTCTGCTTTGATCCATGCGGATGACATGGCCAGTCCATCGAAGCTGCACCTAGATTATTTTGGCTTTGATGCTTATTGTGTTGGCTCTATCAAGGACTTCCAGGATGGTGATTTGATCCTGCCACTTGATCCACATGATGGATCTCAGGGAGCGCTGGTGGAATTGTTCTAACTTACTGATGTGCCTTCTGTAGAGTGTCCACGTTTCACAGTTATATAATAGAGACGTGAGGACAACTACATAGTACACCTTCAGATTTGTTGACAGGTGTATGTCATTGTGCTGCATGACATTGGTTCGGAGTCGTCCTAGTGCTTGACTGGCTTTTTGGGTCTTCGAAGTGATCTTTTAGTCCATAGAGCCATCACTAGATATTGTGCTGCCAAGGTATTTGAAACTGTCGACATTTATCAGCTGTGTGTCGCCAATGGTGATACAGGGTTGTGAATGGACAGTGTTTGGGGCGGGCTGGAAGATGACTTCTGTCTTTCCTAGACTAATTGTGAGTCCAAATAGGTTGGAGGCTTCAGCGAATCTGTCCACGATTGCTTGTAGGTGCGTCTCTTCATGAGCCATGAGGGCGCAGTCATCCACAAAGAGTGCATCAATGATGAGTCTCTCTAGTGTCTTGGTTTTTGCAGCTAGGCGACGGAAATCAAACACTGATCCATCCAGGCGATACCTAATGTAGATGCCAGTGTCAATGTCCCGGATTTCATGGAGAAGTATCTGTGTGAAGAAGAGGCTGAAGAGTACTGGAGCTAGTACACAACCCTGTTTGACACCATTAGATATGGGGCATTTCTCGGAGGGTTCACCGTCTGAGAGTATCTCTCCATTCATGTGAACTTAGAGGAGCCGGATGAGGTTGGTAAACTTCTGAAGACAACCAAGTTTCTTGAGTACTACCCACAGTGCGTCTCTATTGACCGTATCGAAAGCCTTTATCAGATCCACGAAGGCAGCATATATATTCATGTTATGCTCAAGGCACTTCTCTTGGACTTGTCTCACTGCGAAGATCATGTCAAAGGTGCTGAAGTCTGGGAGAAAACGACACTGAGACTCGGGGAGGTTATTTTCTGACACTGCTGCAATAAGCCTGTTGAGCAAGATGCGAACAAGTATTTTGCCAGCAACGGAAAGCAGTGAGATGCCTCTGTAGTTACTGCAGTCCATACGTGTGCCTTTATTTTTATAGAGGGTCACAATTGATGCATCACGGAGGTCGTCTGGCATCTCTTCTTCCGTCCAAATGCTGATTAGCACGTCGAAGAATGCCTCCAGAGACTGCTTACTGAGAGTCTTGTACACCTCCGCTGGGATACCATCCTTTCCAGGTGCCTTGCCACAGTTTGTTTGTTTAATGGCCCTTCTCAATTCCTCCATCTTTGGCGGAATACGAAGTTGGTTGAGCGTTGGTTGTTTGGGTATTTGATCAAGAACATATTGGTTGACCGATGAGGGCAGGTTTAGGAGCTGATTAAAGTGCTCTTTCCTTCTTTCCTTAATGCCATTCTTGTCTTTTATTAATGTACTGTCATCTGCAGCAAGCAAGGGCGTAGAGCTGGACTTTGTGTGGCTCAAGATTGACTTGATGGCGTTATAGAACTCTTTGGAGTTGTTATTGTCGGCATAGCTTTGCACTTCATCAGCTTTCTTTTCCCACCAGTGGTCATGCATCTTGCGGATTTCTCTCTGAGCCTCAGCTTGATAGGATTTGAAGCGATCTTTTTTGGGAATGGAGTTTGTATCATTCTGCCAGTCCATAACAGCTTTGTTTTTTCTGGCCAGCAGATCTTCAATGGCAGCGTTGTTCTCATCGAACCAGTCTTGATGGATTCGCTTCTTTGAAAACATGGTTGCCATAGCTGTTTCTCTTATTATGTCCCTGAGCTTGTTCCATTTTTCAGAGGCGTTTCCACATAACGGTGCGTTTGTTGACAGCTTGTCATCTAGTCTCTTCTGGAAATTGAGCTGGGTGGAAGGCTGCTGACGTTTGACAACGTTGAGGGCTGTGCGCACAAGCTTAGGACGTCTTAGGTGGTGAGGGGCTATGTGCAGCTGTAGGGTAGTTCTGACAAATCTGTGGTCTATCCTGCATTCTGCTCCTCGCATGGCCTTGGTGATTTGGACATCCTTGGCATCACGCTGGCGTACTATTACATAGTCAATTAAGTGCCATTGGCGAGATATGGGGTGAATCCAGGTGTTCTTGTGTTTGTTCGCCATTCTGAACATTGAGTTTGTGAATAGGAGGTTAAATTCTGTGCATTTGCTGAGTAGGAGCAGGCCATTGCTGTTCATTCTGCCGACACCGTGATTGCCAGTCATACCTTTCCATCGGCCATAATCGCAGCCAACACGGGCATTGAAGTACCCCAGTAGTATAATCTTGTCGTCACCTGGAACTGAGCTAAGTACAGAGCTGAGGTCCGTATAGAACTGCTCAATGGTTTCTGCTTGACTCGATAGGGTAGGGGCGTATGCACTGATGATTGTTGCGTGCCGTTTGTGGCTTATAGGTATTCGCAATTTCATTAGCCTCTCATTGATACCAACCGGCATTTGCGGGAGCTGCTTCAGAAGACTTGATTTGATAGCCAGACCGACTCCATGGATCCTGTCCTCGTTTTGGGCTTTTCCTTTCCAGAAGAATGTGTAGCCGCTGGCTAGCTCAGTAAGAGAACCCTCTTCTGCGAACCTGGTTTCACTCAAGGCTGCAATGTCAATATTGTAGCATTATAGCTCCTTAGAAACTAGAGCTGTTCTCCGGTGGGGTCTTGCTACGTTTCCTTTCTCCATGAGAGTACGGATGTTCCATGCTCCAATAATAAGATTTTCTTCGATTGTTTTGACCGCAGATGTGGATGATCTTGCCAGCCGCGGTATGCTGACCAGATTTTTACAAGGCAAGCTTTTTTTAGGCCACCTTTTCTAGGTCTCTTCCTATTCAGGGTGAGCAGCGCCGTCCTAAATAGGTCTGCTCAGTCACCCCCTGGATGCTTCCGAACTTTTCTGCTGCCTTGGTTACAGAGCAAAACGACCACTTGTCCAAGGGCCGCCTACGTGCAGGTCTCTGACTACAACTCCCAGTGGTCATCTCCACCTGTTGCGTCGCCAGTCGCCCATCGCCGTAGGACTTTGGTAGGTGTAGGTAAAGAACGATGAGTGTGATGATGAGAATGAATGATAGGTGCAAAACACAACCTGTGCGTGAAGGAGATTAAAGTGAAACAGCCTTTGCACAGAGACAGCCTCACTCTCTCGGCCATGGTAGTTAGAACTCAGTGGTACGAATATTCGTCACGGCTGTTTACTACTTCGGCTGCATTGGATGGCTATGACGTCTTCCGTACCTTGTCATACCCTACGCTCTCCACAAAGCGTTTGCAGATTCGCCTTTGTGGCCGTTGGATCACTCAGTTGTTCTCTTTCGCCCATTCTGCTGAATCTGGCTTTACATGCATGGGTAGGCAAGCTCCTAAGTCACCGAGGGTTTGAGGCCCGTCAGCTACCCTCCACCTGGTTTAACCGGCCAGTCGAAGCCGTTGCCCGTGGTGTGGCCGCTGTGCATGCTACAGCTACTTGGAGCCACAGGTGAGGGCTGAGCGCCTGGTGAGGACCAAAGATGGGCAAGCTACTCCCGAGGGAGCACGACATGCCACCCACAAGAGATACTACTACCCCTCCCAGAGCACCCCGAACACCACCCAGAAATAACTATAGTTAGTTTAAATAATGTGTATCTCTCAAAGATGAACTTAAACATTTTATAGTAAACACCACTGCAACATACGTGCACGAGCACTAGAGCTAAGGAAATATTCTATCCCTCGCTCATTTTCACCCTTTTCTAGGCTTCTAATTATTCGCCATCGCTATGTGCCTGTTACTTTTAAACTCAAATAATCCCTCTAGAAATTAAGTTCATACAATACCTATTGTATTAATCTGCTGCGACGGAGTAATGTTAGGATTTAATGCAGGTAGTTCAAGGTATCTGCGGTGAACATTGCCATATTTATAATATACTATTTGAATTACAGACAAGAAAAGTTTGCCAATGTTAATGCTTTTTAAACAAAAACAAAAACTAAGCATTGTACTTTACGTGACTAGCGTTATACTTAGCTTCCCGTTATATACATGTCACAATAAACTTTATGTAAGGATACACTTTAACATATGCAAATGTTATACAATTATAGAGATCCCAACTTAAAATAAAAGAAGTATAAATAACGTACATGTTAAGTTACGTTTGCTGCAAGATTAACATAAATATTTTTTAATTTTGTATTACATTTACGTGTTTTATACGTTTTACCGTGTAAACAGTGTTTCAGTGTTAGGATTATTTATCCTTTAAAAGTGCAGTATCGAATTACACCAAAGGAACTTAAAAGTGATTTATATTTACTCTCACGGGAAAGTATGATTAATTTAACTTGAAAACAGAGATGCACAAATATTTTTTTTTTTAGAATTGCAAACATGCACTATGTGCTAGAACCAAAAACTATTTTCGAAACAAGTGCACTTTTGTAAACGTTTGAAAGCACACGTAACTACAATACACGAAATGTGTCAACAATTTTATCTTGCTTATCGATTATTTCTTTGTTTACGGTATAACGATATTTATAGTCCGGTTGGTTAGGAATATATAACCTTGGAAAGTTCATTCTTGAATTACACTTTAAAACGAAAAGCAGCATTATCATTGCTCAACCGGGAGGAATATATGTAACGTAAATATTTACACAACAATGCAATGGAAATGACGTAATGAATGCTAATAAAATCACTAAGTGTTTCAGCCAATGTCAACCAAATTTTACACAATACATGCACTTGTCTTGCAAGATAGGCATTTTGCAAGAACAAAATATTTGCCGCAATCTGTTTCAACTTTCATCATGTTTAACTCAAAAAGATTTGTAATAACTCCGTAAAATGAAATTGCTGACATCTAGAATACGGAGAGCGTTTCACGGTAAACGTGATTACCAACATGAAATAAAGACCTGCTGTTGTAACTTTATTTTCTTGAGTTGCAAACCTTTTCTCTTATTATTAGTTTCCTTGACGAGCATTAGATCATTCATTTTCCTTAACTTTGAGAATGTTAGCTTCTTTTTGAGCCCTGAATCTGCCGCTCTATGGTTATACAAGAATAATATATGTTGTGCGCTCCAAATTGGCATTGTGTATTGTTGCAATACAGGTGTACTGTAACTTGAAGTTAATTATTAATTAATTTCATGGCAGATTAGTTTCGTTATTTTTAACATAGTTATATGATATTACGTTAGTTATATCATTCGTTATGAAACCGCAAACACAAAGTCATATTCTATTTTGCCAATTTCTGAATGAGAAAGGAGAAAGGATAAAAGAGAAAATAATGACACATGTTCCCAGAGTAATTATATGCTTCGCATGTTGCGAGAATTGGAGTGCATTTGCATGCGACCGAGAAACTGTTGCCGTAATCATAGACGGCATACCTAATTTATTCGGGTTGGCATTTAGGTACAGAGTGATCATAAGACAAAATTAAAAATTACTATGGACTACCCCAATTGAACTGAGCCTGTTTGTTTCTTTTAATCCCCAATAAAGTTTAGCAGGATTTCAAGTAGATAAATTGTGATTCTTGAATGATATTTTAGCATAATTAAAAGATCTAACTGGCGATGTTCGTATTGTATCTTTGTGAGCCTACAGTGTAGTATTCCTCTGGAAGCATCATGCTCGAATATGCATTAAACGAACTCTTTCAGGAAAAGAACTATGCATACATTTCTGTGCGTTTCATCTCAATTGTATGAGCTACTCATAATTCCTGTTCTTAACTCTACCCTCGCTCTGTAATGTTGCGTTAAGAAATACACGTTCGGTTTATTGTAGAAAAGGTACTTCTTATAGCAATTATTTGTTCTTATTGGGTTCAATTTGCAACGTTGATACATATGTATTTATCTATATTGGCGAGATACACCAATCATGCCAGAAATATCCAACGCATTTTAAAGTAAACAAAAATCATCTTTAAGTGTGTCAGGAGTTTTGTTTCAGACATTGAGACTAAATACCACAGACAACTTAAAAGACAGATAAACGTTATTTACTAATTCTAAAGGACAAAAAGCGCGTGATCTCGAAAGACGCACTGAACATGCCTTGCTGGCTTTCGAACTATGTATGCCTTTATGACTAAATATATAAGTATTCCCGCATGAACCGGACACAGTGAAGTCAGTGTAGTGATTGCTGATTATTGGTCATTGCACACTTTCCACAGTGCACACAAGGTTTGAGACGAACGAGCAGTTGGAATTTTAATTAATCAACGAGATTAAATACAGTAAAGATTACAATATCGTAATAATTTTATAACAGTGCAGATCATTCCGGAATTTTAATAATGTATGTGTAATTAGGATTTTTAACGTAGCTGTAACACATGTATATATGTATGTATGTATGTATGTATGTATGTATGTATGTATGTATGTATGTATGTATGTATGTATGTATGTATGTATGTATGCATGCATGCATGCATGCATGCATGCATGTATGTATGTATGTGTACATTTTATGTGGAGAACATACAGTCTAGTAATAATTAAGGACAATTAGTACCCTTATTGGGCTTTGTGTCGTAGAGCGGTCTAAGGTGTTTGCTTTTAATAATCATTGAAATCTAAACTCTGTGTCCGCGTAGCATCGATTGTCTAACTTTAGCTAGCATAAATATGTAATAAATTAACTTCTCGCGGGTCGTCGGCTCTTCTCCGATTGTTTCCTAATTTTACAGTCACTAAATATTCTGGACGCGATATATAGCGTATCCTTTGCTGAAAAATCGCGTTAAAGCCAAACGATAAAACTGAATTATTACCCTTATTTACCAATAAAAATAATGCAAACATGTAATTAGGTAACATATCCTACGTGACGAAATGCAGGGCATTGATGCAAATATAGATTAAAAATATATCTGTTTTTTAAAATAATCTTTTTTAATAAAGAGGAACTTCACTAACTTATACGAGCAGTTCTTTTCAATAATGCAGATATGGTTAGTGACCACCGTCTGTTTAATTATACGGGACCATTTATATAAAGAGTGCAAAACCTGATACGGCGACACATATCCGTTCTGGTGTTTTCTTTTGAATTTATAGTAAACAGACCCCTCAAGGTTACGTGAGCAGTAAACATTTAACGTATGATTTAATACAGGTAATACATGCCATGAGGAGTACCATACGAAAGAATTATATTTTTAGTTTCTGCATTAGCTGAGCATGTGCACAAGGTTTGTTTATATTTATCGGCATGGTTAAGATATACTTGACCGTACCCGGTGTACTGCGTCATTTAGTACACACACTAATGTTATTTTCTCTAACGTTAACATTGATTTATTGCGAAAATGCATTATTGGGCTTGTAATAAAAACCTCCTTATTCACGATACGAAGTTCTTTCACTTGGCAGAGCTCTACGCATGGGCGTCCGCATATATAGGCAAGGGGTGGGGTTAGGGTGGCACTCACCCAACCCCCACCCCTGATTGAATATCCAAACTTGTTTTGGCCTACACCAATAAAGCTATATATATATTCTCCCCCCCCCCCCCAAAAAAAAAAAAAAAAAAAAAAAAACAATTTCTGCGGGAGTCTCATGGCCCGACTAGCTGCATGTATTTAACCTTCATTTCATTCAAACTGCATTTTAGTGGATATTTTATTTTTCTACATTAATGCGGGGTATATTTCATTGTGTGTTGTACCAAAACAAAATAAATGACGAACCACGAGTTTAAATATACCTTTTCTGGAACCACAAAATGAAATATCTCTGGGATTAATCCAGTAATTGTTTTTAAAAATAAGATATATAATTATATACTTTACTTGCTCCAAAATTAAAGTTTAGAAGATTACGACAACTATTCGGCACAATACGCTCAGCCCTACCCCTTTTTTAAACTTTTAATCACACTCACAGGCTGACCATATAAATACACATGACTAAAGAAAAGCAGTAGGATTGGGTTCACCGATTCTTACGCAGTAAATTAAAAAATTTACATTATGTAAACTATTTGACCCTATCTGAAAAAAATGGAAGTCTGATTTCAGCAATGCATCACAGCGGTTTTTCATTGTTGTCAAGGAAAGGGAAATAATGATAGAGAAACGCTAACGGCATCTGTTCAGCTTTTTCATCAAAGATTTATTTCTAATTTCAAGCTAACAAAGTTATCGTTTTTATTGCTACAAGCATAACTTTAGTAGGCACATACTTCCAGCCGTTGCAAGACAGTATTGGAATATTATATTATATTATTCACAGGTGATAATTATGGAATTAGAAGAAATGAAAATTATTTCTCCAAAAAGTCTCTAAATTTGAGAATTAAGTATATACTAAATAATGGACAGGAGCAAGAATATAACTCAGTGTTTGCTTAGATAAGATTCTTGCAAAGTGCGGTGTTCAGATCCAACAATATATACTATATAGATTTTAAACAAATTCTATAACACATTTTTGTAACTGATAAATCAGCATATTACGATAGATAGATAGATAGATAGATAGATAGATAGATAGATAGATAGATAGATAGATAGATAGACTGTGGTGATTAGTGACTCTTTTAAATTCCATTATCTGCGCATCACTATGGATACGCTAAAGGCAAAACGTAGCCGTATTTTCTTCTTCTGGGAAATAAAAATAAAATATTAACATTTACCTTCGATCTGATCATATACATGATGCATCTTCTAGCCAAAACATTGAATGAGATATGGTGGTACAGCATTTATTTTTTTAACCATTCTTTGAATTAAAATCATGGTTAATAAGATAATTCAAAATGCAGCTTCTTCGATATATATGGAAATGGCCAATATTTTTGTACCACGGAGGTTCTCAAAATGTCTTAAATGACTTGTCTATATATATATCCCTGGATGATAGAGGGGAATCTTCGATAACAGTATTCAGAGTTAATATTTAATACAAATTATACTATAATAATGGTTAGATAAATTTAAATTTGTAATCTACGGAGATTTGAATTCTGGTCGGCGTGTAAGCGTCACCCATCACCTTGCCTGCACACACCAGTCCACACCAGTTCATATTCCTTCCCGACTATGCACACATCACCAAACAATGAAGCAAATGAGTCTGTGTCATACGCAATCGTATGTAACGGACACACTCACATAACGACCAAGTTATTAATTCTCATCTATCTGCAGATCATTCCGGAATTATTTTAAAATAAATCATAAAATCGTAATCGAGTATATTAGCAGATCATAAAACAGGAATGAAAATATATGATAATATAGCTATCAAACATCAATGGGCAGTGTTTTACTCTTGAGTGTTTTTTGTCCTGGGGGTGTTTTGTCCTATCCTTGTTAGAAGGTTTCTGTCCTAAGGAGCCTTGTGCCCAGGAATTGACAGATATTATGATTATATTTAGAGGTGTAACAGCTTTACATTGCTGGGAATGTTGGGTGAAAATAAAGTGGTTTCTGTCTCCTAATCATCTTTTATAAGTAAGCAGACAGGACGAATGCGTGTTGGTTGAATATGTATCAACTAAATTGCAGTGCATACGAGTCAAATATAACCCTTGCTTGAACGGACACTTTCGGTCTTGGGTTGGTTGTCCATAAAGAGTGTGAAGCAATGGATTTTCTTGGATGTAAAGGACAGTTTGGATAATGTACCCATTTTCGGTGTCACAAACCGATACGAGTTCGCTGCATTTTAACCATATATTTCACCGTTGTTTATCTTGTCGTTTTCAAGCCTCATCGGCTGATGGATGTCATCATTAATCCTAGAGACATTCTTGTAATCTCAAATATATAATATTTGTTCAGACTGGAATATGAAGGCTAGATAATTTTCATTTAAGCTAAACTCCCCATGATTTGTCAATTGTAGCATCCAATGTAGTTCATTATGTGTACGTTCTATGTCTGTCCACCACAAGTAAGATTCAGTAGGTCACATTTCGAGGGCCTTTACTGAATGTCCATTCCAAGTTGAGTTTCAGACAACATTCATTTTATTTTTGTTGCAAATCTAGCTCTTGAGATTATTCATTCGTTGTATGGTTTCGCCAAAATATTAAATGGCACAAATCTTGGCTTTCGTAAGATAGACCGTGTTATTGGATTTATATAATATCTGATTCTTCCCGTAGTTATCTCTGTATGAGTTGTCCTCTGTCATGTATGTGAACATTGGGCAATATCTGACATTGCAACCGTATGGGCCTAAATATGTAATCTCGTTTGACGTTACCTAGACACATATGAAATGATGTTTGATAATTTTAGGTTTGCAGTATGTAACCCATTGCAATTATTGAAACACCCTTGACACTTACTGACGATTTAACAAGGTGTCAATGCAAGCTTGTGAACTGCCGTGGGTTTAGGGACGTAAGTGTAAAAATTTAGCAGGAAAGGGATAAGCGATGGCTTTTTCGCAGTTTTATATTTGAGGGAGAGATGCTAAGATTAGAGGTTTAGTCTCGTCTAGTCTCGTAAAGGTCTAGTCTAGTCGAATCTAATCTAAACTAATTTAGTCTAGTCCAGTATATATTTATATATATATATATATATATATATATATATATATATATATATATATATATATATATATATATATATATATATATATATATAAAGAGAGAGGGACGAGAGATAAAGAGAGAGAGAGAGAGACTGAGAAAGAACAATGATAATATTTTAGGTGCTTATCCTGTACTTGCAATCAATCATCAAGACTGATTTACATTAGTATAAAACTAGTTGTTTAGATCTAGTGATACTATTTTGATATATCTAACTTTGAAGCAAATGCCTTTAACCTTTATTATGTGCTTAAGTCATAATCACCTTCAACATATATTTTCCTAGTAAATGTTACTGAGAAACGTTTATCAGTACACTGTTATTTCAATGATAATGTGAATTTATCAGTACACTGTTATTTCAATGGTAATTGTGAATTTACCAGAATACAGCTATTTGAATAACAAATATGAATATACCAGTACACTGTTAGTGCAATGACAAATGTGAATTTACAGCTATTTAAATAACAAATATAAATTTACCAGTACAAAGCTCTTTCAATGACACATGTGAATTTACCAGTACACTGTTATTGCATTGACACATGTGAATTTCTAAAGAACTTTTTTTGTGGCACAGTCAGACAGGTTGATATGTAAATGTTGTTTCGGAATAATAATATAAGGGTAGTGTTCCTTTAACCTTTCTGGAATCAATGTTGGAAAAGGAATACAAATTAAAACATACTTTCCTCAATTAATATCAATGACAGAACACAATAGTGAGACGCAAAATAATGTAAACATTGTGTTTAATACTAGAAATACTACATTTACATTATAAAAATACTTGTATGTACAGTCCCGTATGATACAACAAAACACGATGTTTGTCTAAGTTCAACATATTCATGAAATGCAATGAAGTTGAATCTATATTTAAAAGAAATTGACTACGTAAGCTGAATACATCAAGTGTTCTCTCTAAGTATTTATCAGCGCAATACACAGCTGGTATTAGCATTCCACTAATGCCAGGCTGCCTTGGCAATAACCTTCCATGCGTTGATACAGTATAGATTGTAGTGTTATAGTCGGGTAAAAGCAGGGTACTAGTCCGTTGTATATCACTGTTTTCTTGTCGAACACCTCAAGCGCATAAATACAACCAATAACATCTATAATAACGGTAGCCATGGTGCACATAGTAATAACAATAGTATCTGTAGTAGCAGTGTCTCTTTGTTCGGGTCGAAGACTTGTCGACGCAGTCTGAAAAAAATATATTTGGATACTTTTAATATGGAAGATCTTCATGAAGTCTTCTGTAACTACGATGCACGCACTTTGGCCTTGGTAATTAAATGACGAAATACTACGGTGATATTTTAGGACAGAGCTAAGTTTCTTACATGTACAAAAATATGAACATGTTACTATTATGTTGTGTTCAACGCGATACAAAATATTCTCTTCGTTTCTTCTTCTTTATTGTGTTCTCTTTGTTATCAGGTGAATAGGTCTATAATGGAACATAGATTATGACATACAAACACATATACCCGCGCGCACAAAACAAGAACATAAACAAAACCATTTAACCGAGATAAAAATAACAGCAATTATAGTAAAGTTCTTTAACTATGCATACAAGGACGTATATGACTAGATGATAAGACTGAGCTGTTAAATTGTCAGCAATAGGTACGATTGCATTTGGTATATAAATATTTTGATTAGATAGGACGAAGAAACTTCATTTAAAAATTAGAAATAGCATAGTGAGATAGTGTAGTTTTATTTTTTCATCATCATAAATGAAAACGTGTTCTCCCGTAATTTAAATTATCTTGAATATTAGTAATTATCAGTGATATTACGTGACAAAACATGATTCTAGCAGGTGCAATTTTCATGCAGTGTCTTTGTATTTTTTAAAAGCAATATATTGTTACTAGCGCTAATTTCATAGGAGTTTTAAAACCGTTTTTCTGCTTTCCCTCTCGTCCCTATTAACCATCATCCCATCAGAGTCAAGACAAAATATTACAATTAAGCTGTCAATAAATCTCTCATTCATTTTTAACCTAGTTTCCCAAATAAAACAATTAAGTTTAAATATTCAAAATAAATTGATATATAGATTACTATAAATCTGTCACAGGAAATTGCATCTTAGAAAACAATGGCGTAGAAAGGGCTGGTTGTCAAGGTAACGAACTATTTATATTATCATATCATCGTATTCAAGAAATGTTGAATACACTGGTATTAATGAATCTCATGCATGGATGGACGGACGGAAGATCAGACAGACGGACATTATGTATGTCTGTTTGTATGTCTGTCTGTAAGTCCGTGTGCGTACCTGTCTGTCTGTCTCTATGTATGTATGTATGTATGTATGTATGTATGTATGTATGTATGTATGTATGTATGTATGTATGTATGTATGTATGTATGTATGTGTGTGTGTGTGTATGAATGGATGTTGTTGTTGTTGTTATATAGTGTTTAGCGCCATTTTTCAGCAAAAGATGGGCTATACATGCTGGCCATTATTAAAGGTGGAGGAAGAACCTGCAGAAAAACACGGGAAGAACCACCGTCCCACGAGAAGCAGCTGGCAAGCTTTCTAACATAACCACATTGGCCGAATCTGACGCACGCAGACAGAGGTGAGATGGTAGTGATCCGTATTGAGAGCGCTTTAGACTACTCAGTTACTCCGGACCCCTTTGTATGTATGTATGTATGTATGTATGTATGTATGTATGTATGTATGTATGTATGTATGTATGTATGTATGCATGCATGCATGCATACATGCATGCATGCATGCATGTATGTATGTATGTATGTATGTATGCTATTACCTGGCTTGGGCACCATCCAAATTACTTCAGTGTCCTTACATAGTTCTTTTGACAGCGGAGAGAGAAAGTCTTTATTCGGCACAACAACGTTTGTACTCATGAAGTAGTCATTCTGTGATGGCTGCGAGGATACGTTGGCTGACTATAGTTATAAAGGAAACATAAATGCAATTATTAATTAGGAGCGTATGCACTTAGATTGTAAAGTATACCTTAATATCTAGATGAAATATGCGGTTAGAAACAATAGTTTAGTATAACGTTGTATTTAGCATATATCCATTACAAAGTGCTGACACAGATTAAATGTTTGGGTCAGCATTATATAGAATATTTGTACGGGTCATGCATGTTGTATCCGAAAAAAAAAATTGTTTCTGTTTCGGATGCCTACTGAATATTTGGGAGTGCAGTATCCATCGGAGACAAGTTAGTTCATATTTTCCATTCAAATGAAGTGAACGTTTTATTATATACTTATTTTTGTTTTATTCTATCAAAGGCTTAATTATATAAACAATAATACACTACGAGACAAAAAATTCTTAAATTTATCGTGTATACCATTTTTTCTCCAAATAAACTTTTCATCTTGTCTGGGGAAAGCAAATACGATGTGTTGACGGCAGTCAAAAAGCAGGACTGTTTGGACATTTGTTCTGGTCTAAACACAAACAAACTCTGAAATATAAAAGAACATGCTATAACAAAATAAATAAGATAGATATATCTGGAGACAAAGACAAAGAAAACGACGAAAATGAAGAAGAGATTTATTAGAATAGTTTTGTGTTTTAATCGGTTAATAGGAGAAAGCGATTTATAAGCTTTGTAGAACGGAATCTAAGAGAAAAATTAAAAAACAAAACCGGAAAAGACCGAGAGAAATGGAGAAGTAGTTTTCAGTTTGCAACCAGAACGTAACTTTTAAACATATTATAACCTTAATTGATCACAGTTTTCTTCATAAGGTCTCGAAAGGTGAGTCTTAAACAATCAGCACTCAAGACGGATACATGTGTGAGACTTCTTTAGTATACATGTGATTTACGGCAGCAATATAAATCTTGGACACGCATTACTAACATAGTATATGCGACACACAGACATGTGTTGCGACAAACTCCCGAAGGTTATATTTTGCTTATATCTTGGTTTTAAGGGAACGTTAACTATTGATGGAAACGAACAGAAGATCTTTGTAATGTAGATACCTTATCGAAATCAAAAACGGCCGTTCCAGTTCCTGCAATTTCAAATTTCTCCTCTCTCGAGCTCACAGTAACCTTCTGTGTACTTGACTTTCCGTATTCGTCCTTGTAGGGAAGCCACGCAGTCTACAGACAAACAATCAAACAAGTAATACACTAACTATTGTATTTCAGACGAAGTTATCCATCGTTGTACTATACACAATTGTATTATTCACAAACGTATGTATTGTAGACGTGGTTGTAACGGTGTTAGTAATAAAAATAACGGATCCTATATTGGTCAGTTGGTTGAACTAGTAAAAGTAGATCGTGCGATTTTACAAACTGAAAATCAGAGAAAAAGCCTGCATCCGATTAAAGAGAACATTTTAAAACGGCAATATTTGTTTTCTAAACAGAATGATAAATGCAACGTGATGCAATATTGTTTGATACGGTATGCCGTAAGACTATAATACATGTTTACTCAACAATTTAGCTTTAATAACTAAACATAACATTGTTGCATTTTCATGTGAAGTAGGATTTTTGGATCCAGAAATGTCTATATTTTCTGTACTGCATGTGTGACTGGATATTTATTGTATTTGAATTGGAACAATAGACTGTAAAGAAGATGTAACACATTTCGTTTTTCGTCGGGGTTGCAATTTTCAATATACTGCCTAAATAGGCTGTGGTTGGATTAATTTATGTCAGTTGGGAAACCCAATTATGTCCACATTCTTCTGTGAACAGATGTGAGTTTATTTATGTCTGTAAGTTATCATTTAAACAACGCTAATATATAAGATCGGTTCTATATCTATGCTACAGATTTACCACCCCCTCCCACCTCCAACCGTTACAAAATTGGCACACACTTGTCCTGTAGTTCTACGTCATCTTTCTTATAATGATAGTGTTAATACAGGACATAAAACAAACCTCTCTGAGGGTAAATTTTCCATATTGGGACAGACGAGATAATGTTTCCTTTATATCATTTTGAATGTCGAGTTTAAAAATGGACCACAACGTGTTTATTCAAAACAAAACACTCCATAAGGGGTGGTTAAAAAAAGTGTTAAATGATCTCAGACAATCAGTAGACAGAATTCTGAAAAATAATGCCATTCGCTAATTTGAACCAATCAAATGATATGTTCATATGTTATAATATCAAAACTTAAACTGCACACACAATAGGCAACGTGTACCTACTATGATATATATATATATATATATATATATATATATATATATATATATATATATATATATATATATATATATATATATATATGTATATATATATAATGCTATTTATTAATAAATTCATTTAGACTATATTGAGATATATATACCTTGATATTCTCCTCTGCCTGCTTTCCTGCGACACACACGGCAGTAATGATCGCAGCGACCACGACGAGAACAAGGACAACAACAGTGATGGCTATTATTCTAAGCCTCTTTCTCTTTTCTTTTAACTCTTCCGGTCTCTGTAAAATGGGAGATGATGTTGAGAAGTTTACGGAGTAAAATTATTTTTAAAAAAACCAAATAATACACATAAAAATAAAATTTAGCAAAGAAATGTACTGCTTCAGATAATCAAAGACTAATGTTATTGACCTTGAAAAATTGTTAAAAGGAAATATAAAAACCAATTTGTGGTAAAAGATAGAACTTTGAGAAACATAACTATAATGCATGTAGACTTGTAGAATCTTCAATTATGTTCCACAAATAAAAACTGCTAAATAAACCAAACCATTTCCAATTGAATAGAGTTATATATATATATATATATATATATATATATATATATATATATATATATATATATATATATATATATATATATATATATATATATATATATATATATATATATATATATATATATATATATATATATATATATATATATATATATATATATTTAAGAGGTTAGTAGCTACTAACTTCAAATTTCCATGCTTACCTTTGGTTCCATAGCTGCTTGGACAGTGATTGTGCTTAGGTCTGCTTTGGTTTCGGTTGCCATGGGTTTCATGACGATGACAGCAAAGTCAGAATTTCGTTTTGGTGAATTGAGGCTAGAACACCCTTATTTATACCCCGACATTGCTACGTGATATACTGCGTAAATAAGAAAGGATAATATTCATTGGCCTTCTCGACAAGGAAGTATTAAGAGCTGACTGATTGTATAACGTAGCAAACATAATCAAGGCATATATAATACCAATTGGATGCTTATTAGGCTGGCTCCAGACATTACAATAAGCATCGTAAACATGTTTACCTTATCTAAGTTGAACTTTAAACATAGCATAGTAAACACCGGTGCCCTCCATATAATGTTTTAGGCACATGATAATCACACCTCCAAATTGTCCTGAACATGTAAATATTACCGGGCTGAGTACAATTTAACTATATGCATGGGGTCGAATGCGTGCAAATTTACACTGTGTGATGAAAATGTTAATGCATTTTATACGCTTTAAAAGCT
Source organism: Unio delphinus (assembly GCA_029339505.1). NCBI lineage: Eukaryota > Metazoa > Mollusca > Bivalvia > Unionida > Unionidae > Unio > Unio delphinus. Next base: position 10,764,981 of record JAQISU010000012.1, on the reverse strand, counting down.
TCGAAGTTCAACATCGCTTGAAGTCTGGTGTATGTCAGTTTAAAATAAAACATGCCTAATTTACTTTTTTTGATGTCTGTTTAGAACATGCTGAAATGGAACGATGTTTTATTTTGCTGATACCGGTGACTGACATAAACCTAATAATAAAATTGGTAAAAGTTTCGAAGATTTAATTTTGCAGTTTTAGACTTAACCTGGTCAATAATTGTATTTATAGGATCAATAGTCCCTAACGCACGATGCATCATAAAGTGGGTAAATATTCTCATTCGAAGAGCAATCACTCATATTAATCAATAAAATTTCATAAAATTATATAACATAAAGGTCAGAGAATGCCAAATATTGTGGAATAATTCATGGTCCGATAAAGCAGTGTTATCGTTGCTAGTGGTTACCGGTAATTTCTAACGTTATAGGTACATTGTCAAGTCTAAAGAAAAATGCCATCATTCATTGCTATTAGCAGCTTACATTCAAATTAAATTCTTTCAGCGTCTCACACAATTTCTACAAAAATGCACTCAATGCATGCTGCTGTAATATATTTTTAAAGCAGATGATATTGAGACATAAGCCGGCTACACAAAATCGTGTTAAGGAAATGATCTAATGAAAGATGTCCAATTGCTTTGTCAGTAAGGCATCGTTCTTACTAGGGCACTCATGTAGCTATCTGGAATGGAGATTTGGCCAAAATGGATATATTAATAAAACCGGAAAATTTAGATGGTTTTAATACTTTGTTCTGATGCAAGTTACTGAAATATTTTATACGGACGGTACTTACCTAAATATCACTGGCATATTTACCTTGGCTTGACAATTTTTTTAATAAAACTGTACCGTCTTAAAAATAGAAATCATCTGCCTAAACGGATGAAAGTTATGAAATATTACCATTTTATATTTTGTAACGTCCATATGTTACTTATAAATCAGTGTGATAGCTTCAATCAAAATAAAATTTTGACATTTAAATTACTGATTAACTACATTTTAATACTAACACCGGTATGAAACAAAAGGCTTATGTGTGTTACCGTTTTACCGAGTTAAAAAACTTAGTCTCTTGTAAAATATTTGCCTAAGGTGTAATGAAGTTATATAGCCACTGATTCGAACCATTTAAGTATCAAACTTGCATCAGATACCTCTTGATTTTTTTATACAATTGTAAGCTGTGTAGTGAATAAGTATACTGTGTTGAGTATATTAAGGAAAAGGACAAGGATTTTGTTTGTTTCTCTGTGTGATTTGGATTTTTAAGGTAGCGTTAACAATTTTTCAGTCATATCGTCTGCTGTGAGGCAGTTTATAGTGATGTCTCGCACTGGGGATCATGCGGCAGATAGGTAGCATGAAGTCCCACCCAGTCACATTATCCTGACACCAGGCCGACCAGTCCTAAAACTAACCTCTTAATGCTGAGCGTCAAGCGAGCAGCTGTTAGTAACATTTTTGTAAGTCTTTGGTATGACTCGGCCGGCAATCGAACCCACGACCTCCCGCTTCCGCGTCGGACTCTATAACCACTAGGCCACCGGAATGGTTGAAAGGGACGAGCAACCCATGCAACTAGTTCTTCTAACTTTCTCACATGTCCCATGTCAGGGGATTACCCTCAAGTCGTATATACCATATGTGCGGACACTTCATAGACAGTAAACTTTTGGGTTGTTGGTAATCATGATATGACTGCAAGCACGGGAAAGACGAGTTCTTTTAAATTAAGTTGCAATGAGTATTTTATCAAGATATAAAATGTAAAGTAACTTAAAGTAGGGGAAAAGACAGAGTTCTATTAAAAATAACTGGAACGTATATATACCAGTCAAAGTTTCTGATACAAGGTTTCGGGGGTGGGGGGCGAGTGGCCGAGTGGCCGAGTGGTCAAAAGCTCTCTCTGTTCCGGATCACTGCCATCTCACCTCTGTCTGCGTGGGTTCGCGTCTAAGATTCGGCTAATGTAGTTATGTGAGAAAGCTTGCCAGTAGCTTCTCGTGGGTCGGTGGTTCTTACTGGGGGTTTTCCAGGGTTCTTCCTCCACCAAAAATACTGGCCGCCATGTATAGCCTGTCTTGTGCTGAAAAATGGCGTTCAACTCTACAACAACAACCACAACAACAACAAGGATTCCGCAGACGTTCTAATTATTACATACCGAAACCTAGAAGGTTAAACCTCAGATATTTTGCAAACAAAGACTTCAAACCAAAAAAATAAATGTTCCAAATTAGTAGAGTTTTACTTCATTCATCCATGTCTACTTAACAAAGTGTCAGTTGCTGTTTGACAGTTTTTAAAGACAAATGTTTTCATTTGGTTTCATGACTGATTCACAATGTGTCTTCTAAGATTTTGGTTCGGTTCGGTTTCGATCGGCTTCCTACAAGAATCAGCAAACCAGGCATCCCATTTGTTTATCTGTTATTTTTTTGTTGTTTTATTCATATCATTATAGATGTTGTAAAACGCTTAGAGCTTCCAAAGATTAGGCGCTTTACAAAGTCCTCATTATTATTATTATTATTATTATTATTATTATTATTATTATTATTATTATTATTATTATTATTATTTGATGACTTTTGCTCGATATAACACTATTAATTTTACCAAACAATATCTACGTGGTACAATTCGTAAACATTTAATTATAATTAGCACTTGTGACCCGGGACTAAGACTGGGTAGCTTATTACTGATTGGTTGACTATTTAAAGATACAAAATGCATCTTCCGAATAAAGTCACGTATGCGTTAAAATAATTTTGGTAGCTTGCAACATAATATGTTGACTCCAGAAATAACGCTCTCTTATTAGTCTCTCGCGTCGAGGAAGACAAGTTGTGCACTTTCATTCAACGGTGGATGCGCATGTGACTCCGGAGTCCGAATTCCGATACACATGCGGTTGCAGGTGGGGCATGGAACACCGCTGGTTGTTGGTACCTGGGATACATTTTTGTGGCGTCCCTCACGAGTTGCAGCAAGACGCTGGCGGCGGTCAACCTCAAAGTTGGAACAGGCTTTTCTGGTCAGGGCTCGCCAATGCTTTGTGTCTGAGGCAGCGAGCTTGAGCTGGCTTGGTTGAAGGTCTGCCCATTTGAAGTTTGTCTTGAGGTTGTCTTTGTACCTCTTGTGAGGGCGGCCTTGGTTTCGGTTCCCCAGGGATAGCTCGCCATAGAACACCTGCTTTGGGATTCTGCTTTGATCCATGCGGATGACATGGCCAGTCCATCGAAGCTGCGCCTGGATTATTTTGGCTTTGATGCTTATTTTGTTGGCTCTATCAAGGACTTCCAGGATGGTGATTCGATCCTGCCACTTGATCCGCATGATGGATCTCAGGGAGCGCTGGTGGAATTGTTCTAACTGACTGATGTGCCTTCTGTAGAGTGTCCACGTTTCACAGCCATATAAAAGAGACGTGAGGACAACTACATAGTACACCTTCAGCTTTGTTGACAGGCGTATGTCATTGTGCTGCAAGACATTGGTTCGGAGTCGTACTAGTTTTTGACTGGCTTTTTGGGTCTTCGCAGTGATCTTTTTGTCCAGAGAGCCATCACTAGATATTGTGCTGCCAAGGTATTTGAAACTGTCGACATTTATCAGCTGTGTGTCGCCAATGGTGATACAGGGTTGTGAATGGACAGTGTTTGGGGCGGGCTGGAAGACGACTTCTGTCTTTCCTAGACTAATTGTGAGTCCAAATAGGTTGGAGGCTTCAGACAATCTGTCCACGATTGCTTGTAGGTGCGTCTCTTCATGAGCCATGAGGGCGCCGTCATCCACAAAGAGTGCATCAATAATGAGTCTCTCTAGTGTCTTGGTTTTTGCAGCTAGGCGACGGAAATCAAACACTGATCCATCCAGGCGATACCTAATGTAGATGCCAGTGTCAATGTCCCGGATTTCATGGAGAAGTATCTGTGTGAAGAAGACGCTGAAGAGTACTGGAGCTAGTACACAACCCTGTTTGACACCATTAGATATGGGGCATTTCTCGGAGGGTTCACCGTCTGAGAGTATCTCTCCATTCATGTGAACTTAGAGGAGCCGGATGAGGTTGGTAAACTTCTGAAGACAACCAAGTTTCTTGAGTACTACCCACAGTGCGTCTCTATTGACCGTATCGAAAGCCTTTATCAGATCCACGAAGGCAGCATATATATTCATGTTATGCTCAAGGCACTTCTCTTGGACTTGTCTCACTGCAAAGATCATGTCAAAGGTGCTGAAGTCTGGGAGAAAACGACACTGAGACTCGGGGAGGTTATTTTCTGACACTGCTGCAATAAGCCTGTTGAGCAAGATGCGAGCAAGTATTTTGCCAGCAACGAAAAGCAGGGAGATGCCTCTGTAGTTACTGCAGTCCATACGTGTGCCTTTATTTTTATAGAGGGTCACATTTTATGCATCACGGAGGTCGTCTGGCATCTCTTCTTCCGTCCAGATGCTGATTAGCACTTCGAAGAATGCCTCCAGAGACTGCTTACTGAGAGTCTTGTACACCTCCGCTAGGATACCATCCTTTCCAAGTGCCTTGCCACAGTTTGTTTGTTTAATGGCCCTTCTCAATTCCTCCATCTTTGGCGGAATACGAAGTTGGTTGAGCGTTGGCTGTTTGGGTATTTGATCAAGAACAGATTGGTTGACCGATGAGGGCAGGTTTAGGAGCTGACTAAAGTGCTCTTTCCTTCTTTCCTTAATGCCATTCTTGTCTTTTATTAATGTACTGTCATCTGCAGCAAGCAAGGGCGTAGAGCTGGACTTTGTGTGGCTCAAGATTGACTTGATGGCGTTATAGAACTCTTTGGAGTTGTTATTGTCGGCATAGCTTTGCACTTCATCAGCTTTCTTTTCCCACCAGCGGTCATGCATCTTGCGGATTTCTCTCTGAGCCTCAGCTTGATAGGATTTGAAGCGATCTTTTTTGGGGATGGAGTTTGTATCATTCTGCCAGTCCATAACAGCTTTGTTTTTTTCTGGCAAGCAGATCTTCAATGGCAGCGTTGTTCTCCTCGAACCAGTCTTGATGGATTCGCTTCTTTGAAAACATGGTTGCCATAGCTGTTTTTCCTATTATGTCCCTGAGCTTGTTCCATTTTTCAAAGGCGTTTCCATGGTCCGTTTGTTGACAGCTTGTCATCTAGTCTCTTCTGGAAATTGAGCTGGGTGGAAGGCTGCTGACGTTTGACAACGTTGAGGGCTGTGCGCACAAGCTTAGGACGTCTTAGGTGGTGAGGGGCTATGTGCAGCTGTAGGGTAGTTCTGACAAGTCTGTGGTCTATCCTGCATTCTGCTCCTCGCATGGCCTTGGTGATTTGGACATCCTTGGCATCACGCTGGCGTACTATACTATTACATAGTCAAGTAAGTGCCATTGGCGAGATCTGGGGTGCATCCAGGTGTTCTTGTGTTTGTTCGCCATTCTGAACATTGAGTTTGTGAATAGGAGGTTAAATTCTGTGCATTTGCTGAGTAGGAGCAGGCCATTGCTGTTCATTCTGCCGACACCGTGCTTGCCAATCATACCTTTCCATCGACCATAATCGCAGCCAACATGGGCATTGAAGTACCCCAGTAGTATGATCTTGTCGTCACCTGGAACTGAGCTAAGTACAGAGCTGAGGTCCGCATAGAACTGCTCAATGGTTTCTGCTTGACTCGATAGGGTAAGGGCGTATGCACTGATGATTGTTGCGTGCCGTGGCTTATAGGTATTCGCAATTTCATTAGCCTCTCATTGATACCAACCGGCATTTGCGGGAGCTGCTTCAGAAGACTTGATTTGATAGCCAGACTTACTCCATGGATCCTGTCCTCATTTTTGGCTTTTCCTTTCCAGAAGAATGTGTAGCCGCTGGCTAGCTCAGTAAGAGAACCCTCTTCTGCGAACGTGGTTTCACTCAAGGCTGCAATGTCAATATTGTAGCGTTATAGCTCCTTAGAAACTAGAGCTGTTCTCCGGTGGGGTCTTGCTACGTTTTCTTTCTCCATGAGAGTACGGATGTTCCATGCTCCAATAATAAGATTTTCTTCGATTGTTTTGACCGCAGATGTGGATGATCTTGCCAGCCGCGGTATGCTGACCAGATTTTTACAAGGCAAGCTTTTTTTAGGCCACCTTTTCTAGGTCTCTTCCTATTCAGGGTGAGCAGCGCCGTCCTAAATAGGTCTGCTCAGTCACCCCCTGGATGCTTCCGAACTGTTCTGCTGCCTTGGTTACAGAGCAAAACGGCCACTTGTCCAAGGGCCGCCTACGTGCAGGTCTCTGACTACAACTCCCAGTGGTCATCTCCACCTGTTGCGTCGCCAGTCGCCCATCGCCGTAGGACTTTGGTAGGTGTAGGTAAAGAACGATGAGTGTGATGATGAGGATGAATGATAGGTGCACAACACAACCTGTACTTGAAGGAGATTAAAGTGAAACAGCCTCTGCACAGAGACAGCCTCACTCTCTCGGCCTTGGTAGTTAGAACTCAGTGGTACGAATATTCGTCACGGCTGTTTACTACTTCGGCTGCATTGGATGGCTATGACGTCTTCCGTGCCTTGTCATACCCTACGCTCTCCACAAAGCGTTTGCAGATTCGCCTTTGTGGCCGTTGGATCACTCAGTTGTTCTCTTTCGCCCATTCTGCTGAATCTGGCTTTACATGCATGGGTAGGCAAGCTCCTAAATCACCGAGGGTTTGAGGCCCGTCAGCTACCCTCCACCTGGTTTAACCGGCCAGTCGAAGCCGTTGCCCGTGGTGTGACCGCTGTGCATGCTACAGCTACTTGGAGCCACAGGTGAGGGCTGAGCGCCTGGTGAGGACCAAAGATGGGCAAGCTACTCCCGAGGGAGCACGACATGCCACCCACAAGAGATACTACTACCCCTCCCAGAGCACCCCGAACACCACCCAGAAATAACTATAGTTAGTTTAAATAATGTGTATCTCTCAAAGATGAACTTAAACATTTTATAGTAAACACCACTGCAACATACGTGCACCAGCACTAGAGCTAAGGAAATATTCTATCCCTCGCTCATTTTCACCCTTTTCTAGGATTCTAATTATTCGCCATCGCTATGTGCCTGTTACTTTTAAACTCACATAATCCTTCTAGAAATTAAGTTCATACAATACCTATTGTACTAATCTGCTGCGACGGAGTAATTTTAGGATTTAATGCAGGTAGTTCAAGGTATGTGCGGTGAATATTGCCATATTTATAATATACTATTTGAATTACAGACAAGAAAAGTTTGCCAATGTTAATGCTTTTTAAACAAAAACCAAAACTAAGCACTGTACTTTACGTGACTAGCGTTATACTTAGCTTCCCGTTATATACATGTCACAATAAACTTTATGTAAGGATACACTTTAACATATGCAAATGTTATACAATTATAGAGATCCCAACTTAAAATAAAAGAAGTATAAATAGCGTACATGTTAAGTTACGTTTGCTGCAAGATTAACATAAACATTTTTTAATTTTGTATTACATTTACGTGTTTTATACGTTATACCGTGTAAACAGTGTTTCAGTGTTAGGATTATTTATCCTTTAAAAGTGCAGTATCGAATTACACCAATGGAACTTAAAAGTGATTTATATTTACTCTCACGGGAAAGTATGACTAATTTAACTTGAAAACAGAGATGCACAAATATTTTTTTTTTAGAATTGCAAACATGCACTATGTGCTAGAACCAAAAACTATTTTCGAAACAAGTGCACTTTTGTAAACGTTTGAAAGCACACGTAACTACAATACACGAAATGTGTCAACAATTTTATCTTGCTTATCGATTATTTCTTTGTTTACGGTATAACGATATTTATAGTCCGGTCGGTTAGGAATATATAACCTTGGAAAGTTCATTCTTGAATTACACTTTAAAACGAAAAGCAACATTATCATTGCTCAACCGGGAGGAATATATGTAACGTAAATATTTACACCACAATGCAATGGAAATGACGTAATGAATGCTAATATGGATGCCTAATGTAAATGACATTTAAACGTTAAGGGATGGTCATTGCCAAAACATGTGTGTCACTTTGTCTTGTCAAACATTTTTACGGTACTCCAGGCTTAAACAGTATTGCCAAGCCACTTTAATATACTGTCTTGCCCAAAAATGTTGCCAGGATATATCCAAAATTATGTAATTACTTTTTCGAAGCCAGCAAATGTTTCCACCCCACATATAGAATAAAATCCCTAAGTGTTTCAGCCAATGTCAACCAAATTTTACACAATACATGCACTTGTCTTGCAAGATAAGCATTTTGCAAGAACAAAATATTAGCCGCAATCTGTTTCAACTTTCATCATGTTTAACTCAAAAAGATTTGTAATAACTCTGTAAAATGAAATTGCTGACATCTAGAATACGGAGAGCGTTTCACGGTAAACGTGATTACCAACATGAAATAAAGACTTGCTGTTGTAACTTTATTTTCTTGAGTTGCAAACCTTTTCTCTTATTATTAGTTTCCTTGACGAGCATTAGATCATTCATTTTCCTTAACTTTGAGAATGTTAGCTTCTTTTTGAGCCCTGAATCTGCCGCTCTATGGTTATACAAGAATAATATTTGTTGTGCGCTCCAAATTGGCATTGTGTATTGTTGCAATACAGGTGTACTGTAACTTGAAGTTAATTATTAATTAATTTCATGGCAGATTAGTTTCGTTATTTTTAACATAGTTATATGATGTCACGTTAGTTATATCATTCGTTATGAAACCGCAAACACAAAGTCATATTCTACTTTGCCAATTTCTGAAAGAGAAAGGAGAAAGGATAAAAGAGAAAATAATGACACATGTTCCCAGAGTAATTATATGCTTCGCATGTTGCGAGAATTGGAGTGCATTTGCATGCGACCGAGAAACTGTTGCCGTAATCATAGACGGCATACCTAATTTATTCGGGTTGGCATTTAGGTACAGAGTGATCATAAGACAAAATTAAAAATTACTATGGACTACCCCAATTGAACTGAGCCTGTTTGTTTCTTTTAATCCCCAATAAAGTTTAGCAGGATTTCAAGTAGATAAATTGTGATTCTTGAATGATATTTTAGCATAATTAAAAGATCTAACTGGCGATGTTCGTATTGTATATTTGTGAGCCTACAGTGTAGTATTCCTCTGGAAGCATCATGCTCGAATATGCATTAAACGAACTCTTTCAGAAAAAGAACTATGCATACATTTCTGTGCGTTTCATCTCAATTGTATGAGCTACTCATAATTCCTGTTCTTAACTCTACCCTCGCTCTGTAATGTTGCGTTAAGAAATACACGTTCGGTTTATTGTAGAAAAGGTACTTCTTATAGCAATTATTTGTTCTTATTGGGTTCAATTTGCAACGTTGATACATATGTATTTATCTATATTGGCGAGATACACCAATCATGCCAGAAATATCCAACGCATTTTAAAGTAAACACAAATCATCTTTAAGTGTGTCAGGAGTTTTGTTTCAGACAATGAGACTAAATACCACAGATTAAATACAGTAAGGATTACAATATCGTAATAATTTTATAACAGTGCAGATCATTCCGGAATTTTAATAATGTATGTGTAATTAGGATTTTTAACGTAGCTGTAACACATGTATGTATGTATGTATGTATGTATGTATGTATGTATGTATGTATGTATGTATGTATGTATGTATGTATGTATGTGTACATTTTATGTGGAGAACATACAGTCTAGTAATAATTAAGGACAATTAGTACTCTTATTGGGCTTTGTGTCGTAGAGCGGTCTAAGGTGTTTGCTTTTAATAATCATTGAAATCTAAACTCTGTGTCCGCGTAGCATCGATTGTCTAACTTTAGCTAGCATAAATATGTAATAAATTAACTTCTCGCGGGTCGTCGGCTCTTCTCCGATTGTTTCCTAATTTTACAGTCACTAAATATTCTGGACGCGATATATAGCGTATCCTTTGCTGAAAAATCGCGTTAAAGCCAAACGATAAAACTGAATTATTACCCTTATTTACCAATAAAAATAATGCAAACATGTAATTAGGTAACATATCCTACGTGACGAAATGCAGGGCATTGATGCAAATATAGATTAAAAATATATCTGTTTTTTAAAATAATCTTTTTTAATAAAGAGGAACTTCACTAACTTATACGAGCAGTTCTTTTCAATAATGCAGATATGGTTAGTGACCACCGTCTGTTTAATTATACGGGACCATTTATATAAAGAGTGCAAAACCTGATACGGCGACACATATCCGTTCTTGTGTTTTCGTTTGAATTTATAGTAAACAGACCCCTCAAGGTTACGTGAGCAGTAAACATTTAACGTATGATTTAATACAGGTAATACATGCCATGAGGAGTACCATATAAAAATAATTATATTTTTAGTTTATGCATTCGCTGAGCATGTGCACAAGGTTTGTTTATATTTATCGGCATGGTTAAGATATACTTGACCGTACCCGGTGTACTGCGTCATTTAGTACACACACTAATGTTATTTTCTCTAACGTTAACATTGATTTATTGCGAAAATGCATTATTGGGCTTGTAATAAAAACCTCCTTATTCGCGATACGAAGTTCTTTCACTTGGCAGAGCTCTACGCATGGGCGTCCGCATATATAGACAAGGGGTGGGGTTAGGGTGGCACTCACCCCACCCCCACCCCTGATTGAATATCCAAACTTGTTTTGGCCTACACCAGTAAAGCTATATATATATTCTTCCCCCCCAAAAAAAAAAAAAAAAACAATTTCTGCGGGAGTCTCATGGCCCGACTAGCTGCATGTATTTAACCTTCATTTCATTCAAACTGCATTTTAGTGGATATTTTATTTTTCTACATTAATGCGGGGTATATTTCATTGTGTGTTGTACCGAAACAAAATAAATGACGAACCACGAGTTTAAATATACCTTTTCTGGAACCACAAAATGAAATATCTCTGGGATTAATCCAGTAATTGTTTTTAAAAATAAAATATATAATTATATACTTTACTTGCTCCAAAATTAAAGTTTAGAAGATTACGACAACTATTCGGCACAATACGCTCAGCCCTACCCCTTTTTTAAACTTTTAATCACTCTCACAGGCTGACCATATAAATACACATGACTAAAGAAAAGCAGTAGGATTGGGTTCACCGATTCTTACGCAGTAAATTACAAATATTACATTATGTAAACTATTTGACCCTATCTGAAAATAATGGAAGTCTGATTTCAGCAATGCATCACAGCGGTTTTTCATTGTTGTCAAGGAAAGGGAAATACTGATAGAGAAACGCTAACGGCATCTGTTCAGCTTTTTCATCAAAGATTTATTTCTAATTTCAAGCTAACAAAGGTATCGTTTTTATTGCTACAAGCATAACTTTAGTAGGCACACACTTCCAGCCGTTGCGAGACAGTATCGGAATATTATATTATATTATTCACAGGTGATAATTATGGAATTAGAAGAAATGAAAATTATTTCTCCTAAAGGTCTCTAAATTTGAGAATTAAGTATATACTAAATAATGGACAGGAGCAAGAATATAACTCAGTGTTTGCTTAGATAAAATTCTTGCAAAGTGCGGTGTTCAGATCCAACAATATATACTATATAGATTTTAAACAAATTCTATAACACATTTTTGTAACTGATAAATCAGCATATTACGATAGATAGATAGATAGATAGATAGATAGATAGATAGATAGATAGATAGATAGATAGATAGATAGATAGATAGATAGATAGATAGATAGACTGTGGTGATTAGTGACTCTTTTAAATTCCATTATCTGCGCATCACTATGGATACGCTAAAGGCAAAACTTAGCCGTATTTTCTTCTTCTGGGAAATAAAAATAAAATATTAACATTTACCTTCGATCTGATCATATACATGATGCATCTTCTAGCCAAGATATTGAATGAGATATGGTGGTACAGCATTTATTTTTTAACCATTCTTTGAATTAAAATCATGGTTAATAAGAAAATTCAAAATGCAGCTTCTTCGATATATATGGAAATGGCCAATATTTTTGTACCACGGAGGTTCTCAAAATGTCTTAAATGACTTATATATATATATATATATATATATATATATATATATATATATATATATATATATATATATATATATATATATATATATATGAAGAGAGAGAGAGAGAGAGAGAGAGAGAGAGAGAGAGAGAGAGAGAGAGAGAGAGAGAGAGATTATACATATACACCAGGCAAAACGGAAATTAATATCCCTGGATGATAGAGGGGAATCTTCGATAACAGTATTCAGAGTTAATATTTAATACAAATTATACTATAATAATGGTTAGATAAATTTAAATTTGTAATCTACGGAGATTTAAATTCTGGTCGGCGTGTAAGCGTCACCCATCACCTTGCCTGCACACACCAGTCCACACCAGTTCATATTCCTTCCCGACTATGCACACATCACCAAACAATGAAGCAAATGAGTCTGTGTCATACGCAGTCGTATGTAACGGACACACTCGCATAACGACCAAGTTATTAATTCTCATCTATCTGCAGATCATTCCGGAATTATTTTAAAATAAATCATAAAATCGTAATCGAGTATATTAGCAGATCATAAAACAGGAATGAAAATATATGATGATATAGCTATCAAACATAAATGGGCAGTGTTGTACTCCTGAGTGTTTTTTGTCCTGGGGTGTTTTGTCCTATCCTTGTTAGAAGGTTTCTGTCCTAAGGAGGCTTGTGCCCAGGAATTGATGGATATTATGATTATATTTAGAGGTGTAACAGCTTTACATTGCTGGGAATGTCGGGTGAAAATAAAGTGGTTTCTGTCTCCTAATCATCTTTTATAAGTAAGCAGACAGGACGAATGCGTGCTGGTTGAATATGTATCTACTAAATTGCAGTGCATACGAGTCAAATATAACCCTTGCTTGAACGGACACTTTCGGTCTTCGGTTGGTTGTCCATAAAGAGTGTGAAGCAATGTATTTTCTTGGATGTAAAGGACAGTTTGGATAATGTACCCATTTTCGGTGTCACAAACCGATACGAGTTCGCTGCATTTTAACCATATATTTCACCGTTGTTTATCTTATCGTTTTTAAGCCTCATCGGCTGATGGATGTCATCATTAATCCTAGAGACATTCTTGTAATCTCAAATATATAATATCTGTTCAGACTGGAATATGAAGGCTAGATAATTTTCATTTAAGCTAAACTCCCCATGATTTGTCAATTGTATCATCCACTGTAGTTCATTATGTGTACGTTCTATGTCTGTCCACCACAAGTGAGATTCAGTAGGTCACATTTCGAGGCCCTTTACTGAATGTCCATTCCAAGCTGAGTTTCAGACAACATTCATTTTATTTTAGTTGCAAATCTAGCTCTTGAGATTATTCATTCGTTGTATTGTTTCGCCAAAATATTAAATGGCACAAATCTTGGCTTTCGTAAGATAGACTGTGTTATTGGATTTATATAATATATGATTATTCCCGTAGTTAGCTCTGTATAAGTTGTCCTCTGTCATGTATGTGAACATTGGGCAATTTATGACATTGCAACCGTATGGGCCTAAATATGTTATCTCGTTTGACGTTACCTATACACATATGAGATGATGTTTGATAATTTTAGGTTTGCAGTATGTAACTTAATGGAATTATTGAAACACCCTTGACACTTTCTGACGATTTAACAAGGTGTCAATGCAAGCGTATGAACTGTCGTAGGTTTAGGGACGTAAGTGTAAAAATTTAGCAGGAAAGGGATACGCGATGGCTTTTTCGCAGTTTTATATTTGAGGGAGGGATGCTAAGATTAGAGGTCTAGTCTCGTCTAGTCTGGTAAAGTTCTAGTCTAGTCTGTTCGAATCTAATCTAAACTAATTTAGTCTAGTCCAGTATATATATATATATATATATATATATATATATATATATATATATATATATATATATATATAAAGAGAGAGAGGAACGAGAGATAAAGAGAGAGAGATAGAGACTGAGAAAGAACAATGATAATATAGATATTTTAGGTGCTTATCCTGTACTTTCAAACAATCATCAATACTGATTTACAGTAGTAAAAATCTAGTTGTTTAGATCTAGTGATACTATTTTGATATATCTAACTTTTAAGCAAATGCCTTTAACCTTTATTATGTGCTTAAGTCATAATATCATTGAACATATATTTTCCTAGTAAATGTTACTGAGAAACGTTTACCAGTACACTGTTATTTCAATGATGAATGTGAATTTATCAGTACACTCTTATTTCAGTGGTAAGTGTGAATTTACCAGAATACAACTATTTCAATAACAAATATAAATTTACCAGTACAAAGCTCTTTCAATGACACATGTGAATTTACCAGTACACTGTTATTGCAATGACACATGTGAATTTCTAAAGAACATTTGTTGTGGCACAGTCAGACAGGTTGATATGTAAATGTTGTTTCGGAATAATACTATAAGGGTAGTGTTCCTTTAACCTTTCTGGAATTAATGTTGGAAAAGGAATACAAATTAAAAAATACTTTCCTCAATTAATATCAATGACAGAACACAGTAGTGAGACGCAAAATAATGTAAACATTATGTTTAATACTAGAAATGCTACATTTAGATAAAAAAATACTTATATGTACAGTCCCGTATGATACAACAAAACTCGCTGTTTGTCTAAGTTCAACATATTCATGAAATGCAATGAAGTTGAATCTATATTTAAAAGAAATTGACTACGTAAGCTGAATACATCAAGTGTTCTCTCTAAGTATTTCTCAGCGCAATACACAGCTGGTATTAGCATTCCACTAATGCCAGGCTGCCTCGGCAATAACTTTCCATGCGTTGATACAGTATAGATTGTAGTGTTATAGTCGGGTAAAAGCATGGTGCTAGTCCGTTGTATATCACTGTTTTCTTGTCAAACACCTCAAGCGCAGTAATACAACCAATAGCATCTATAATAAACGTAGCCATGGTGCACATAGTAATAACAATAGTATCTGTAGTAGCAGTATCTCTTTGTCCGGGTCGAGGACTTGTCGTCGACGCAGTCTGAAAAAGAAATATTTGGATACTTTTAATATGGAAGATCTTCATGAAGTCTTCTGTAACTACGATGCACGCACTTTGGCTTTGGTAATTAAATGACGAAATACTACGGTGATATTTTAGGACAGAGCTAAGTTTCTTACATGTACACAAATATGAACATGTTACTATTTTTGTTGTGTTCAACGCGATAAAAATATTCTCTTCGCTTCTTCTTCTTTATTGTGTTCTCTTTGTTATCAGGTGAATAGGTCTATAATGGAACATAGATTATGACATACAAACACATATACCCGCGCGCACAAAACAAGAACATAAACAAAACCATTTAACCGAGATAAAAATAACAGTAATTATAGTAAAGTTCTTTAACTATGCATACAAGGACGTATATGACTAGATGATAAGACTGAACTGTTAAATTGTCAGCAATAGGTACGATTGCATTTGGTATATAAATATTTTGATTAGATAGGACAAAGAAACTTCATTTAAAAATTAGAAATAGCATAGTGAGATAGTGTAGTTTTATTTTTTGCATCATCAAAAATGAAAACGTGTTCTCCCGTAATTTAAATTATCTTGAATATTAGTAATTATCAGCGATATTACATGACAAAACATGATTCTAGCAGGTGCAATTTTCATGCAGTGTCTTTGTATTTTTTAAAAGCAATATATTGTTACTAGCGCTAATTTCATAGGAGTTTTAAAACCGTTTTTCTGCTTTCCCTCTTGTCCCTATTAACCATCATACCATCAGAGTCAAGACAAAATATTACAATTAAGCTGTCAATAAATCTCTCATTCATTTTTAACCTAGTTTCCCAAATAAAACAATTAAGTTTAAATATTCAAAATAAATTGATATATAGATTACTATAAATCTGTCACAGGAAATTGCATCTTAGAAAACAATGGCGTAGAAAGGGCTGGTTGTCAAGGTAACGAACTATTCATATTATCATATCATTGTATTCAAGAAATGTTGAATACACTGGTATTAATGAATCTCATACATGGATGGACGGACGGAAGATCAGACAGACGGACATTATGTATGTCTGTTTGTATGTCTGTCTGTAAGTCCGTGTGCCTGCCTGTCTGTCTGTCTCTATGTATGCATGTATGTATGTATGTATGAATGTATGTATGTATGTATGTATGTATGTATGTATGTATGTATGTATGTATGTATGTATGTATGATATTACCTGGCTTGGGCACCATCCAAATTACTGCAGTGTCCTTACATAGTTCTTTTGACAGCGGAGAGAGAAAGTCTTTATTCGGCACAACAACGTTTGTACTCATGAAATAGTCATTCTGTGATGGCTGCGAGGATACGTTGGCTGACTATAGTTATAAAGGAAACATAAATGCAAGTATTAATTAGGAGCGAATGCACTTAGATTGTAAAGTATACCTTAATATCTAGATGAAATATGCGGTTAGAAACAATAGTTTAGTATAACGTTGTATTTAGCATATATCCATTACAAAGTGCTGACACAGATTAAATGTTTGGGTCAGCATTATATAGAATATTTGTAGGGGTCATGCATGTTGTATCCGAAAAAAAAAATTGTTTCTGTTTCGGATGCCTACTGAATATTTGGGAGTGGAGTATCCATCGGAGAAGAATTAGTTCATATTTTCCATTCAAATGAAGTGAACGTTTTATTATATACTCATTTTTGTTTTATTATATTAAAGGCTTAATTATATAAACAATAATACACTACGAGACAAAATATTCTTAAATTTATTGTGTATACCATTTTTTCTCCAAATAAACTTTTCATCTTGTCTGGGGAAAGCAAATATGATGTGTTGACGGCAGTCAAAAAGCAGGACTGTTTGGACATTTGTTCTGGTCTATACACGAACAAACTCTGAAAATTAAAAGAACATGCTATAACAAAATAAATGTGACAATATCTAGATGATATATCATCTGGAGACAAAGACGAAGAAAACGATAAAAATGAAGAAGAGATTTATTTGAATAGTTTTGTGTTTTAATTGGTTAATAGGAGAAAGCGATTTCTCAGCTTTGTAGAACGGAATCTAAGAGAAAAATTAAACAGATCCAAAAAAAAATAAAACGGGAAAGAGACCGAGAGAAATGGAGAAGTAGTTTTCAGTATGCAACCAGAACGTAACTTTTAAACATATTATAACCTTAATTGATCACAGTTTTCTTCATAAGGTCTCGAAAGGTGAGTCTTAAACAATCAGCATCAAGACGGATACATTTGTGAGACTTCTTTACGATACATGTGATTTACGGCAGCAATATAAATCTTGGATACGCATTACTAACATAGTATATGCGACACACAGACATGTGTTGCGACAAACACCCGAAGGTTATATTTTGCTTATATCTAGGTTTTAAGGGAACGTTAACTATTGATGGAAACGTACAGAAGATCTTAGTAATGTAGATACCTTATCGAAATCAAAAACGGCCGTTCCAGTTCCTGCAATTTCAAATTTCTCCTCTCTCGAGCTCACAGTAACCTTCTGTGTACTTGACTTTCCGTATTCGTCCTTGTATGGAAGCCACGCAGTCTACAGACAAATAATCAAACAAGTAATACACTAAATATTGTATTTCAGACGAAGTTATCCATCGTTGTACTATACACATTGTATTATTCACAAACGTATGTATTGAAGACGTAGCTGAAATGGTGTTAGTAATAAAAATAACGGATCCTATATTGGTCAGTTGGTTGAACTAATAAAAGTAGATCGTGCGATTTTACAAACTGAAAATCAGAGAAAAAGCCTGCATCCGATTAAAGAGAACATTTTAAAACGGCAATATTTTTTTTCTAAACAGAATGATCAATGCAATGTGATGCAATATTGTTTGATACGGTACGCCGTAAGACTATAATACATGTTTACTCAACAATGGAGCTTTAATAACTAAACATAACATTGTTGCATTTTCATGTGAAGTAGGATTTTTGGATCCAGAAATGTCTATATTTTCTGTACTGCATGTGTGACTGGATATTTATTGTATTTGATTTGGAACAAAAGACTGTAAAGAAGATGTAACACATTTCGTTTCTCGTAGGGGTTTCAATTTTCAATACTGCCTAAATAGGCTGTGGTTGGATTAATTTATGTCAGTTGGGAAACCCAATTATGTCCACATTCTTCTGTGAACAGATGTGAGTTTATTTATGTCTGTAAGGTTTCATTTAAACAACGCTAATATATAAGATGGGTTCTATATCTATGCTACAGATTTACCACCCCCTCCCACCTCCAACCGTTACAAAATTGGCACACACTTGTCCTGTAGTTCTAAGTCATCTTTCTTATAATGATAGTGTTAATACAGGACATAAAACAAGCCTCTCTGAGGGTAAATTTTCCATATTGGGACAGACGAGATAATGTTTTCTTTATATCATTTCGCATGTCGAGTTTAAAAATGGACCACAACGTGTTTATTCAAAACAAAACACTCCATTAGGGATGGTTAAAAAAAGTGTTAAATGATCTCAGACAATCAGTAGACAGAATTCTGAAAAATAATGCCATTTGCTTATTTGAACCAATCAAATGATATGTTCATATGTTATAATATCAAAACTTAAACTGCACACACAATAGGCAACGTGTACCTACTATGATATATATATATATATATATATATATATATATATATATATATATATATATATATATATATATATATATATATATATATATCATAGTATTTATTAATAAATTCATTTAGACTATATTGAGATATATATACCTTGATATTCTCCTCTGCCTGCTTTCCTGCGACACACACAGCAGTAATGATCGCAGCGACCACGACGAGAACAAGGACAACAACAGTGATGGCTATTATTCTAAGCCTCTTTCTCTTTTCTTTTAACTCTTCCGGTCTCTGTAAAATGGGAGATGATGTTGAGAAGTTTACTGAGTAAAAATATTTTCATAAAACCCAAATAATACACATAAAAATGAAATTTAGCAAAGAAATGTACTGTTTCAGATAATCAAAGACTAATGTTATTGACCTTGAAAAAGTGTTAAAAAGAAATATAAAAACCAGTTTGTGGTAAACGATAGAGATTTGAGAAACATATCTATAATGCATGTATACTTGTAGAAGTTGCATACACGACATTTTGGTTTAAAATATCGTTCATGGATTAAAAATATTACTTGCGGAAGCAAGTCCAGTAAAATCTTCTATAATGTTCTGCAAATAAAACTGCAAAATAAACCAAACCATTTCCAATTTAATAGAGCTTAATTATATATATATATATATATATATATATATATATATATATATATATATATATATATATATATATATATATATATATATATATATATATTTTTAAGAGGATAGTAGCTACTAACTTCAATGGAAATTTCCATGCTTACCTTTGGTTCCATAGCTGCTTGGACAGTGATTGTGCTTAGGTCTGCTTTGGTTTCGGTTGCCATGGGTTTCATGACGATGACAGCAAAGTCAGGATTTCGTTTTGGTGAATTGAGGCTAGAACACCCTTATTTATACCCCGACATTGCTACGTGATATACTGCGTAAATAAGAAAGGATAATATTCATTGGCCTTCTCGACAAGGAAGTATTAAGAGCTGACTGATTCTATAACGTAGCAAACATAATCAAGGCATATATAATACCAATTGTATGCTTATTAGGCTGGCTCCAGACATTATAATAAGCATCGTAAACATGTTTACCTTATCTAAGTTGAACTTTAAACATAGCATAGTAAACACCGGTGCCCTCCATATAATTTTTAGGCACAGGATAATCACACCTCCAAAATGTCCTGAACATGTAAATATTACCGGGCTGAGTACAGTTTAACTATATGCATGGGGTCGAATGCGTGCAAATTTGCACTGTGCGATTAAAATGTTAATGCATTTTATACGCTTCAAAAGCTTCGAAGTTCAACATCGCTTGAAGTCTGGTGTATGTCAGTTTAAAATAATAACATGCCTAATTTACTTTTTTGATGTCTGTTTAGAACATGCTGCAATGGAACGATATTTTATTTTGCTAATATGGGTGACTGATATAAACCTAATAATAAAATTGGTAAAAGTTTCGAAGATATAATTTTGCAGTTTTAGACTTAACCTGGTCAAAAATTGCATTTATAGGGTCAATAGTCCTTAATGCACGAGGCATTATAAAATGGCTAAATATTCCCATTCGAAGAGCTATCACTCATATTAATCAATAAAATTTCATAAAATTATATAATATAAAGGACAGAGAATGCCAAATATTGTGGAATAATTCATGGTCCGATAAAGCAGTGTTATCGTTGCTAGTGGTTACCGGTAATTTCTAACGTTATAGGTACATTGTCAAGTCAAAAGAAAAATGCCATCATTTATTGCTATTAGCAACTTACATTCAAATTAAATTCTTTCAGCGTCTCACACAATTTCTACAAAAATGCACTCAATGCATGCTGCTGTAATATATTTTTAAAGCAGATGATATTGAGACATAAGTCGGCAACACAAAGTCGTGTTAAGGAAATGATCTAATGAAGGATGTCCAATTGCTTTGTCAGTAAGGCATCGTTCTTACTAGGGCACTCATATAGCTATCTGGAATGGAGATTTGGCCAAAATGGATATATTTATAACACCGGAAAATTTAGATGGTTTTACTACTTTGTTCTGATGCAAGTTACTGAAATATTTTATACGGACGGTACTTACCTAAATATCACTGGCATATTTACCTTGGCTTGAAATTTTTTTAAATAAACTGTACCGTCTTAAAAATAGAAATCATCTGCCTAAACGGATGAAAGTTATGAAATATTAACATCTTATATTTTGTAACGTCTGCCATATGTTACTTATAAATCGGTGTGATAGCTTCAATCAAAATAAAATTTTGACATTTAAATTACTGATTAATTACATTTTAATGCTAACACCGGTATGAAACGAAAGGCTTATGTGTGTTACTGTTTTACCGAGTTAAAAAATTTAGTCTCTTGTAAAATATTTGCCTAAGTTGTAATGAAGTTATTTAGCCACTGATTCGAACCATTTAAGTATCAAACTTGCATCATATACCTCTTAATTTTTTTTAGAATTGTAAGCTGTGTAGTGAATAAGTATACTGTGTTGAGTATATTAAAGAAAAGGACAAGGATTTTGTTTGTTTCTTTGTGTGATTAGGATTTTTAACGTAGCGTTAACAATTTTTCAGTCATATCGTCTGCTGTGAGGCAGTTTATAGTGATGTTTCGCACTGGGGGATCATGCCGCAGATAGGTAGCATGAAGTCCCACCCAGTCACATTATCCTGACCCCAGGCCGACCAGTCCTAAAACTAACCTCTTAATGCTGAGCGTCAAGCGAGCAGCTGTTAGTACCATTTTTGTAAGTCTTTGGTATGACTCGGCCAGCGATCGAACCCACGACCTCCCGCTTCCGCGGTGGACTCTATAACCACTAGGCCACCGAAGCGGTTGAAAGGGACGAGGAACCCATGCAACTGGTTCTTCTAACTTTCTCACATGTCCTATGTCAAGGGATTACCCTCAAGTCGTATTTACCATATGTGCGGACACTTCATAGACAGTAAACTGTTGGTTTGTTGGTAATCATGATATGACTGCAAGCACCGGAAGGACGATTTCGTTAAAATTAAGTTGCAATGAGTATTTTATCAAGATATAAAATGTAAAGTAACTTAATGTAGGGGAAAAGACAGAGTTTTATTAAAAATAACTGGAACGTATATATACCAGTCAAAGTTTCTGATACAAGGTTTCGGGGGTCGAGGGGCGATTGGCCGAGTTTCCGAGTGGTCTAAAGCTCTCTCCGTTCCCGATCACTGCCATCTCAAATCTGTCTGCGTGGGTTCGCGTCTAAGATTCGGCTAATGTATTTATGTGAGAAAGCTTGCCAGTAGCTTCTTGTGAGTCGATGGATCTTTCTGGGGGATTTCCAGGGTTCTTCCTCCACCAATAATACTGGCCGCGATGTATAGCCTGTCTTGTGCTGAAAAATGGCGTTCAACTCTACAACAACAAGCACAACAACAACAAGGATTCCGCAGACGTTCTAATTATTACATTCCGAAACCAAGAAGGTTAAACCTCAGATATTTTGCAAACAAAGACTTCAAACCAAAAAATAAATGTTCCAAATTAGTAGAGTTTAACTTCATTTATCCATGTCTACCAAGATTTTGCTTCGGTTCGGTTTCGATTGGCTTCCTACAAGAATCAGCAAACCAGGCATCCCATTTGTTTATCTGTTATTTTTGTTGTTGTTTTATTCATATCATTAAGCGCTTAGAGCTTCAAAGATTAGGCGCTATACAAAGTCCTCATTATTATTATTATTATTATTATTATTATTATTATTATTATTATTATTATTATTATTATTGTTATTTTTATTTGATGACTTTGGCTCGATATAAAACTATTAATTTTACCAAAAATATCTACGTGGTATAATCCGTAAACATTTAAGGATAATTAGCACTTGTGACCCGGGACTAAGACTGGGTAGCTTATTACTGATTGGTTGACTTTAAAGATACAAAATGCATCTTCCGAATAAAGTCACGTATGCGTTAAAATAATTTTGGTAGCTTGCAACATAATATGTTGACTCTAGAAATAACTCTCTATTGGTAGTCTCTCGAGTCGAGGAAGACAAGTTGTGCACTTTCATTCAACGGTGGATGCGCATGTGACTCCGGAGTCCGAATTCCGTTACACACATGCGGTTGCAGGTGGGGCATGGAACACCGGTGGTTGTTGGTACCTGGGATACATTTCTGTGGCGTCTCTCACGAGTTGCAGCAAGACGTTGGCGGCGGTCAACCTCAAAGGTGGAACAGGCTTTTCTGGTCAGGGCTCGCCAATGCTTTGTGTCTGAGGCAGCGAGCTCGAGCTGGCTTGGTTGAAGGTCTGCCCATTTGATGTTTGTCTTGAAGTTGTCTTTGTACCTCTTGTGAGGGCGGCCTTGGTTTCGGTTCCCCATGGATAGCTCGCCATAGAACACCTGCTTTGGGATTCTGCTTTGATCCATACCGATCACATGGCCAGTCCATCGAAGCTGGTCCTGGATTATTTTGGCTTCGATGCTTGTTGTGTTGTCTCTATCAAGGACTTTCAGGTTGGTGATTCGATCCAGCCACTTGATCCGCATGATGGATCTCAGGGAGCGCTGGTGGAATTGTTCTAACTGACTGATGTGCCTTCTATAGAGTGTCCACGTTTCACAGCCATATAATAGAGACTTGAGGACAACTACATTGCACACCTTCAGCTTTGTTGACAGGCGTATGTCCTTGTGCTGCAAGACCTTGGTTCGGAGTCGTCCAAGGGCTTAACTGGCTTTTTGGGTCCTCGCAGTGATCTCTTTGTCAAGAGAGCCATCACTTGATATTGTGCTGCAAGGTATTTGAAACTGTCCACATTTATCATCGGTGTGTCGCCAATGGTGATACAGGGTTGTGAGTGGACAATGTTTTGGGCGGGCTGGAAGATGACTTCTGTCTTTTCTAGACTAATTGTGATTCCAAATAGGTTGGAGGCTTCAGAGAATCTATCCACGATTGCTTGTAGGTGAGTCTCTTCATGAGCCATGAGGGCGCAGTAATCTGCAAAGAGTGCATCAATGATGAGTCTTTCTAGTGTCTTGGTTTTTGCAGCTAGGCGACGGAAATCAAACACTGATCCATCCAGGCGATACCTAATGTAGATGCCAGTGTCAATGTCCCGGATTTCATGGAGCAGTACCTGTGTGAAGAAGAGGTTGAAGAGTACCGGAGCGAGTACACAACCCTGTTTGACACCATTATATATGGGGAATTTCTCGGAGGGTTCACCGTCTGAGAGTATCTCTCCATTCTTGTAAACGTAGAGGGGCCGGATGAGGTTGGTAAACTTCTGAGGACAACCAAGTTTCTTGAGTACTACCCACAGTGCGTCTCTATTGACCGTATCGAAAGCCTTTGTCAGATCCACGAAGGCAGCATATATATTCATGTTCTGCTCAAGGCACTTCTCTTGGACTTGTCTCACTGCAAAGATCATGTCAACGGTGCTGAAGTCTGGGCGAAAACCACACTGAGACTCGGGGAGGTTATCTTCTGACACTGCTGCAATAAGCCTGTTGAGCAAGATGCGAGGAAGTATTTTGCCAGCAATGGAAAGCAGTGAGATGCCTCTGTAGTTATTGCAGTCCATACGTGTGCCTTTATTTTTATAGAGGGTCACAATTGAAGCATCATGGAGGTCGTCTGGCATCTCTTCTTCCGTCCAGATGCTGATTAGCACGTCGTAGAGTGCCTCCAGAGACTGCTTACTGAGAGTCTTGTACACATCCGCTGGGATACCATCCTTTCCAGGTGCCTTGCCACAGTTTGTTTGTTTAATGGCCCTTCTCAATTCCTCCATCTTTGGCGGAATATCCAGTTGGTTGAGCGTTGGCTGTTGGGGTATTTGATCAAGAACAGATTGGCTTACCGATGAGGGCAGGTTTAGGAGCTGATTAAAGTGCTCTTTCCATCTTTCCTTAATGCCATTCTTGTCTTTTATTAATGTACTGTCATCTGCAGCAAGCAAGGGCGTAGAGCTGGACTTTGTGTGGCTGAAGATTGACTTGATGGCGTTATAGAACTCTTTAGAGTTGTTAGTGTCGGCATAGCTTTGCACTTCATCAGCTTTCTTTTCCCACCAGTGGTCATGCATCTTGCGGATTTTTCTCTGAGACTCAGCTTGAAAGGATTTGAGCGTTCTTTTTTGGGGATGGAGTTTGTGTCATTCTGCCAGTCCATAACAGCTTTGTTTTATCTGGCAAGCAGATCTTCAATGGCAGCGTTGTTCTCCTCGAACCAGTCTTTATGGATTCGCTTCTTTGAACCCATGGTTGCCATAGCTGTTTCTCTTATTATGTCCCTGAGCTTGTTCCATTTTTCAGAGGCGTTTCCACATAACGGTCCGTTTGTTGAAAGCTTGTCATCTAGTCTCTTCTGAAAATTGAGCTGGATGGAAGGCTGCTGCAGTTTGACAACGTTGAGGGCTGTGCGCACAAGCTTAGGACGTCTTAGGTGGTGAGGGGCTATGTGCAGCTGTAGGGTAGTTCTGACAAGTCTGTGCTCTATCCTGCATTCTGCTCCTCGCATGGCCTTGGTGATTTGGACATCCCTGGCATCACGCTGGCGTACTCTTACATAGTCAATTAAGTGCCATTGGCGAGATCTGGGGTGCATCCAGGTGTTCATGTGTTTGTTCGCCATTCTGAACATTGAGATTGTGATTAGGAGGTTAAATTCTGTGCATTTGCTGAGTAGGAGCAGGCCATTGCTGTTCATTCTGCCGACACCGTGCTTGCCAAGCACACCTTTCCATCGACCATAATCGAAGCCAACACGGGCATTGAAGTCCCCCAGTAGTATGATCTTGTCGTCAGCTGGAACTGAGCTAAGTACAGAGCTGAGGTCCGTATAGAACTGCTCAATGGTTTCTGCTCGACTCGATAGGGTAGGGGCGTATGCACTGATGATTGTTGCATGCCGTTTTTGGCTTATAGGTATTCGCAATTTCATTAGCCTCTCATTGATACCAACCGGCTTTTCCGGGAGCTGCTTCAGAGACTTGATTTGATAGCCAGACCGACTCCATGGATCCTGTCCTCATTTTGGGCTTTTCCTTTCCAGAAGAATGTGTAGCCGCTGGCTAGCTCAGTAAGAGAACCCTCTTCTGCGAACCTGGTTTCACTCAAGGCTGCAGTGTCAATATTGTAGCGTGACAGCTCCTTAGAAACTAGAGCTGTTCTTCATACGTTTTCTTTTTCCATGAGAGTACGGATGTTCCATGCTCCAATAATAAGTTTTTTCTTCGATTATTTCGACCGCAGATATGGATGATCTTGCCAGCCGCGGTATGCTGACCAGAGTTTTACAATGCAAGCTTTTTTTAGGCCACCTTTTCTAGGTCTCTCCTTATTCAGGGTGAGCAGCGCCGTCCTAAATAGGTCTGCTCAGTCACCCCTTGATGCTTCCGAACTGTTCTGCTGCCATGGGTACAGAGCAAAACGACCACTTGTCCAAGGGCCGTTTACGTGCAGGTCTCTGACTACAATTCCCAGTGGTCATATCCACCTGTTGCGTCGCCAGTCGCCCATCGCCGTAGGATGTTGGTAGGTGTAGGTAAAGAACGATGAGTGTGATGATGAGGATGAATGATAGGTGCAAAACACAACCTGTGCTTGAAGGAGATTAAAGTGAAACAGCCTTTGCACAGAGACAGCCTCATTCTCTCGGCCTTGGTAGTTAGAACTCAGTGGTACGAATATTCGTCACAGCTGTGGACTACTTCGGCTGCATTGGATGGTTATGACGTCTTCCGTGCCTTGTCATACCCTACGCTCTCCACAAAGCGTTTGCAGATTCGCCTTTGTGGCCGTTGGATCACTCAGTTGATCTCTTCCGCCCATTCTGCTGTATCTGGCTTTACATGCAAGGATAGGCAAGCTCCTAAGTCACCGAGGGTTTGAGGCCCGTCAGCTACCCTCCACCTGGTTTAGCCGGCCAGTCGAAGCCGTTGCCCATGGTGTGGCCGCTGTGCATGCTACAGCTGCTTGGAGCCACAGGTGAGGGCTTAGCGCCTGGTGAGGACCAAAGATGGGCAAGCTACTCCCGAAGGAGCACGACATGCCACCCAACAGAGATACTACTACCCCTCCCAGAGCACCCCGAACACCACGCAGAAATAACTATAGTTAGTTTAAATAATGTGTATCTCTCAAAGATGAACTTAAACATTTTATAGTAAACACCACTACAACACACGTGCACGAGCACTAGGGCTAAGGAAATCATCTGTCCCTCGCTCATTTTCAACCTTTTCTAGGCTTCTAATTATTCGCCATCGCTTTGTGTATGTTACTTTTAAACTCACATAATCCTTCTAGAAATTAAGTTTCCTACAATACCTATAGTACTAATCTGCTGCGACGGAGTAATGTTAGGCTATAATGCAGGTAGTTCAAGGTACATGCGGTGAATATTGCACTATTTATAGAATACTATTTGAATTACAGACAAGAAAAGTTTGCCGATGTTAATGCTTTTTAAATAAAACCAAAACTGAGCATCGTACTGTACGTAACTAGCGTTATACTTAGCTTCCCGTTATGTACATGTCACAATAATCTTTATGTAAGGATACACTTTAACATATGCAAATGTTATATACAATTATAGAGATCCCAACTTAAAATGAAAGAAGTATAAATAGCGTACATGTTAAGTTACGTTTGCTGCAAGATTAATATAAATATTTTCTAATTTCGTATTACATTTACGTGTTTTATACGTTATACCGTGTAAACAGTGTTGCATCAATATAATCAATACGATGTAACATTGTTATTGCTAACTGATGATTAAAACTGAGCTTCAAAGCGCATTTGAACATATCGTACAGGAGTATTTTACATTTGCAATGTCTACGGTGTACAAACTAAGAAAACTTTGGTTTTGTTACCGTCTTTGACTATAATATGAACAAATAAAGGTCCATTTTACTTTGTTGAAGAATAGAAAAATCTTTAAGTTAAATCATGCTACTTAATTGCTATTGTGCCCTGTCTAATATGAAATATAAAACCCGAACGCTGACTCGGGAAATAGGAATATTAAGTTTACTACGCAGCGAATATAAAAATGAATTTCATATGTTTTCAACAAGAAATTTAGGATTATGTATCCTTTAAAAGTGCAGTC
Source organism: Unio delphinus (assembly GCA_029339505.1). Classification (NCBI taxonomy): domain Eukaryota; kingdom Metazoa; phylum Mollusca; class Bivalvia; order Unionida; family Unionidae; genus Unio; species Unio delphinus. The sequence goes on along the minus strand of JAQISU010000012.1, from coordinate 10,737,048 downwards.
TCGAATTACTCCAAAGGAACTTAAAAGTGATTTATATTTACTCTCACGGGAAAGTATGATTAATTTAACTTGAAAACAGAGATGCACAAATATTGTTGTTTTAAATTGCAAACATGCACTATGTGCTAGAACCAAAAACTATTTTCGTAACAAGTGCACTTTTGTAAACGTTTGAAAGCAGACGTAACTACAATACACGAAATGTGTCAACAATTTTATCTTGCTTATCGATTATTTCTTTGTTTACGGTATAACGATATTTATAGTCCGGTCGGTTAGGAATATATAACCTTGGAAAATTCATTCTTGAATTCCACTTTAAAACGAAAAACTACATTATCATTGCTCAACCGGGAGGAATATATGTAACGTAAATATTTACACCACAATGCAATGGAAATGAAGTCATGCATGCTAATATGGATGCCTACTGTAAATGACATGGAAACGTTAAGGGATGGTCATTGCCAAAACATGTGTCATTTTGTCTTGTCAAACATTGTTACGGTACTCCAAGTTTAACAGTATTGATAAGCCACCTTAATATACTGTCTTGCCCAAAAATTTTGCCAGGATATATCCAAAATTATGTAATTACATTTCCGAAGCAAGCAAATGTTTCCACCTCACATATAGAATTAAATCCCTTTCAGCCAATGTCAACCAAATTTTACACAATACATGCTCTTGTCTTGCAAGATAAGCATTTTGCAAGAACAAATTATTAGCCGCAATCTGTTTCAACTTTCAGCATGTTTAACACAAAAAGATTTGTAATAACTCCTTGAAATGAAATTGCTGACATCAAGAATACGGAGAGCGTTTCACGGTAAACGTGATTACAAACATGAAATAAAGACCTGCTGTTGTAACTTTATTTTCTTGAGTTGCAAACCTTTTCTGTTATTATTAGTTTCCTTGACGAGCATTTAGATCATTCATTTTCCTTAACTTTGAGAAAGTTAGCTTCTTTTTGAGCCCTGAATCTGCCGATCTATTGTTATACAAGAATAATATTTGTTGTGCGCTCCAAATTGGCATTGTGTATTGTTGCAATACAGGTGTACTATAACTTAAAGTTAATTATTAATTAATTTCATGGCAGATTAGTTTCGTTATTTTTAACATATTTATATGATGCTACGTTAGTTATATCATTCGTTATGAAACCGCAAACACAAAGTCATGTTCTACTTTGCCAATTTCTGAAAGAGAATGGAGAAAGGATAAAAGAGAAAATAAGGACACATGTTCCCAGAAACTGTTGCCGTAATCATAGGCGGCATACCTAATTTATTCGGGTTGGCATTTAGGTACAGAGTGATCATAAGACAAAATTGAAAATTACTATGGACTACCCCAATTGAACTGAGCCTGTTTGTTTGTTTTAATCCCGAATAAAGTTTAGCAGGATTTCAAGTAGGTAAATCGTGATTCTTGAATGATATTTTAGCATAATTAAAATGAACTAACTGGCGATGTTCGTATCGTATCTTTGTGAGCCTACAGTGTAGTATTCCTCTGGAAGCATCATGCTCGAATATGCATTAAACGAACTCTTTCAGAACAAGAAATATGCAGACATTTCTGTGCATTTCATCTCAGTTGTATGAGCTACTCATAATTCCTGTTCTTAACTCTACCCTCGCTCTGGAATGTTGCGTCAAGAAATACACGTTCGGTTTTTTGTAGAAAAGGTACCTCTTATAGCAATTATTTGTTCTTATTCGGTTCAATTTGCAACGTTGATACATATGTATTTATCTATATTGGCGAGATAAACCAAACATGCCAGAAAGGTTCAAGGCATTTTAAAGTAAAAAAAAATCTCTTTAAGTGTGTCAGGAGTTTTGTTTCAGACATTTGGACTAAATACCACTGACAGCGTAAAAGACAGTAAACGGTATTTAATAATTCTAAAGGACAGAACGAGAGTGATCTCGAAAGACGCACTGAACATGCCTTGCTGGCTTTCGAGCTATTTCTGCCTTTATGACTATATACATATATATATATATATATATATATATATATATATATATATATATATATATATATATATATATATATATATATATATATATATATATATATATATATATATATATATATATTCCCGCATGAACCGGACACAGTGAAGTCAGTGTAGTGATTGTTGATTATTGCCACAGTTTCCACAGTGCACACAAGGTTTGAGACGAACGAGCAGTTGGAATTTTAATTAATCAACAAGGTTAAATACAGTAAAGATTACACTATCGAAATAATTGTATAACAGTGCAAATCATTCCGGAATTTTAATAATGTATGTGTAATTAGGATTTTTAACGGAGCTCTAACACATGTATGTATGTATGTATGTATGTATGTATGTATGTATGTATGTATGTATGTATGTATGTATGTATGTATGTATACATTTTATGTGAAGAACATACAACCTAGTAATAATTAAGGACAATTAGTACCCTTATTGGGCTTTGTGTCGTAGAGCGGTCTAAGGTGTTTGCCTTTAATAATCATTGAAATCTAAACTCTGTGTCCGCGTAGCATCGATTGTCTAAATTTAGCTAGCATAAATATGTAATAAATTAACTTCCCGCGGGTCGTCGGCTCTTCTCCGATTTTTTTCCAATTTTTTCAGTCACTAAATATTCTGGACGCGATATATAGCGTATCCTTTGCTGAAAAATCGCGTTAAAGCCAAACGATAAAACTGAATTATTACCCTTATTTACCAATAAAAATAATGCAAGGTAACATATCTTACGTGACGAAATGCAGGGCATTGATGCAAATATAGTATAAAAATATATCAGTGTTTTTAAAATAATCTTTTTTTATAAAGAGTAACTTCATTAACTTATACGAGCAGTTCTTTTCAATAATGCAGATATTGTTAGTGGCCACTGTCTGTTTAATTATACGGGACCATTTACATAAAGAGTGCAAAACCTGATACGACGACACATATCCATTCTGGTGTTTTCTTTTGAATTTATAGTAAAAAGACCCCTCAAGGTTACGTGAGCAGTAAATATTTAACGTATGAGTAAATACAGGTAATACATGCCATGAGGTGTACCATATAAAAAGAATTATATTTTTAGTTTCTGCATTAGTTGAGCATGTGCACAAGGTTTGTTTATATTTATCGGCATGGTTAGGATATACCTGACCGTACCCGGTGTACTGCGTCATTTAGTACACACACTAATGTTATTTTCTCTAACGTTAACATTGATTTATTGCGAAAATGCATTATTGGGCTTGTAATAAAAACCTTCTTATTCACGATACGAAGTTCTTTCACTTGGCAGAGCTCTACACATGGGCGTCCGCATATATAGGCAAGGGGTGGGGTTAGGGTGGCACTCACCCCACCCCCACCCCTGATTGAATATCCAAACTTGTTTTGGCCTACACCAGTAAAGCTATATATATATATTCTTCCCCCCCCAAAAAAAAAAAAAAAAAAAAAAAAATCTGCGGGCGTCTCATGGCTCGAGTAGCTGCATGTATTTAACCTTCATTTCATTCAAACTGCATTTTAGTGGATATTTTATTTTTCTACATTAATGCGGTGTATATTTCATTGTGTTTTGTACAAAAACAAAATAAATGACGAACCACGAGATAAAATATACCGTTTCTGGAACCAGAAAATGAAATATCTCTGGGATTAATCCAGTAATTGTTTTTAAAAATAAAATATATAATTATATACTTTACTTGCTCCAAAATTAAAGTTTAAAATCTTACAACAACTATTCGGCACAATACGCTCAGCACTACACCTTTTTTTTTAAACTTCAAATCACTCTCATAGGCTGACCATATAAATACACATGACTAAAGAAAAGCAGTAGGATTGGGTTCACCGATTCTTACGCAGTAAATTAAAAATTTTACATTATGTAAACTATTTGACCCTATCTGAAAATAATGGAAGTCTGATTTCAGCAATGCATCACAGCGGTTTTTCATTGTTGTCAAGGAAAGGTAAATAATGATAGAGAAACCCTAACGGCATCTGTTCAGCTTTTTCATCAAAGATTTATTTCTAATTTCATGCTAAAAAAGTTATCGTTTTTATTGCTACAAGCATAACTTTAGTAGGCACACACTTTCAGTCGTTGCAAAATAGTATCGGAATATTATATTATATTATTCACAGGTGATAATTATGTAATTAGAAGAAATGAAAATTATTTCTCCAAAAAGTCTCTAAATTTGAGAATGAAGTATATACTAAATAATAGACAGGAGCAAGAATATAACTCAGTTTTTGCTTAGATAAAATTCTTGCAAAGTGCGGTGTTCAGATCCAACTATATATACTATATAGATTTTAAACAAATTATATAACACATTCTTGTAACTGATAAATCAGCATATTACGATAGATAGATAGATAGATAAATAGATAGATAGATAGATAGATAGATAGATAGATAGATAGATAGATAGATAGATAGATAGACTGTGGTGATTAGTGACTCTTTTAAATTCAATTATCTGCGCATCACTATGGATACGCTAAAGGCAAAACGTAGCCGTATTTTCTTCTTCTAGGAAATAAAAATAAAATATTAACATTTACCTTCGATCTGATCATATACATGATGCATCTTCTAGCCAAAATATTGAATGATATATGGTGGTACAGCGTTTATTTATTAACCATTCTTTGAATTAAAATCATATATATATATATATATATATATATATATATATATATAGAGAGAGAGAGAGAGAGAGAGAGAGAGAGAGAGAGAGAGAGAGAGAGAGAGAGAGAGAGATTATACATATACACCAGGCAAAACGGAAATTAATATCCCTGGATGATAGAGGGGAATCTTCGATAACAGTATTCAGAGGTAATATTTAATACAAATTACACTATAATACGGGTTAGATAATTTTAAATTTGTAATCTACGGAGATTCGAATTCTGGTCGGCGTGTAAGCGTCACCCATCACCTTGCCTGCACACACCAGTCCATATTCCTTCCCGACTATGCACACATCACCAAACAATGAAGCAAATGAGTCGGTGTGATACGCAATCGTATGTAACGGACACCATCGCATAACGACCAAGTTATTAATTCTCATCTATCTGCAGATCATTCCGGAATATTTTAAAATAAATCATAAAAACGCAATCGAGTATATTAGCAGATCATAAAACAGGAATGAAAATATATTATAATATAGCTATCGAACATCAATGGGCAGTGTTTTACTCCTGAGTGTTTTTTGTCCTGGGGGTGTTTTGTCCGATCCTTGTTAGAAGGTTTCTGTCCTAAGGAGGCTTGTGCCCATGAATTGACAGATATTATGATTATATTTAGAGGTGTAACAGCTTTACATTGTTGGGAATGTCAAGTGAAAATGAATTGGTTTCTGTCTCCTAATCATCTTTTATAAGTAAGCAGACAGGACGAATGCGTGTTGGTTGAATATGTATCAACTAAATTGCAGTGCATACGAGTCAAATATAACCCTTGCTTGAACGGACACTTTCGGTCTTGGGTTGGTTGTCCATAAAGAGTGTGAAGCAATGGATTGTCTTGGATATAAAGGACAGTTTGGATAATGTACCCATTTTCGGTGTCTCAAACCAATACGAGTTCGCTGCATTTTAACCATATATTTCACCGTTGTTTATCTTGTCGTTATCAAGCCTCATCGGCTGATGGATCCTCATCATTAATCCAAGTGACTTTCTTGTAATCTCAAAGATATATATATATATATATATATATATATATATATATATATATATATATATATATATATATATATATATGTGTGTGTGTGTGTGTGTGTGTATGTGTGTGTGTGTGTGTGTTTTGCTTGAGTTCATGCTGCATGTATCAAGACATCAGAATGATCATTTCGTCAGACATCTGAGCTACATGTTGATGTATCTGAAGTTGTTTTCGATGACTTAGAACGAGAACATTAATTATACATGTTAATGCCGTTTTATAATTACTAAGATAACACTTGGGTTTTCTGAAAGTACATGATCTACATAAAATCCTTTGATTTCTGAACAAAATAAATGCAGAATATAATATCAAATGAGGATCATTCCATTGAAGTAATAACTGTTTATGTATATCTGTACGGTACACGTTTAATATCAATACACAAAAATCCCGGATTTTCAGGTGTGAAAGATAGTACGTTGCTATTTAATATTTCCTGGCAAAATAGCCGTTTACGAGATCGAAAGTTACGTGCTGCTATTTTGTATTGAATACGGTTACATGATTATCTTTATCCGTCTGACGGTTTAAATCGTATTATGATATCAACAACTTCAACGATTCGATTATGTAGATTCAGTTCCACATTTGAGATAACTAAATAAACTAATGTCAAGGAACAAATTTACAACACTTCCAACTACCTTCTCTCCAGTAGACCTTCCGGACCCATTTGCAAATTTATTCCGTAACAAAGTACAAACCATTAGAGTTACGCATGGCAACACAATTTCGATTGACTCGTTGCCACCATACCGTTACCATATATAATTTCAGCGACTTCCATTAAGAGCATTTGAATCTGTCACTAAGGATTTAGTATGGACAACCGTGATGACGAGTGCACCAAAGGCATGTGAACTTAATCCAATTCCAACATCACTGCTGACTGACTGCTTAGACCTACTATTCCCTTCAATAACTGATGTTGTTAATGTCCCTCTCTCATCCGAGGAATGTCCATTATTTTTCAAACCTGCCGTCGTAAATCCTCTGCTGCAGAAACCATCCCTTGAAATTAACGAATTAAAAAACTAACGACCAGTTACTAATCTCCTGTTCATATAACAAATCTTAGAAAAGGTTCTTCTAACCCAACTTGTATCTCATTCGAATTCCCTCAGTCATTTTAGCAATGTACAGTCTGCATATCGCCCTTGCCATATTACTTAAACTACTCTTTTTAAAGAATTTAATGATATTTTCTCTGTTTTGGATAGTGCAAAGATTCAGTCCTTACCCTCCTTGATTTATCTGCAGCATTTGACATAATAGACCATTATCTATTACTTCCCCGTCTCCAGCATATAGTGGTAATTCAGAATAAAGCATTACTGTGGTTCAAGTCCTACTTAGTCAACGGGACACAAATTGTATCAGATCTGCAAACAGAATAAACTCCATCCTAGTTGATATATGTTGTGGTGTTCCACAGAGGCCTGCTATTGGACCTGTTATCTTCAATCTATACTCTCAGCCGCTCTCAAGTGTCATAGATCATCACCCAGTGTCTCACCAATTGTACGCTGATGACACCCAAATGTACAAGTCTAGCAACCCAACTGAAGTTGATCCTACCATACAAGGAGTAGAGAGGTGAATTTCGGAGGTGAAATCATGGATGACATATAACAAGCTGAATACGAATGATGATTAAACTGAGGCTACTCTGATCACGGCACAAAGACTTATTAATTCACATCCTCTACCTCAAACAATGCATATCAGCAACACTAACATAAAATTCACACAGTCAGTGCGAAATCTAGGTGTTACTCTAGACAGTACTCTCACATTGCACTAACATGTCATGAACATATGCAAGGCTGCATATCTTGAACTGAGATGCATCAGACCCATTCGCAGATATCTTTCACTTGATGCCACTAACACACTTGTGTGTTCATTAGTAATTTGAAAACTAGATTGTTGTAATTCAATTCTGTCTGGTTCGTCTCACTATCTACTGCAGAAATTTCAAAACGTTCAAAACAGAGTTGCTCGGGTCATCTTTAGAGTACACCTCCCCGCTGCTCTGTACCCTTCTCTGCCTGTCCATTCGATTCAGAATCAAACAAAAAATGTGTTCATTGTGCTACGTTTCACTAACGGACTCCAGTCCAACATACTTATCTTGCCTCACCCATGTGTACACATTAGCAAGATATTTCCTTTTCTGAGAATCGTATACTCATTGTTCCCACTACGAAAACGACGTAATATGGACAAAGTTCTTTTGCATACCAGGATCCAATACTATGGAATGAATAGCCCATTGAAGTTAGACACAAAGACACAGTGATCCCTTTTAAGAGTGCTTTTAAAACGCACCTTTCTCGGCGGCAAGAAAAACCTTAAAGACCTAATAATGTTTTGTACTTTAAATAGTTTCAGTATTTTTTTAAAATATGTTTTCAATTTCATTTTTTTTGCTGTTTGTTTTTCTGTAGTTATATCCTTATAGATCTTGTAAAGCGCTTAGCGCTGCTAAAGATTAGGCGATATACAAAGTCCTCATTATTATTATTCTCTTTCATACAGTGAGTTTTATGCAGGCAGCATATAAGAAATTTACTTTCATTTTAGTTAGATGAATCGCTGTATTGTCGTATTGAAGGGTTCGACACTAACACTGGTCTGGTATCCTTATGTTAGTGGGGTAGCCAACTGCTCACTAAAACACAGTTGTCACCAATCCGTTTTAGCACTAACAATTTACCCCAGTCGCTATCATAACAGTCAATATATGGTCCTGGGTCGTTATTCTTTTACTTTTTAATCAATCTCTTTCTTACGTTAATTTTGTAGCTACCAACATCGTGCACTTAACCAGACATTTTTAATGCTTGCGAAGCAAAACGGACAGACGTGAAATCATTAATTAAATACCCAGGTATATAATACTGATTTTTGCCAAAATGTTCTCCGCGAATCCCGAACTAGCCTGATGAACTGCAACCAAGGACATTAAGGATGCTAATAAAAGGGAAAATATATCAAGATAGAATTAGACCATTAATTAAATTACCAGGTAAATACTATTGATTGTTGTAAAAACAATCTTCGCGAACCAGGATTTATTAAGAATCTGCAAACGTATGGAAGTATTTACAGAGTGCGCAACCTAGTCCGAAACTGTAGAAATTGGATGATGAAAAAATAAGTTCTGGGGAAATGAACACAAATGTTTTTTTTCCTCGAACTCCAGTGATTTATTCATGTTTTTTTTTTAAGAATTGCTGTAATATTAATGAATACAAATGTTGAATTTGAAACAGAAGCGACTTTTTATTGTAACAATATTAGAATTTAGGAAGGATCATTTAAACGTTTATTTGGTGATCATGTTGTTAATTAATAAAGATCGCATTCTGTTGTTTTCATATATTTTTTGTCACAAATCGCATGCATCAATGGGAACCTCTCGAAACCGTTTCATATTTGGTTTCCGTCTTGAATAGTTTGTGTTTTGTCTAGCTGACCAGTCTCCGATCTGATTATTTCAATGTTTGTCCAACTGAAGGTACGCCCATACCTTTGTATCAAACCAATGGATTCTAGTTTAATTACGTTCGTATTTAAAAGCATCTGCAAAATGAGTTACTGAGGAAATGAATGAGGGGTGACCACATTACTGCTTTTGTTGTAATAACACAAAATTAGATATTCCGAACGCCTTTCCGGCTTCAAAGGCGTTCCAAAATCTTAGTTTCCCTATGTGCAAAAATATTCGACTCACCGAGTATTTAGCTGAATAACTGTCTTTATTGTTTAATATAATTAACCACCCAGTCAAATTTATTAAAACAGGGTTTTCGACCATTGCAAGTTAGTTTTTTTTTTAATTTAATTTTTTTTTAGAAATATAGTAATTGACAGTAATCTAGCTTATTACTGTTTTTATTCGGAATGCAGACAGATTATGAACAAAACCTTTAGATTACGTAATAGTTTTCTTTCATCGAGATACGTCATTTCAACAAAATATTTAACCAACTTAACCAGACATAAGTTTTCAAATCAAATTTATGCATTTAATATATCGGACAACCTTAAATTATTACTAAATTGTACATCACGGTTTAAATTTGCATACATATATTATGCAAAACGATTGTTTCAAATTGTAGCGATGACAATGATGAAAAAGTTTTGTCATACCATTAAGATATAAGATATGCTGTTTAGTTTTGAACAGTATATGCTCTTAAATCTGATAATGTGTAATAAAGATATCCCATAAAATAGCACTTGTATATAAATCTAATAATGTATAATAAAGAATATCCCATAAAATTGCACTTGTAAATACATCTGATAATGTATAATAAAGAATATCCCATCTAATAGCACTTGCAAATACATCTGATAATGTATAATAAAGAATATCCCATCTAATAGCACTTGTAAATACATCTGATAATGTATAATAAAGAATATCCCATATAATAGCATTTGTAAATACATCTGATAATGTATAATACAGAATATCCCATATAATATCACTTGTAAATACATCTGATAATGTATAATACAGAATATCCCATATAATAGCACTTGTAGATACATCTGATAATGTATAATAAAGAATATCCCATATGATAGCTCTTGTAAATACATCTGATAATGTATAATAAAGAATATCCCATATAATAGCATTTGTAAATACATCTGATAATGTATAATACAGAATATCCCATATAATAGCACTTGTAGATACATCTGATAATAGATAAAACAGAATATCCCATATAATAGCACTTGTAAATACATCTGATAATGTATAATAAAGAATATCCCATATAATAGCACTTGTAAATACATCTGATAATGTATAATAAAGAATATCCCATATGATAGCTCTTGTAAATACATCTGATAATGTATAATAAGGATATCCCATATAATAGCATTTGTAAAGACATCTGATAATGTATAATAAAGATATCCCATATAATAGAACTTGAAATACATCTGATAATGTATAATAAAGAATATCCCATATAATAGCACTTGTAAATACATCTGATAATGTATAATAAAGAATATCCCATATAATAGCACTTGTAAATAGATCTGATAATGTATAATAAAGAATATCCCATATAATAGCACTTGTAAATAAATCTGATAATGTATAATAAAGAATATCCCATATAATAGCACTTGTAAATACATCTGATAATGTATAATAAAGAATATCCCATATAATAGCACTTGTAAATACATCTGATAATGTATAATGAAGAATATCCCATATAATAGCACTTGTAAATACATCTGATAATGTATAATAAGGATATCCCATATAACAGCACCTGTAAATACATCTGATAATGTGTAAGAAAGAATATCCCATATAATAGCACTTGCAAATACGTCTGATAATTTATAATAAAGAATATCCCATGTAATAGCACTTGTAAATAAATCTGATAATGTGTAATAAAAATATCCCATATAATAGCACTTGTAAATACATCTGATAATGTATAGTAAAGAATATCCCATAAAATAGGACTTGTAAATACATCTGACAATGTATAATAAGAATGTCCCATATAATAGCACTTGTAAATACATCTGATAATGTATAATAAAGAATATCTCATATAATAGCACTTGTAAATACATCTGATAATGTATAATAAAACATATCCCATATAATAGCACTTGTAAATAAATCTGATAATGTATCATAAAGAATATCTCATATAATAGCACTTGTAAATACATCTGATAATGTCTATCTGTCTGTCTGTCTGTCTATCTATCTATCTATCTATCTGTCTATCTATCTATCTATCTATCTATCTATCTATCTATCTATCTATCTATCTATCTATCTGTCTATCTATCTATCTATCTATCTATCTATCTATCTATCTATCTATCTATCTATCTATCTATCTATCTATCTATCTATCTATCTATCTATCTATCCCTTAGTCTTGCCGACCGTTGTGGCACCACTCATGACCTGACTACCAGCTTCCTCCATTCCAAACTGTTCTCTGATACTCTCACTGTGTCACTCAGCTTCAGTCCTGTCCACTCTGAGATGTTATCCTCCCATCTTTTCCTCTGTCTTCCTCTCCGTCGCCCTCCCTGCACAGTACCTTGCATGATTGTCTTAGCAAGCCCTGTTGATCGTGTGACAAATCGTGCGTCTGATAATGTATAATAAGGATATCCCATATACATATAATAGCACTTGTAAATAAATCTGATAATGTATAATAAAGAATATCCCATAAAATAGCACTTTTAAATAAATCTGATAATGTATAATAAAGAATATCCTATATAATAGCACTTGTAAATACATCTGATAATGTATAATAAAGAATATCCCCTATAATAGCACTTGTAAATAAATCTGATAATGTATAATGAAGAATATCCCATATAATAGTACTTGTAAATACATCTGATAATGTATAATAAAGAATATCCCATAAAATAGCACTTGTATATAAATCTGATAATGTATAATAAAGAATATCCCATAAAATAGCACTTGTATATAAATCTGATAATGTATAATAAAGAATATCCCATAAAATAGCACTTGTAAATACATCTGATAATGTATAATAAAGAATATCTCATATAATAGCACTTGTAAATACATCTGATAATGTATAATAAAGAATATCCGATATAATAGCACTTGTAAATACATCTGATAATGTATAATAAAGAATATCCCATATAATAGCACTTGTAAATACATCTGATAATGTATAATAAAGAATATCCCATAAAATAGCACTTGTATTTAAATCTGATAATGTATAATAAAGAATATCCCATATAATAGCACTTGTAAATACATCTGATAATGTATAATAAAGAATATCCCATATAATAGCACTTGTAAATACATCTGATAATGTATAATAAAGAATATCCCATATAATAGCACTTGTAAATACATCTAATAATGTATAATAAAGAATATCCCATCTAATAGCACATGTAAATACATCTGATAATGTATAATAAAGAATATCCCATAAAATAGCACTTGTAAATACATCTGATAATGTATAATAAAGAATATCCCATAAAATAGCACTTGTATATAAATCTGATAATGTATAATAAAGAATATCCCATAAAATAGCACTTGTAAATACATCTGATAATGTATAGTAAAGAATATCCCATAAAATAGCACTTGTATATAAATCTGATAATGTATAATAAAGAACATCCCATAAAATAGCACTTGTAAATACATCTGATAATGTATAATAAAGAATATCCCATCTAATAGCACTTGTAAATACATCTGATAATGTATAATACAGAATATCCCATATAATCGCACTTGTAAATACATCTGATAATGTATAATACAGAATATCCCATATAATAGCACTTGTAAATACATCTGATAATGTATAATACAGAATATCCCATATAATAGCACTTGTAAATACATCTGATAATGTATAATAAAGAATATCCCATATAATAGCACTTGTAAATAGATCTGATAATGTATAATAAAGAATATCCCATATAATAGCACTTGTAAATACATCTGATAATGTATAATAAAGAATATCCCATAGCACTTGTAAATAGTTACAGACACCAGAGAGAAAGCAAATATTCACATTGATAATCATCCTTCAGTAAAATTGAAATAAGCAGGACAACGTATATAACTATTGCAAAATTAAAATACAAGGGCATTAAATCTAACAGATAGTACGGAAGGTATGTTAGCGGTTTTTCCCCATTATAATCTTCATACAAAATAACTTCTCATATTCAGTCCTCCATGAGTGTTAAACGTATCGCTCAGTTTTGTCTTATTTACAGAAGTAATATCATTTACCCAATTTAGTGCATGTATGCACATAAACATTTGTTATACAAAGAGAAGACAGATATATAAAGATATGTAAAGGCGTTAATTCTAATGGTTTCATAAAGACACTGCAATATATTCGTATTTAAATCATGTCAAGGGAGACGACCACTAATAATCCCATTCTTTTTTGTAAACACTACTTGCATTTTCTTTAAAACATAATTTATCTCCCTCTGCCTCTCTAATATATATATATATATATATATATATATATATATATATATATATATATATATATATATATATATATATATATATATATATATATATATATATATATATATATATATATATATCCATGAAACCATAAAATGAGCATTTAATTACTAAGAACAACCTGTTTTTTTGGTTTGATTGCAATTTAAACTGCATAAATGAATTACTAATCTGTTTTGGGTCTATTTGGTCAATATATAATTACATACTGGTTTATGGCACTCATGAAACCATAAAATGAGCATTTAATTACTAAGAACAACCTGTTTTTTTGGTTTGATTGCAATTTAAACTGCATAAATGAATTCCTAATCTGTTTTTGTTCTATTTGGTCAATATATAATTGCATACTGGTTTATGGCACTCATGAAACCATAAAATGAGCATTTAATTACTAAGAACAACCTGTTTTTTTGGTTTGATTGCAATTTAAACTGCATAAATGAATTCCTAATCTGTTTTGGGTCTATTTGGTCAATATATAATTGCATACTGGTTTATGGCACTCAAACATGATCGTGGTTTAGTCTATGTAGTCAATTTCTAATTGCATAATAATTTTGACACTTCAACATGATCGTGGTTTCGAATAAATGCTTTAAATAACGAGATAATGTGAACTATTTTGAATAAATGGATAATGTTATTTTACCATGAATAAGAATTACAATTAATAAACGGTTTACTTGGGCATGCTTACTTCAAAAAGACAATAATATAATATTAAGTATATTTTATTTAAATATTTTATTATTTTTTCTTGTTTTTGTATTATATGCTATTATAATATTACGTTCTATGTTGAGCTTGTCCAAAATAGAATTTAAATTCTATTTTTTCTAAAATGTCGAATTTTTTAAAAAATTTGTATTTAAACAACCAACTTATTTATAGCTAAAACATTCTCTATGTGTACGGGTGTAAACACAGGATCATTATTTATTGAAGTAAATGTATTTATTTGGGTATGGGACTAGGTTTTTGAATTTCCCTTACAATTTGTCTGGTATACCCCTGTTTCTCTGGTGTCCCTGTTATATATTTTAAAATTAGTAACACATGTTCTAACAATAACAAAAATATTATTTTGCATACATTAAGAACGGTCAAATAGACTATTTTCCATTTGGTAATATTTTCATATTTGTGTACTGTTTAGCTGTGTTTTAGAACATATTAATTGTGACCTGGGGTAAAGCGGATGATTTTATTGTGAATTCAAATACTTGAATGAGTTATTATATTTCAACACAAGGCTTTTGGTAAATCATGAAGTCAAATGCAGCACAATTATTCTTTTGAGGGAAGACCTTTTAAACTTAATTTAAACGCGAAGAGGCAAATGGGGTTTCTAACATGCTTCCGAACATAGGAATAAGGTGATACATAGCGTGTATATGCGTGCTGATTGCTTTGTTATGTTAATTAATAATACGTTCCAGAAAAACAATCAACACACACTGGACAAAAGAGTGTAAACACTATGGCTATGAGTTGAATGGTTTTGTAAGGTGGTCAACGTTAAGAACGAGGTGGTATATATGTATTTATTAGCTTTTCTTGTCACCTCTGTAAAATAGTTGGTATATTGTGCCATTTAAAAACTTTTACTTTGGTTCTGAGGACGAATCGAATCTTGTCCCCGGGCTCCAAACACTCTAGCTACGCCTCTGTGCAGTGTGTATGCTCTCCATCTCGGTGTTTATATTAGTTGCTGCGCAAGCGACTCTATAAAAGCTGGTATGTAGTAATTCTCCGGAAAGTTTGTACGATAATAAATGCAGCTTGGCTTGATCACATGATTATGTTTTGACCAATGTAAATGTTCTCTAACTTTACCCAAGTAATGCAATTGCGATTGCATATCAATATCACATCTGCAGTCGACAACATACTGTTATGACAGATTCTTGAAGATGTGGATTAATTGCATTCATTGGGAAGAACTTGTCTTGCTTTCCTCCAAATACACATATGATAATAAATAATTTACGTCACCAAACGCTTATAAAAGCAAAGAAAAATGAGCTTCCTCCCTTTTGCTCCCGTGCCCTGCAATGCACCAATAATATACATTAAATCTTACATACCCATATAATACTGGACTGATAACACGAACCGTCCACCATATCACCAGTGTTATGCAACATGTAAATTTGTCGTGCATGTTTCCCACCCTGCAGGTAATGCTTATTACACTTGTTTATTGCAAAAAATGTTTGTTACATTGTAGCATTGTGCACGTTGGTCCTTTAGCATTAACCAATGTACGTTCCAAATTGAAATTATAATGGAGTCATAGCATTCCAAATATTCTAAAACTTAGTAACAATAAAACGTTTGATAAATGCTTAATGAATCCGAGCTACACCCTCTAATTTAAGTTACTGAAAAATTCTATTCGTATGAAAAAACAACTAAATCCATATATTAATCTGGAATAGGAACATCGTCATATTAGTATAAGATCTAAAAATGTCGAATGAAAATAAGCTGCATTATTTGGTCCATGACGCTCGATAATGGCGGAATAGGAACAAATGTTACATTGTGTTACGTATATTTAATTTAATTTATTTATTTTTAATTGTCAAATCCAAATTTGTCATTTAGGGTTTAAAATTCATTAATTGGGAGATTATTCTGGAAAATTCAGGCTGACCTTGACTCTAATTGTAAACACGGGTTGACCTTGGCTTGTTGACCTCATTTCTGACCCTTATTTAGAGAGTGTAAACAAGCCTTGGAAATGATTGGCTAGATCCAAAAATATCTTTTTATTTTTAGTAATTAGTGGCTGATTTTCTTCTGGATCATTTTATTATTACGTGACTTGGTGAAGGTAGCCTCTTCCTCTGACCTTCTATCAATTTCCAAAAAATCACGTGATCCCTTGTTTACATTAAAAAACGGGTATTTAAGTTATTGTACTGGGAGAGAGATTCAGTAGAATCTGGGCTTTTAAATTTAATAGTTGTGTTTTCTGTTTGAGTTATAATTTTAATTACCTTGTACTGGAAATTGTGTCAATTCGTTGAAGCAAGAGGATTTATTTATTTATTTTGAGGAGAAGACATGTGCTTATAATTTCATTTGGATGATAATAAAACAAGAACTGCATCACGTGACATTGTCAGCCATTTTGGATTACATCGTCAAGATTCGAACCTGGAACTATTAGAACATTTATTTATCAGGACTCTTGCAATTCCATTAGTGGATTATTTTTGTGAATTCTATATTGGATTAATGTTGGATTTGATTCTCTAAAACCGTAAGTTTATTTATTTTATGAAAATAATTGTACTTAATAAATTCATTGTTCAAGTTATACAAGCTTGTTAGTTTTCACTCTTTCTGTGTTGCTGCTAATTCGAGCCTAAGCACGTAACACATTGTAACATATATTCGCTTCTCAATAAAACATTTAAGCATGTTTTAGTATCTGTTATTATCATACATAATAGTACAAGCAACTTTTGAGCATAAGGATAATTTTCCTAAGTGCTATTGATATGTATCAAATGTGTAAATCCCAACAAGCTGCACAAAAGTTGACTGAATTGGCGAAGTTGATGATGATTATGTTGAGTTTTTCTTCTTTATTTCCTAATATTCTATCAAAACTTTGGATCACTTAGATACCTAATATTTTGCTTACGCGTTCATCGAAATGTCTTAGCTTCAAGTAGAATGATACAAAGGGTATACTTTCTTTGCCCAATTACAAGTAATTAGCTAAGAATGAATTCATTGGTGAAAGAAATAGGTAAGTTTAAATTCAACTGATAGTAAACAAAAATCGATTTATAAAAGAGATCATTATTACTCTGTTGCTCAGATTGTATTTAATTTAACTACAGACTAAAACATAGCATATAATGTATTGTATGTGCCACACCCTTACATAATGCGTATGTATTCATGTAAATACAAGTCACCTGTTAATTTGGTCTAGTTTATAAAATGACGAAATAATCTAAAATAGATTGATACGCTGACTTTAACTTCAATAACTGTAAAAGTATTAAGATTCCCTGACAAATAAAAGCAGAAATCCCAACAACACTTCTTTTTAGCTTTCTGTTATATTTAAGGAAATGTTTCAATGGAGGTACAGCACATCTCTGACTATATATTTGTGGCGTTTTGCTCGACAAAAAAATTAAATTAGAAACATGTATAAACAAAGTAATTCGGACACGCCACTGTTTATTGTTAACCATGACCGCAGGCTAACACTATCCCTTACGTAAGTTTGCCTGGCTAGGATGGGAAGCCCGACCAAGGCCGTCAGAAGTGCAATTATCACCTTGGGTGGAACGCGCTTGTGTAGATCAAAGAAGTTGCCAGAAGGAGTGGACGTGCCTTTTCGTCTTGATACGCAGACGGACAGCCAGGTTGAATTAGTCGATTGGACAGGGCCCCAGCTCTACCCAATCAGAATCGAGATAGGGGCGGGACCCTGATTTGGGCTAAGTATGATATCCTTAGACCTGCCAGCAAGATTTAGTGCGCTATAGTTGTTTGGAGAGATTGCCAGTCAGCCACACGTTATTGGCGGGGAAAAAACTTAGAATAGGATTCTAATTGTAGCTTCCAAAAGGAAGCTTCGAGGGACAGACCAGTGATAGTAGTCCCAGTGTCTCCGTTAGAGACGGAAGAAAGAGAAGGAAAGAGGGAAATCTGGAGAGGAAGCTTTGGGGACTGACCAGGGAAAGTGGTCCCAATAGTCTTTGATAGAGAGACAGAAGAAAGGAGAAGGAAGGAGAGAAGTTGGGAGATGTGAAGGCCAGGAAAGTGGGAGGATCGAATAAGAGATGAGCAGAACCAATGGCCAGGGGGAAAATAGAACTCACACTGAAAATCACGAGATGAAGTAGGCTATCACTGGGAGGACGAGTGAATGATTGAGTTTAGTTTATCATTTAAAATTATCACCTTTATTAAATTGTTTTTTTTTAATTTCATCTTCGTGTTATATATATAGTCTAACCGTCGGCAGTGCTGACTGGGGGTTCAGAGCTGTACATCTATTTCGTCTTGAATTTAACTTTATAAATTCACGAGCCAGGTGGAACCTCCATAGTATTTTAGTTAATATATTGGAAGTACCACACCCAACCTTTGCAAACGCTACAATATTGTTCATAATATATGTTGGTTGCCTCTTTTCTCTACCAAGAAATCCACAGCTGAATTTATTTATAAGAGATGGACATAAAACAACTGAAAGTCAAGCAACACTTGACCATTAGTTGCAAAGTATTTGAGGAGATTTTGTTTTGTTATTGTAGGGTTTAATGCCATTATTTGTTTTATTATTTTTTTAATGCCAGTATTATTGGTGGAGGAAAAACCCGGGAAAACCCCCGGAAAGAACCACCGACCTACGTGAAGCTACTGGCAAGCTTTCTCAGATAACCACATTAGCCGAATCTGAGACTCGAACCCACGCATCCAGAGGTGAGATGGCAGTGATCCGTAACGTAGAGCGCTCTAGACCACTCGGCCACTCGGGGCCCCTGTTTGAGGAGATACAGATTTGATACAACAATCATGATTTGGGGTTGAGTTCGGTGAGAGAGGTTGATGGTTGGGGTCATATAGCGTGTGGATTGGTTGTATAGCATGCATGAATGTATTGTTTCTTCCTATGTGATTCATATCAATGTCTTTAATTTTATAAATGTACTTATACTTGAAATGAAAAAAAACACAAAACATAGAGTATATATTTAAGTTTAAGAAAATCTTCTTTCCAAGCCTGTAATTAATTTAAAACATACGTTTTTAAGTACATTATAACATATACTCATTAACAATCGCCAACAAATAATCCAAAATTAAATACGCATAAGAACACATAAGTATTTACGCAAATAAACACACTTCCCAAATGAAGATAAACAGAAGGTGTTTTGTGCTGTATTTGTACGTGCATAGATGCATTATATATGTTTACATTGACTAGATTGAGCAGAAATGGAAAGCAGCAAGCAAATGCCATAGATTTCTTTTTCTTGTAAATGCATCATACAGCAGGAATGTTTCAATTCGATAAGTTCAGATAGGCATCAGCTGACAACTACTGAAAATGGGTTTCCATTTAAATTTTTGTCTGACGTCTCCGTTATCAGTAAATAACAGTTAACCATGCAGATTTCGTAACATCAGTAAATAACAGTTAATCATGTAGATTTCGTAACATCAGTAAATAACATTTGGTCATGCGGATTTCGTAATATCAGTAAATAACAGTTAATCGTGCAGATTTCCTAATATCAGTAAATAACAGTTAATCATGCAGATTTCGTAACATCAGTAAATAACAGTTAATCATGCAGATTTCCTAACATCAGTAAATAACAGTTAATCATGCAGATTTCCTAACATCAGTAAATAACAGTTAATCATGCAGATTTCCTAACATCAGTAAATAACAGTTAATCATGCAGATTTCCTAACATCAGTAAATAACAGTTAATCATGCAGATTTCCTAACATCAGTAAATAACAGTTAATCATGCAGATTTCCTAACATCAGTAAATAACAGTTAATCATGCAGATTTCCTAACATCAGTAAATAACAGTTAATCATGCAGATTTCGTAACATCAGTAAATAACAGTTAATCATGCAGATTTCCTAACATCAGTAAATAACAGTTAAACATACAGATTTCCTAACATCAGTAAATAACAGTTGATCATGCAGATTTCCTAACATCAGTAAATAACATTTGATCACGCATAATTCCTTACATCAGTAAATAACAGTTAATCATACAAATTTCCTTACATCAGTAAATAACATTTGATCACGCATAATTCCTTACATCAGTAAATAACAGTTAATCATACAGATTTCCTTACATCAGTAAATAACAGTTAATCATGCAGATTTCCTAACATCAGTAAATAACAGTTAATCATGCAGATTTCCTAACATCAGTAAATAACATTTGATCACGCATAATTCCTTACATCAGTAAATAACAGTTAATCATACAGATTTCCTTACATCAGTAAATAACAGTTAATCATGCAGATTTCCTTACATCAGTAAATAACAGTTAATCATGCAGATTTCCTAACATCAGTAAATAACAGTTAATCATGCAGATTTCCTTACATCAGTAAATAACAGTTAATCATGCAGATTTCCTTACATCAGTAAATAACAGTTAATCATCCAGATTTCCTAACATCAGTAAATAACAGTTAATCATGCAGATTTCCTAACATCAGCAAATAACAGTTAATCATGCAGATTTCCTAACATCAGTAAATAACAGTTAATCATGCAGGTTTCGTAACATCAGTAAATAACATTTAATCATGCAGATTTCGTAACATCAGTAAATAACAGTTAATCATGCAGATTTCGTAACATCAGTAAATAACAGTTAATCATGCAGATTTCGTAACATCAGTAAATAACAGTTAATCATGCATATTTCCTAATATCAGTAAATAACAGTTAATCATGCAGATTTCCTAACATCAGTAAATAACAGTTAATCATGCAGATTTCGTAACATCAGTAAATAACAGTTAATCATGCAGATTTCGTAACATCAGTAAATAACAGGTAATCATGCAGATTTCCTAACATCAGTAAATAACACTTAATCATGCAGATTTCGTAGCATAAAATACGTCTCCGAAAATACAAACTTCGTGCAGAAACAATTTCATACGTAAAAACGTTTACACACACATTTTTAAATGAGGTTATATGCACATACGTAAACAAGGTTATACTTACATAGGTAAATTAGTTGATACGCATATATGTAAACAATGTTATACGCACATATGTAAACAAATTTATAAGATAATACGTAAACAAGTTAATACGCACAAACGTAAACAATGTGATACGCACATAACATTACCACGTTTATACGAACACTGGTAAGACACTGGATGATAAGAATTTAAAAGATGCTAAGATATCGAGAGAAAAGTTAAAGAATAAAAGCAGCTATAGGTCGGACACATTATACTAAAAAAAGCTACAACATATAATATTGGCAATAACACATAGATTCAAAATCATAGTTGCTAATATTCAAATCTAATAATCAAGATGAGAAAATGAAAAATGATTTGCATGGCGTCAGGCAATATTTATCAAACATCGATAAGAAAATAAATCCTAAACTAAAATATAATGATGAAGGATGTTGCAACACCCGGATGACTATACAACTTTACAATCTCAACTAGACTAATTAAACCATATCTATATACTAAAATCCGACAAAAAAGTTTCAAAAAAAATTAATAGTTGACAAATTAATTCATCTGAAAATATATTCAGCTGAAGACAATCACAACTAAGGCTAATACAGTTAAAGAGTTCTAAAAAACCTAACGACTTCAATTATTTCATCAAAACCATAGAGAGCTTTAAAATAAAATCATTGTAGATGAAAGTCCGTTTAATCATTCAATGCAAGGACATCGAGGCAGGCAATTAAGATTTTTATTGACTACCATGTTTTCACTCCCGCAAGGCTGAAACCTCGTCAAAAGCAACTATGATATTTCTTGACGTTATTTGTTGCATTGCATCAACTGATTGTACATCACATTCGATATGAAACAGTATTTGGAAACCTAGACTGTATTTGCATTGCATTGACAGATATTGCGTTACAGTCATAAACATGTTAGAAAGAGCCATTAAAGTGCTGCAAAATCTTTATATTACAAAATGGAAAGCGCTTACAGTAAATAATAAAGTATTGCACAGTTATAAATACATTAAGCAATAACAACTAAATAAATCCACCATTACGTGACTAGGTTTGTATTTTATGGTCTGTTTAAGGAACTATATTAGCACAGAGAAAGAGGTTTGGCTTATAATTCGTTTAAGAACATTTAGTGAAATGATTAAATTTTCCGTTGATTTCAAAACTAACGAAACTATCAAATTTCGAAAACAAAACGTTATGCTTTAAATAAAATTGAACATTAAAATGTTATACTATCGGAATTACACCACTTGCTCAGCCCAGTCATACAAATGTATTTATTGGGATATTTTATGTTCAAAGTTGAACTCCAGTATTGTATTCATCTTACAATTGGAAACAGCTGACAGATAATATATCAGTGCAATTATAAACCCAAACAATAATTGATTAATGATTAAAGTTATCAGTATCATTATTTTATAACGTTTGCTGATTTATATTGCAAAGGAAACCTATAGTCGGTCTAAACAAACTAGATAGATGCTTAGCGAGCGAAACCAAGAGACACTATTGTTTGAGCGAAAATGGAGAATCTCCAATTTCAAAGGCACACTCGCACCTTGTGCAGACCACAAGTCAAAATCCTGTTACCTCAATTTAAAAAATGCCACATCTAAAATTAAAGGCAAAGACGAAATACTAAAGCGACTGTGAAACAGAAAATATAATCACTTACAGAACGAACACTTTGGGAATACAGCGAAACATAATAAAGTATTAAGCCTCACAATGTAGAATAGTATCAATAAATGGTTTGAGTATCAATGATGTGTCTTTATATGGGTGTCCCTCATGGTGGAATGTAATGATCACGTGTGAAGAAACTGTTCATAGCTAGTTTTTAGTCCATTACTGGAGCTTATACTGAATATAATAATAATAGAAATATGTTGCTTACTTGGATTTAGTTCTATAGGGAACCCTGATACTGAACCTGTTTACTGTCTGTGGTAGTTTCCATATGTATGTTTGAGTATTGAGACATATATCAAATTGGAATGTATTGCAACACCAAGTCGTCATAAACTCATCGGAATTAACGTCAGTAGGAAGAAGTGAACGTTTATACAGTTCTAATCTTATTCCTGTTTCTTTTTAATCTTCATCTTTTATTTCATTTATTTACTGCAATTACAACGCATTCAAAAAGACTGTGGATTAAACAATATTTTGGGAATTTTTTAATTCATTCGAAAACAGTTTGGGCAATGATATTGTATTTTTGTTGGGAATTAACCCATTAAGGGATAATGGTACATCAGCACATTCAAGGTATGGTAGTCATTCATTCAGAACTCTTTTAGAATTGTGATATAAGTGTTAGGATAGTTGTGGGGTATAATTCTCAAAACTTTACGTTCCTCATACAATTTCATTTTATACCTTAAAGTATTAAACTAGTGTTAAGTTTTATTAAGCCTGATGGCATAGCTTTCTTTTGTTACTTAGCTCCTCGAATACACAACCATGCCCGGAACGAAATAATATAAAAGAAGTCCTACGATAGAAAACATTTCATTTCCTGACTAAAATCGCAATGTTATTTTTTTTTTTTTACCTCAATAAAATATTTTCATTTCCTGACCAAAACTGCAATGTTAGCCAATTTTTCGGAGCAAACGTCACGGAACCGAGTGTTAGTGAGTTTGAACCATGCCATGGTTCACTAGTAGTGAATTTAGGTCCAAGCTGAATGACTGTCCCTGGTGGAACATAGTCCATATCAAAATCTAGTGGTGTATACTAGTGGTGTGGATGAGATGGCAGTATTTACGGTAGAAAACCAGTAAATTACACAATGGAATCAATAAGTTGGGACTTGGTAGATACCGTGTATGTATCCATAGTGGAAAATATGTGTAATTATATAAGGGTAATACGCCGGTAAAACTGTACTTTGACTGGCGTAGGGTCGCGCAGTTAAAGAGTTCCCATTGAGAAAGGGGATACTAGTGTATTTTCTATGGCATAACCGGCTGGCGGTACGGAAATCTGATGATAATGAAGAAAAACCATGCAAAGGTGCGGTTAATGGACCTTTTGGCAAGTTGTTTTAACTGTGGTCTCCAATTGATCACAGCAAAATTTAGTATATAAAGACAGACACGTCTGACTTTCCAATTTACAACTCAAGTTGTATGGAAGTCTTTGGAAATTTGGGGTAAACATATGACTTCCAGCGGGATTCGCGCCAGGGTTTTGACACCGCTCGGTCAAGTGAATACACCTCTGCGTGTAACAATATTGTTTCAACCTTAATACCGATGATAGAAATATTCTCATTTCCTGACAAAAAATTCAATACAATTGTTTTAACTTAATTAGCCTTCAAACTCAGCATGACACCATAAATTAGGGAAAAAAATAACTTGGACAAGTATACCTTACACATATATCCTGGAGTAATCAAAATCGATATCTTCCAAAAATTACTGTCATCATTATTATTATTGTTATTATTATTATTGTTATTATTATTATTATAGTAGTAGTAGTAGTAGTAGTAGTAGTAGTAGTAGTAGTAGTAGTAGTAGTAGTAGCAGTATTGCTATTAATTATTATTATTATCATCATCATTATTAATATTATTCTTTGTATTATCATCATCATCCCTATTATTATTATTATTATTATTACTATTAATAATATTAATATTACTATTATCAGCATTATTATTATTATTATTATTATTATTATTATTATTATTATTATTATTATTATTGCTTGTATTATCATCATCATTATTATTATTATTATTATTATTATTATTATTATTATTATTAGTAGTAGTAGTATAAGTACTAGAAGTAACACTAATAGTGGTAGTAGTAGTGTCGTTGCATTATAAGCAATTGCTCTTAATTTGCTGCAAACTATGTAAGTTTCAAATACACTAACAAAATTATTATAATACATATTTACATCTGCTGATTAGTTTTTTTATATTTTTAAATCGACTGTTTTTGTAAAACCAAAATATATATGTAACGTTTATTTTGACAGGCGGTTTCTACAGTCAAACCAGGAAGAGCTGTATTTTTTGTATTATATGGAGAATATGCAGTTGAAGTGTTTGATGAGAAGCATGCATTACGCACACAAAGGACGATGTAAACATTTCTTAATTAAACATTTCTTCGGTTGAATATCATGTTTATTGACATTCCCAATGTCCTTACAATACATTACATTGAATCTAAATCTAAATAGAAACGGGCATCACTTTCCTTTTTAAGCTCGATTGCCAGTCATAAATAATGTGACATGGCGGAGTTTTGTATAAAAACCATTATAACAAACCACTTCAGAATAGGATCCAAATAGCACATGCATATTTTCCCCTCATTTAACATAATGTACCTTTTTCAGCGCATCGTGCACATTATAAGACCGTGCCTAATGTAAAGAAGACCAACTCGAATTTAAGATGTTGTAAATATTTACTTATTA
This sequence comes from Unio delphinus, assembly GCA_029339505.1. Taxonomy (NCBI): domain Eukaryota; kingdom Metazoa; phylum Mollusca; class Bivalvia; order Unionida; family Unionidae; genus Unio; species Unio delphinus. The sequence goes on along the minus strand of JAQISU010000012.1, from coordinate 10,710,944 downwards.
TGTAGCGAAACAGCGAGAAAGAGTGCCATAAGCGCTTTATACACACACGCACACACACACACACACACACATACACACACACACACACACACACACACACACATACATATATATATATATATATATATATATATATATATATATATATATATATATATATATATATATATATATCTGATACATGACGCATTTTGTTGTTATGAAAATTCTATTAAAGCGTTGTCCCATGTAAACAAGCTAGAACAGTTTGCATAACAAAATGTAGATGCATCACCAAGGCATTGCATTATCCAGAATATAGAAAGAATAGACATTATTAGTTTGAAGATAAATATTAGATACCTTTCCTGCCCGCAGAAAAGACTTCCACAAAGACACGACAAAGAAAGAAGCACCATCAGTAGTAATAAAGAACGCAACCCTTGGGACCAAAGCTGGACATTATTCAACTCGTTGAATAAATTAAATATTCAATCGTTACCCATTTGAGATCCTCTATAAATCTGCCATCTAAAAAGCATCAGAGTTTCTTAGAGTTTATGTTATTTCTTTGTGGGTAATATGCTGACCCTAGTGAAAATGTCCGAAATATAGAATAAAAGGCATGGAGGGCTTAACTGATGAATTCGTTCATACATAAAATCTATCAAAGGTGTGGACCGTCAACCAACCAGACCTGGAATAAATTCAGTAAAGATATCAACCAAAACGTAGTAAGTAATTTACACATCGTAAACATTAAAATTGGCCAAGTTGTCTCATCATCGGATAACCAGGTGGTCTTCATATCAGATAAAGAGGATCTCAAATGGGTAACGATTTAATATTAATTGATGAAAATAGTTAAATTGTCCAGACTGGGCTCGCCAACGCTCGTAAAAGCTGGAACTTATTCAACGAGTTCATACATTTAATATTAAATCGTTTCCCATTTGAGATTCGTTTTATCACTTAGTGTTTATATCAGTGGAAAGTAGTTAAATAGAAAAAAGAACGAATAATTTCATTCATTCTTACAGACGGTGCACCTTTCATTTGTTGTGTATACAATATAGTCCCAAACAATGTTGAACTAGTAAAAGTAGATTACTCTTTTACAAACTAAAAATGAAACACAAATCTTCCATCCCATTGAACAGAACATATTACAGTATAACAATACAATCATTTTATAAAACAGAATGAACAATACAATATGATGCCACATTGTTTGATATACCTGTAATACATGTTTAACCGAAAATGTCACTTTCAGAACTAAACATTACATTGTTGGAATTTTTGTGTGTAATAGGATTACTGGATGCATACAGAATCACATTTTCTGCAATTCATTTGTAATCGGATAGTTCCAGTAATTGACTAGAACAAAACGCTTTTACAGAAGAGATAAACACACCTTTTTTAGTCGGACTTGTATCTCATATATGTCTGTCAGTTAGGAGACCAATTTATGTTCAAATTCTTCCGTGAAATATATGCCGCTTCCTCCCAACCCCGCCATCAAATAAGTAATACCCATAGTTTTACTTCTTATTGTTGTTCTTCTGTTGTAGATTTACGCTATTTGTTACATTATGATATTGATATAATGACATAGCAAATCCCTGAGAATACAACATATTCAAGTTCAGAAAGCCGTGATAATTTTTCCGCAAGTTGAATTCACAAATGACATGAACAAAATTACCATGCATCTTTTGATTCTGGAAGAGAAGAGAATTAATTTGCACGTCGATGAAATACAAAAGACGGAATAATAGGCCATCGAACCATTATATAGAGTTGTATAGAAAACCACAGTAAAAATAGTCTTAATCTATTTCTACATTTGGCGTTTGCCCGACCCAAAATTAAATTAGAACCATGTGTGATCAAGTAAGTCGGACAAGCCACTGTTTATTGTTAAACATGACCTCAGGCTAACACCATCCCTTACGTAAGTTTGCCGTAGCTAGGATAGGAAGCCGACCCAAGCCCATCAGAAGTGTAATTAGCACCTTGGGCTGGAAGGATGTTTTGTACATCAAAGAAGTTGCCAGAAGGAGTGGGCGTGCCTTATCTTCTGGATACGATGACTGACCGCCAGATTGAATGAGTCGAGTGGATAGGGCCCCAGCGCTGCCCAATCAGACTCGAGATAGGGGTGGGACCCTGATTTATTTTAAAGTATAATATATTTAACCTGCCAGCGAGCTTTAGTTCGCTATAATCCGTTAAAGAGGGATTGTCAAAAGAAGATAGGAACTTCGTCAACCATACGTTAATTGGCGGGAAAACCTTAGGAACAGAATTCTAAGTGTAGCTTCTAGAAAGGTCAGTGAGCTATTTGTTCGATCTTTGCTGTCTGCGACTGCATTTGTATATTTTGAAGAATGAGTTCATATTTGTAAAGAATCATATTGCTTTCTAGCCGTCGTAAGAATTAATATTATTATTATTCGCTATGTGGTTATTTTATAGTGCAATAGCACATTATCCATGCAATTCAATGGTATCTTTGAAATGGTTGCACTGTGAGGAATTAGTAATATGAATATTTGAATATTTGTGTACGCTTGTGGGAGTGTAGTGTACAGACATACGTCAGGTTGTTGTAATATTGTAAGTACAATGAGATTAAACATACATATTTGATATACTGATGTGATACGATGTATTGATATATGTATGATATCGTGCTATTACGCCATTGTTTCCCTGAAAGAGTGTGTGGGAATTTCGATGTGTTTGTATGCGTGACCTAAAAAGTAATAACCTTATCTGATGGTTAATTGATGATTTAGTGTGAGGTGAGATTCGAATAACCCTATGTTAACGCCTTATGATTTTCACAGGAAGCTTCGAGGGACAGACTAGGAATAACCCTATGTTAACGCCTTATGATTTTCACAGGAAGCTTCGAGGGACAGACTAGTGAGTGGTCCCAATGTCTCCGTTAGAGACGGAAGAAAGAGAAGGAAAGATGGAAATCTGGAGAGGAACCTTCGTCGGACAGACCAGTGAAAGTGGTCCCAATAGTCTCGATAGAGAAACGGAAGGAAGAGGAGGAAGGATAGAAGTCGGGAGGAGTAAAATCCAGGTGGAGTGTGTGGATCCAATAAATAGATGAGTACAACCAAAGGCCTGGTGGAAAATCGAACTCACACTGAAAATTATGAGAATAAATAGGCTATCACTTAGAGGACGAGTGATTGTGTATCATTTAAATATATAGGCTTTATTAAATTGTTTTATTTAAATTTCATCTTCGTGTTGTATATATATATATATATATATATATATATATATATATATATATATATAAAGAATACAAATCATATGGCATATAACAGTCCTTACAAATGCACTGGATCCAGCAAGGGATCACGTGTGTCAGGGCTTGATTAAGATACATGCAAAAAACTGACACGCAACAGTGCATAACTAGAATCACTCTAGCCTAAGCGCTTTCGACTCTTAATGAGTCTTTATCAAAGGCAAATACAGAACATAGACAAGACAAACAAGTAAAATACAGAAACCGTAATTACAAAACTTTACATGCCTGTTTCTACAGGAATTAAACCTTGAAATTTATTATGTAGAAACTTTTTTCCTGTAGAAATAGGCATGTAAAGTTTCCTATCCTTGCCAGAAAAATACACTAGAGAAACTTCTGGATGGATAGTTGTACGTTGCACAGCTTTGGCTGCTTACATATGAAAATATCAGCCCTTTTGCGGCAATAATTTCACTTCTGTTCCAGCTTACATTCTGAAACGCACCGTTATTGACGTGTTCATTATACGTAGCGGTAGAAACCTCTCATAGTATTCGTACATATACTCAATTTGATTTTTGCGTGTTTGACCTTTGTCAATAACTAAGGTTAGAGACTTACCCGACTACTCTCATTGTTAAGTAGCGATGTATATGATGTTAAAAACAAATGTTCGAATACCAAGTTAAGATCAGCTCCTAAATCAATGTTAGATATGTTCTGTTTATATTGAGATAAGTCTTTTATTAAATCAATTGGAGCACTGCATAATGTTGGAATATAACGTCAAAATGTATTTGGATTACTTTCGCAATATTGTAGTTCCTTTCAAATTATCACTTTGTATTCCAGGGAAACAAATGTTTATTTCATTAAACTCGTTCGACGCGTGTGTCATTTTTTCTTTGTTTAGGATAGCAGAGTCACAACTATTAAACATTTTAATAAAGTATCAGGCAAGTCTAGGTTAAGTAATGTTTGCAGAAATGCAATTTAACTGAAACACTAAAACAATTCACAGTGTAATATATTACTTTTATTTGTATATTTAATTCGTTATTTGTGTCAACTTTAAATGTCCAAATGTTCTCATTATAGCTATTGGCACACATAGTGTGGGGAGAACCTCTCGAATATCATGTCGACGTAGTACTGGATCAGTGTCCTATTATCTTCAAGTACCATGGCACTACGCATAATGATACAACTGCTTTTATCCTGCTAGACAAATATTCCTTTTTAGATTGTTCAACATGCATGAGATTGCGTAATGAACTCAAATTTTCATAATCTAATTTGTGTTGTTAATGGAAAATATAATGTTTTTGACTAGACATAACCGCAATGTGAACACATGTTCGAATCCTGAGGTTTGTAACTCCTTCAGTGGCTGAGGGTGATAACCGCAATAGGGACACACGTTTTAATCCTGAGATTTGTAACTCTTTCGTTTAGGGTTATAACCGCAATGTAAATACATGTTCTAATCCTGAGATTTAAAACTCCTTCATTGACTGAGTGTGATAATTGCAATTTGAACATATGTTCTAATCCTGAGATTTGTGCACGAGCAAATTCCGTGCCTTTTTTATGGGGGGGGGGGATAGCCGAGGCCTACTGATGTCGATGATTGAGAACCTGAAATTTGCCTCCGCACTAAGAGTGCGGAATGATAGTTTATGCACCGTGCTTTGCGAACCTGATGTTACGATTGCATCATTGTTCAATGCACCCGATTCGTTATCAGCACCATTTTCTTATCCATCCTTGGCACCAGATCCTAATTGCAAGCAAAATTATGGTCGTTCTGTTTCCTGTGGTAGTTGATTCGTGTGCTCTTGGTTCCTGTCACCGTCTTATTGCATTGATTAAATGCTCTACACAAACGCTGATAGTCTCATTAAGACGATATATATACTAGCCTTGGTAACCATATATCGGATATTCTTTACAGAAATCCTGTCATTCACCAAGCTTGTGTTATACGTCCAACTATTCGACTTCAAACGTGGAACATAAGACGAAACAACAACAGTTGTCGTTTACTTGCTCTATTAGTGCATTAGGATTCTGACCTTTCTGACCTTTCTCCGCTGCATAGTTAATGTCCGGTATGCGATGATTATTGATGCTGAATACACGATAGCCAATGTATAATTTCCACGTATGGAATCGTTCAAACCCAAACACCAAAAGCATTGTAGATTTTATGTCTAAGTTTTTTAATCAAGTCCATGTATTTTTTTTTTAAGTTCAGGAAAATCATAGTTTGGGTGACTTATCCCAAGACGTTTGTAAAGAACTGTGTGACAAAACTACCATTCATAACCATTTCAAGAAGTCAGGATTTGTACCTATGTTCCTAATACGTCACAAGTATAAACGCGTATGCTCTCATTAAGACGATACGTAATAGTTCTGGTCAGTGATATAATACGCGAGATTGTAAATGTTTTATTTGTGATCAAATTAATTTATACTGATTTCCAGTGTATATACACACCTCTCTCAAGTGTATATACATGACTCTTTGAAGCCTATGCCTATATAGAAGCCAAATGACATATGCAGTTACCCGCTTGACACTACTGATGTAAACATTCATTGGCCTATTTTAATATGCCGCCAAATTGCTGCACAAGTTCCCACATTTTCCAGTTTCAATATCATGAACAGAATGGCATATATATATATATATATATATATATATATATATATATATATATATATATATATATATATATATGGACAATCTCTCATTTATGTCAATTAATTATCTCCTTCTACCTTCCCTCCTAACACTTTCTCCTTCTTGACTGCTTCTTCTCCAATATCTCATCCTCGACTCCTTTTCCGACTAGCCTTCGAATCAGAATGGACTTCTCCACTAGTCTTAAGTCGATCTCCCTCCCTGAGAGTTGGGACATATTATACCGGAATTCTGTTCCCTAAACGTGAACTTACTCGTGCATTCGGAGTTTGTTTCTTTCTCCGTTCAGTATGCAAAGTATTTGTGCAACTGCTCCAGAGTTGCATCTTCCTGGGGCAGCTCTTTTCATTGGCCGGAAAAACGTTATATATATATATATATATATATATATATATATATATATATATATATATATATATATATATATATATATAATTTGACTATGGAGTCTTAAACCTGGTTTCCACAGCCTTTATCGGCATCTGTATGCAGGTTGGGGTTTTGGTTCTAGCAATACATAACGACATCTTAACATGACATAATGTGATAGGGAATCCAAGGAAGCAGCTTCATTGTTGCCCTTCACATACGGTGAATCTAGGTCAATGACAGCCACTGACAATAAATAACGCGATCTGTTTGCATAACGAACTTCTATGTAATCCTCAGGCTTCACGTATTTCTTGTCGACTAGGCCTGGATCGCTACATTCAGTGACAAATACGATGGTGACACCATCTCCGTTGACAGTGGCATACTCGAGGTATGTTGGTTTACAGCTTGCCTCCTGCTGCAACTCCTTCCTAGCCAAAACATTCAACTGGGTCTGACTGACCTTTGGACAGTCCCTTGCCATGTACCGCAAACGCTTAAATTTTAACACGTCAGCGGCGCTGACCTGCCGGCAGGTCCCGTTTTTATGTGTGAGACCTATCCTGGTTTATGGGTTGCCCCGTACCTGCGGACCCTCTGACCATCTCGTCGCACTGACGGTTACGCATACCCAACTCTCCCTCACCCACAAGGCATGACTCAGTGGGTCGTGGATGGTCCTCACCCCTGGAACCTCCACTCTTCGAGTGTGCCTGCTCATATCTCTAAGCCATACTGACGATCTGTTAGAGCGTCAAGTGTTCTCTCTCTGCTAGAAATACTCAATGCGCGACTCTAAGTACTCTAGACATGTTCCTTGAGTATGACTGGGTATTCCATCGTACGAGCGTTCGACGTCGGCCATTTACATTCATTTCTCAAATATCTCTAGAATACGAGTGTGGAATTCAGAGTGGGTTTTCGTTGTCTTCTTCGCCGAGTCTCGGAACGGATCATGGTACGTTTTGGAGGTCAGCCGATAATGGCAAAGGGGAGTCTACTTGGGAGAGTCGTAGACGACAGCATCGTATGTAGACAAGTTGTGGTAAACTTCACGAGCTGCACCTGGCAAAAGATCTGAGCCGTTAATCACACACTTTTCGTGTGAATTGTATATGCACCCGGGAGTTTCTCAAATTGCACAAGAAAATTGTCAATAGACTCTTCTTTGTGATTGAACCATGGCATATTTATGTATACTGTTCGGTGGTCGATAATCCGTCATACGCTCCACACACCCCGAACTCTTATTGTAGTCGAACCTATCTGTGGCCATAGCTTCTACCCTAAATGTCTCCATTTCTTGAGCATGTTCCAATGTTCCAGCTCTCTTTCTGTTGCAGTCGCTGATATCTTGGGCATCTCTAGCTCTCTGTCTCTCTGTCCGCTGATATCTTGGTCAGCTCCATCTTTTTCTCTCTTTTGGCTGCTTTTGTGGCCCTCCATTCTTTTATTCCCTCCTCTATGAACTCTATTAGGCGACCTCCTTCGCATCCTACGTCCTAGTTACCCATGCGCGATAGATAAATATATATATATATATATATATATATATAGAGAGAGAGAGAGAGAGAGAGAGAGAGAGAGAGAGAGAGAGAGAGAGAGAGAGAGAGAGAGAGAGAGAGAGGTGGGGGTAGGTAGGTAGTCAGGTAGGTAGATAGATATGTAGATAGATTCGTAAAATGGGAACATTATTGGATATAAATATGTAATAATTGGAGACGGTCACTCAATAGAATTGTTAAGGGCCAATTAGATCTACTTAATCTTCGCATACAGACTTACGTCAAGAAAGGTACTTTTTTCAAAACAGAAATTAGATGCAACAACAAAACCTTGTAGTTCATTTTGTTGGAGTGTTTAACGCCATTTTTCAGCTCACGATAGGCTATTCATGGCGGCCAGTATTATTGGTGGAGGAAGAAACCGGGAAAACCCACGAGAAGCTACTGGCATGCTTTCTCACATAAGTACATTTGCCGAATCTTAGACTCGAACCCACGCAGACAGAGGTGAGATCACAGTGATCCGTAACGGAAAGCGCTTTAGACAACTCGACCACTCGGGGCCCCCCTCGTGGTTCAAATCAGTACATTTCAAAACTCGAATTATCCAGACCACAATATGCTATCCTACATAAGAGTGTCTTCACATTTCAACCATGTATCGTTTGTACTGTATATAATGCATTACATTAAACAATATCTAGATACAGTATTGTTACAAAATGAGATCACTGGGCGTATTAGTAATAATAATAATAATGAGGACTTTGTATAACGCCTAATCTTACGAAGCTCTAAGCGCTTTACACCATCAATAATGACATGACTACACTACAGAACAACAAATGACAAAAACAATGAAATTGGAAAGCATGAAAACATTGCTGAAAACATATAAGATACAAAAAACATGATTAGGTCGCTAAGTTTGTCCCTGCAGTCGAAACAGGCGAGTCTTAAGAGCACTCTTAAAAGGGACCACTGTGTCTTTATGTCTAATTTCAATGGGCAATATGTTCCACGTCGCGCAGGCCGTGGTGTGCAAACGAACGTTGTCCATATGACTTTGTTTTCACCTTGGGAACAATGAGTATACGATTATCAGAAGAAGAGCGTAAGGATATACACATGGGTGAGGCTGGATAGGTATGTTGGACTGGAGTCTGTCATTGAAACATAGCACAGAGAACAAATTTTGTGTTTGATTCTGTATCGAATTGATAGCCAATGTAGAGTACAGAGCAGTGGTGAGGTGTGCTCTGATCGAGGTACTCTAAAGATAATCCGTGCAGCGGTGTTTTGAATTTTTGAAGTTTCTGGAGTAAATATTGTGACGAACCAGACAGAATTGAGTTACAATAGTCCAGTCTTGAAAGTATTAATGAACACACAAGTGTTTTAGTGGCATAAACTGAAAGATATTTACGAATGGAACTGATGCGTCTCAATTCAAGATATGCAGCCGTGCATATGTTCATGACATGTTGGTGCAATGTGAGAGTACTGTCTAGAGTAACGCCTAGATTTCGTACTGACTGTGAGAATTTAATGTTGGTGTTGCTGATATTTATTGTCTGAGGTAAAGGATGTGAATGAACAAGTTTTTTTGTTGTGATCAGAATGGCCTCAGTTTTATCATCATTCATCTGCAGCTTGTTACATGTCATCCATGATTTTACATCAGAAATGTACTTCTCTACTCCATGGATGGTAGCATCAACTTCAGCTGGGTGGCTAGACTTGTATATTTGTGTGTCATCAGCATACAATTGGTGCGACACTGGGTGATGATCTATGACACTTGAGAGCGGCTGAGTATATAGAATGAAGAGAACAGGTCCACGAACAGATCCCTGTGGAACCCACAACATACGTCAACTGACCTGGAGTGTATTCCATTTACAGATATAATTTGTGTCCTGTTAACTAAGTAGGATTTGAACCACTGTAAGGCTATATCCTGAATGCCAAATACATGCTGGAGACGGTAAAGTAATATATCATGGTCTATTGTGTCAAATGCTGCAGATAAATCCAGGAGAGCGATGACTGTAATCTGTCCACTATCCAAGGGAGATAGGATGTCACTAAATACTTTCAGAAGAGTAGTTTCTGTACTGTAGCAAGGGCGATATGCTGACTGTACATTGCTAAAAGGACTGTTTGAATTCAAATGAGATACAAGTTGAGTAAGAACAACCTTTTCTAAGAGTTTTGATATGAATGGGATATTAGAAACTGGGCGGTAGTTCTTTAAATCGTTATGGTCCAGTGTTGGTTTCTTCAGCAGCGCTTTACGATGACAGTTTTGAAAACTGATGGGAATTCCCCTGATGAGAGAGAGAGATATTAATGACATGAGTTAGTAAAAGCAATATTGGGTCTAAGCACTCAAGCAGCAATGATGTCAGAATTGGATCAAGTTCCCAAGACTTTGGTGCACTTTTCATCATGATTGTCCGTACTAAATCAATATAAACAGGTTCAAATGCTAATAACGGTTGTCGCTGAAATTCTGCATTATAAGTGTATGGTGACGAGTCAGTTGAAATTGTGCTGTCAAGCGAATCTCTAATGGTTTGTACTTTGTCTTCGAAGAAATTTGCAAATTGGTCTGGTAGATCTAGTGGAGAGAAGGTTGTTGGAAATGGTGTACATTTGTTCCTTGACATTAGTTTGTTAGTTATCTCGAAGAGCTCTTTGCAGCTGAACCTCTCCGTGATCTTAGTACTGTAGTGGGATGATTTGGCTAAATGGACTATGTTTGTGACGTTCTTCTTAGCGGCTTCGTAGATTTGTTTATGAATAGTGAGTCTGGTGGAAAGCCAAAGCCTTTCTGCTTTTCGGCGATATATTTTAGCAGTGCGAAACTGGTCCCTAACACTGCTATTCCATGGAGAACACTTGTTTTATTGATACGCCGCATTTTGTGGCTGGGCATGTTTTTCAAGCAATGAACGCAGGCAGTTATCAAGTAGTTCCGCTGTTGGATGTAAGAAAGTTGTTAGATTTTCTTGGATATCAAGCATCAATTTGGTTCTGTGTATCATACGGAGGTTTCTCTTAGTAGCAAATAGAGGTTGAGGGTTAGGGACTGTTACATCGAGATGGCATACATTGCAGGGGTGATCCGATGCAGGTTCGTGGGATACAAGGGTGAATTGCAGAATATTATCATCAGGGCTATGAAGAAACCAGTCTATAATGTGACCAAGTTTATGGGTATGTTGGTGAACTGACTGTTTAAGACTGAAAACATGAATGGAATTTTGGAGTTTTTACATGTATGGTTGACCAGGACAGTCGAAGTGAAAGTTGAAATCTCCAAGAATAATTAGGTTGCCACCTATCGAATTTCCATACTCTAGAAGACTTGGAAACTGCTCCAAAAAGAGAGATTCAGTCAGCTTGTTTTTTGTTCTACTAGAAGGAGGACGGTAGAGACAGAAAAAAATGAACTGACATTTGTCCCAGTGTGAGCGTTGTTTGGACTAGTTTAAACGATGTGTGGCAGAAATTGAAGGTTGTGTTGTACTTAAGGCATTTGATCATGGAATTCTTTGTAATTACAGCAAAACCACCGCCGCGAGAGTTGCGGGGTAACGACTTGATGGAGTAATCGCTGGGTGTTCAATCCGCACACTTACATTCATCACCTGCGGAATGTAACCAAGTTTCTGTCAGGAAGAAGACGTCACTATTCTGGTCGTTGATAAAATTAACAATTTATGTGCGCTTTTCCGGTGATCCTACTGATTGAGCGTTGAATAATGCAATACGTAGTGGTATCCCTGGGACAGTTGATACAATGGTTGACGATTTAAGAGGAATTTGAACCAGGTTATTAAAATTAACGGCAGAATTTTTAAGTTGTTTATCCGTTACGGGCGAAAGGGAGATAACTGTAATTCTGCTTCCTGTTCTACGCCCACCTGCTTTGAAAGAACGTTTCTTTTTCGCTTCTGTTTACATTTTAGAATTGATGAATGTATTCCCAGTTCGTTTAGTCTTGAGCACAATGTAGTATCTAGAACCAAGGTGTGGTCATTTAATCCAATTAATGAGGGTCCGTTATAGTGTAAGCGGTTACGTGACGGCGGTTTATTCAAAGACAAATGACGTCTTAGCATTGGGACAAAACAGCTGAGAAAACTTCTAATTGTTCTCGTTTCCAAAACAAGGAGATGAATTAACACATACGAACGGAACAGCCAATGCATGATGGAACACAATAATGTAGACGACGATAGAGAACAAGCACAAATATCATAAATATAGCACAGAATCGGAAGAGCCTATCTCGAGCAGTTAAGCTATGGCGGCCATCTTTCCGGAAAATCCAATTAGTACTATCCAATATTATTTATATCTGACTGCATACATTTATTAGCAAATTTTCACACTGCATTAAGCTCAGAATATCCTATACATGTGTAGTAAACACCAAAGCAAGCAGCAGAGAGGGTGAGCCGGACAACAATTTTAGACAAGTTTTCACTGAAATCAGGCTTAAAACAATGAAATCAGGCAAAAAAATCAAAAAAATCAATGAAATCAGGCAAAAAAATCAATGAATCAGGCAAAAAAAAGTCAATGAAAAATCAATGAAATTAATGAAATCCTCCATCGATTTTTTGGGAAAAAGGGACTACAACATCGTTGTCACTCACCCTCTCTGCTGCTATGGGTTAACCGAATATTTGATCCAGTCCGATACGATATCGTGTTCGAGGGTCATGTAAATTTATTGTTACAAATCCGTGTGGGGCAGACTGAGCATGACTAAAGAAATTTCTAAATTGATTGAAGTCCATATCAGAACACCATGTCTGCCAAATATTTCGTAGCGTATGTGTATCAACTCCGTTGAATACAGCAAGCATATTACAGTTATCTCTAATCACTTTTGGAATCTGAGTGTATCGTTGAGTGACATAGATCACATCCGTGTTTTTATGCCTGCCTCGGGAAAATATTCTAGCAGGATTTTTTTGATTATCTAACATGACATCGTCGTATACAACTAAATTGTTGATACTTCCATCGAGGTCATTCACGGATGGTGCTTCGTCAATATCGGTTATAAATTCAATAACATCCTCGCCAGCAATCTCTGAAGCGTTTTCATTAAAATCTTTTAGCACTTCATAGCATCGTTGGTCATCTACGCTAGGGGCAATTAAATACAACTTATCCCACTTCATCCATCTCATTATTAAATTGAGCAACAATTGCGTTTTACCGGATCCAGATGGTCCGATTATAATTGCGCGGATAGAGTTTGGTAGCGCTGCATGATGCTTCACTGGTTCTCTTGTTTTAGTCGCTGAAAAATCAATTATATTCATATCTCTATACATAAATTATGGATCTATATTGCGTGAAGTGTAAGGCGCGTACTGGCACAGATGACTTGACGACGATTACAACTAAAAATAACCGATCAGCGCTTTCTGGTAAATGCGTACAGTGTAGTACAAAGAAATTTAGATTTGTTTCTAAACCCAAGGAACCCAAGGAACCTTTAAAAAAAACGAGGAGGTGATATCGCTGCCAAATTAGCAAAACTCCCTGGAACCCCATGGGGGAAATACCCCGGAGAAAAACACCTTCCAGGGTATAGTTATTGTGGACCGGGAACAAGACTTGATATCAGACTCAATGATCAAAATCAGCCCCGACCCGGTGAGGAACCAATAAACGCTATTGATAAGGCCTGTCACCTTCATGATGTTGCTTATAAAAGCAGCAATTTGCAACACAGGCATCTAGCAGATGTGAAATTAATTCATGCGTTGAATGCCATTCCTGATAAATCCTTCAAAGAAAAATTGGCCTCCTTTTTGATAAAATCGGCAATGAAAAGTAAATTGATGTTAGGTGCTGGTAATTAATAACAACATGGAATCTATTTATTATTCCCCAAGAGGATACTGGAAGGGTAACGCTGCAATCAGTAAACTCGCTAGCGCCGCAAAAGTGAAAAAAACCACTGCGGCTCATTGGTTATCCAAACAGGCACTATGGCAAATTTATCTACCACCGCCTAAACAAATTCAATTCTCGCATTTTGATGTGACCTTTCCTAATGAAGTTCATCAGGCTGATCTATTATTTCTGCCACATGATCGTGGTTACAAATATGCGTTAACTGTAGTTGATATTGCAAGTCGATACAAGGAAGCAGAACCGTTAAAAACAAAATCGGCCACTGAAGTCGCTTCTGCATTTGAAAGGATTTATCGACGAGGTCCTCTGCACTGGCCAAATCTATTGCAGGTTGATCCTGGCAAGGAATTTCAGGGTGCAGTGTTATCTACAATGAAACATCATAATGTCGCTATCAGACGAGGGCATACTGCACTGCATCGTGATCAGGCCATTGTAGAACGATTTAATCGGATTCTTGCTGAGCGGTTATTTGGATATCAATATGCAAAAGAATTCATCCAAGAAAAAAGATCCCGTGAATGGGTTAAGAGATTACCAGGTGTAGTTACCGCACTGAATAACGAGATTACTAGAACCATCAACATGAAACCTATCAACGCGATTAAAAAGAAGTCGATACCTGAAAAACCACAAAAAGATTTCAAAGAACCAATTCTTGGTAGTAATGTCATTGTGAGGTACTTATACGAACCAGGAGAGCTTGAGGGTGGTACAAAAAGGGCTACTGATCCTATTTGGAGCGTCACTACGCATAAGATATCTAGTATAACACGATCTACGGGTAGACCTCCAATCTATAAACTGGATTCAACTGCCCCTCAACGGGGTTTTACTAGACAACAATTACAAGTAATTCCTGACGATACTCAATTACCACCGCATGGTCTTAACTAGCACCGTTGCGTCTATTGCACTCAAGACAAGTCAACATCACATTATTTCTGACATGACCGAGATTGTTATTTTTTCTGTCCACGGTGAATTGGCGAGGATCCTTATCCGAATACTGCCAACGCATTATACAATTGCAACTCGCGCAGTGATTATTCTGTTGTTGCTTCAGAGTAATTATTAATTCAGCATCAATATCAAATTCTCGTTGTTTTTTTTTGTCCTGTTGTTTGTAACCGGAGAGTTTTTTTATCAATAATATCATTATCGTCACCAATGATTTCATCATCGCCAATGATTTCATCATCGCCTGACTCTGTCAGGACAATTCTTCGAAGTTGATTTATTTTTCGTACTCTGGATACTGAAAGATAGACTAAATTTGACCATTCTATGCGATTATCTACCATCCAAACAATTGTATCCGATATAGTCAATCCCTGTGAAGAATGTATCGTCGCTGCGTATCCTAGCGTCCATGGGGATTTATTAGCACGCAATGCATCTTCAACAACATTGATATCAACCAGCACAATATCATTTAATACGAGAATCTGCTTTTCACGCCCTGACTCTGTCAGGCCTGGAATATCAACTTCGATGTTCTGTTTTCGTGTATCCGATGGCCTATAACATAACGGTACTGGAAGTGTTGCAAATTTTTGTTTATGCAATTCAAATAACTTCATCTGAAGTGTGTCCCTGACTATTTTTCTACTTGCAATGATCAAATCGTTTGGTCTCCACGCTTCCCAAAATTCATTCATGGGAGTTTCCGAAATTATTTCACGGGCTATTTCACACTGGATTCTATCCGGTTGTAATCTAATTAATTTCTTAAACTCTTTTAATTTTTCATCAAGTGATCTATAATCAGTATCAATTTCTTCATAATAGTCTACAAAACCCTTTAGCCATTCATGTGGAGATGCACCGACAAATGGTGGTGGTTGGCCGTGATCCCCGCACATGACGACTTTTGTATTCTTCAATAACAACCACTCAAGAAATATTTTTAAGACATCTTCGGACACTGTGTCTATTTCATCCCAAATGATAATTTCAGGAATAAATTTCTCTCCCATGCGCTCAGGAGTCCATTTATCTCCCTTCCATCGGAAAAAACTATGATAAGTGCAGGCATTTACTCCTCTCTGTATCATTTCTCTTGCAAGTCTGTGAGTCGGTGTTAGAACAATCATGTTAGAAACGCTAGCGTTTCCACGACGAAATAACTCAATTGCCCGGGTTGTTTTTCCTGACCCACCACAGCCGTTTAAATAAACTGTTTTATACAGGCATATTGGATCAGAAATCGGTGGTGCACTAGAAAATTCTGAACACTGATTGCTTTCTAAGTAATTATTTTCAATGGTAACATCTGCTGATGGAATATAATCATGAATCATTTCTTTCTTAATTCTCCATGATCCCCATTTCTCGTTGTCAGTAGCCTTAAAATCAGCCATTTTGCTATCTATGTAAAATGAATCAGTAGCAACTCTAACTGCGGTGGTAGGAAATCTATTGATCATTGAAAACAGATTGATAGAAGCATAACCGAGCATAGAAGCTCTTAAGTGTGTGTACTGCGGATGGTATCCATCAGTGTAAGTAACAATTGTACCCAATTTGGTTCCATCGGACATAAATGCGTCCTTACGATTGACATATAGGCCCTTATTCGTTAAATCCGCCATTACAAAATCGTATTCAGCGTTGTCTATAATCAATCGTGAAGAATATTTCGTATTATCATCTTTGCCACCTTGGGTAAATTTACCGATTATTCTTCGTCCAAGATTTTTTGCTTCATTGTTTCTGATTTCAAATAACTGTCTGGACCAATCCATGATTTGTTGTTCATTAAAATCAGGAAACAGTTTTCGCTCTTCGCTAATTATTTTTTCTAGATCAGGTTGTGGTAACCAGACTGATTTCTGTGCTCGATAGGATATAATTGCTTCACTGACAATTAATGATTTTAACATCTTACAATCAAGCATATACCGTAATAACACTATTGGCATCCAGTGTTTTTCAGACATGTGTTTACCAATCCAAAGATAACTACACGGATGAAGTTCTTCAGCCATTTCAAATGATACTACACAAGCGAATCCGGTTAAATCGAAATCAGGAAGTGGTCCATTAATAGCAACACGGGTCATTTCGTGTGTAGGGTGTCCAAATCGTTTGAAATATTTCTCACACTCTCCATACCCAAGAAAACTTCCTGGATAACACGCAATCATATCAACTGAAATAACGGTATCAGCGGTGTATTTTGTGTTCCATAATCCTCCATGGCTGTATTCAAGACAGGACAATTTGACATCTGATAAGAACTCACTTCGTGTTGGTTTCCACGCGTTTTTCTTTCTAGCAAAATGTGCTGCAATGGATGGTACTGTAAAACAGTTTGCTAATAATTGATCGTCTTCTTCTCCGTCCCCAGAAAACTCACTAGCTAGTTGTTTCATTTGATTCTGCAGTTCTTCAGTACGGTATAATTCTCCGTTAGGCCTTACAAACTGATCAAATCTGCATTCCTCGTCTGAATTACTATGAAATAGCCACGCTGACACAGGATCGTTTTTACTCAAATGGTAAATAGCATCAAATAATTTCTGCTCTGAAAAAAACTCTTCGGTTTGGGATAGATATTTTACGGTTCTTTCCCGTGGGAATATTGTTACTGCAGATGACCACGCGTGTTCATTATGATCAATAATTTCAATGGCTTTTCCTTTTTTTGATTGATATTTCGGTTCTTTTAATACTTCACCGGTGATTGTCCTTACCGATATTGGAAATCTCAATGATGTTTCTAATTTGGTTATATCCTGAATTGTTGCTCCATGCTCTTTTACCGTGAACTCCCACTCGGTTATTTTTTTTCGTCTTAGATCAGTTAGTTTATTTCCCCGGGACGCATTTGTGAAGTGTTCTATTATTCGTTCTGCTACACAATTTAGCCCTGTCGAATATTTCATGGGTGCTAGTTTTGAAATATCAGGTTTTTCATTGAGCGGATAGATCCCGTAAACAACTGCTGTGACAGGATAAGATCTTTCGTAGTAGGGTTTATCAATTCCAGTCAAAATTCCCGGTTTGGAATCCTGATTCACGGTGACAGTTTTTTTACCCCTGAGAATGGGTTCAAATTTATCCCTAATAATCCATTTGCCATTCTCACGGATAATGAATTTGATTCGGAAAAAATGACTTTTTTCCCCAACACGTGAAATGATCACTGCTGCTTTTTCATCATTCATGGTAGCGTCAACAACACCATCAATTCGAAATGTTGACCAACAATAAGATGCTCCATCACGCTTGAATTCATTAAAACAGTCTCTGATGGGTTTATCAAGAATTTTATTCTTGGGTGTATTAGAAACTATATCAAGATTGAATTGAGCATCCTTCCATGATGATCTCATGTTTCCGTCTCTTGGACGTTTGTTACGTTTTTTGGGTCTATCGCGATTAAATCTAGGATTGATTTTCAATAATCTCTTAAACTCTTTCATGTTTCCGTCTATTGGGCGTTTTGGACGTTTTTTGGGTTTATCGATATTAAATTTAGGGTTAATTTTCAATAATCTCTTAAACTCTTTCATGTTTCCGTCTCTTGGACGTTTGTTACGTTTGTTTCCGTCTATTGGACGTTTTTTGGGTCTATCGAGATTAAATCTAGGATTGATTTTTAATAATCTCTTAAACTCTTTCATGTTTCCGTCTCTTGGACGTTTTTGGGGTCTATCGAGATTAAATCTAGGATTGATTTTCAATAATCTCTTAAACTCTCTATCGGTATTGATTTTAGCATTTTTCGAAGTCAATCTCTTGAACTCCTTCATGCTATATATAAAACAAGCATTTAAATGAAAGATTTATGTATAATGAATCACTGCAAATGGCTCATGATGGGAAATGTAACCCCGTGTAACAAATCATGCAGAAAAAATGAGTACTGTAGGTATCATATGCAAAGTTTTCGACGTGGAAGTCTTGGTCCGTTACCCTGTATTCGATGTGGAGTTGGGGTTAAGGGAAGATCACAATTGTGTATTGATTGTGGTGGTAAGCGATATAGGGAATTGAAGCGTTATTATGATAAAAGAATAAAAAATGGACAATCCATCAGAAATTATAACCCTGAAAAAGTCTTTGACCCTGATAACGTCACTGACAAAATCATAAGAACTCCGCAAGACTACATCGAAAGATTTTCCAGTGATGTAATTATTGAACCAAACACTGAATTAGACAAACAATAGAATAGTATATATGAACCAAGAATTCAGACCACACCCAGTGAGTACAAATTATGAAGCATCCAGTGATGGTACTGTCAGAAACCGTAGACTAAAGAAATCAGTTGGTGTTGTGAATAATCACGGGTACTTGAAGTTTACTGTTGGCGGAGGAAAAGAAAAGAAAACTTATCTCAATCATCGTTTCGCATTTGAATGTTTTTATGGATTGATCGAGGATGGTCTTGTTATTGATCATATCGATTCTAATCGAAAGAATAATTCTTTAGATAATTTACGAGCTGTTACACAGAGTGAGAATAATTCATCTGGAAGGACTGGAAGGTGCTCAAAAAAAGCGAGACCAGTAAAATCTTTGAACGAAGAAAAAATATTTCAATCATTATATGAAGCCGGTAAATTTTTCGATATTTGTTCATCTTCTGTACGAAAAGTTGCAGAGGGGATAACCAAAACGGCTATTTCAAAAAAGAGTGGACAAAAAGTTCAATTTAGTTATGTCTAATGCGTCATAATTTCCAATTAGAGATATGTCATTCTTATAGAATAATGAATTCTGAAAACATGAATAGCATCATAGTTGAAATAGCAAAATTGAAAAATCAGGATATCAAACTATCAGATGGATTAAATCCTGACCAAATTGTGTCTGATTTTCAGGATATAGAATACGGGGTTAGCACTAACAAATATATGCTACCCAAGAAGTATGCACTCATCAAAAGAATTCAGAATTCTATTAAAGACTCTCTTTCATTTTCCAGTGACATCAGTGTGTTCGTTCCGTTGTATACTATCGTAGAGGGAATACGAAAAGAATTAGGTAACGAATACGAATTGAAAAAAGAAGTCAACTCTAAAATTAGAAACCTACGAGCATTAATTCAAGAAAATGAACAATTTTGACTGACCGACCATTAATCATTTTTTGATTGCCCGACCATTATCATTTTTTGATTGCCCGACCATTTATCATTTTTTTTAGCCGACCCTCAAGGGGGTGTCAAAAATCGATGGACGATGTGTCAGATTGATCAATGGAAAAGTGTGGAAACTATCAGTATTATTTATTTTATATACAATTTTGATACTTTCCACAAACCTGATAGAAGGTGTCTCACGATGAAATAACACTTCCATGACCGTGTTAAAAATCATCCGACATGTCACTGATGTCAAAAAGGGAGTTGCACGATGGTGTTAGGTCGGATTAAAAAATTGTTTTACAATTGAAAAATAGTTTGCGATTTCAAATAATGGTCAATGAGGCATTAACAACCCGATTGGCTCGTGAGCGACTAGATGCAATTAAGAAATTTATACCAATTCGCGACTCTGTAAGAAATAAACTGCAACAACGACAGAGTTTACAAACTGATTTTGCTCTGGGGTCTGAAGAGTTGTTTAAACCAGTAACCACAGCAACGAAAGGGGTAGAGCGTGCTTTACTGGGAAATGGTCCCGAGACGGGAAAATCTGTTATTGGTGAGCTTGAAAAACTAGCAGCAAAAACTGAACAAACTGAACAAACTGATCCGAAAAAAACGACTGTTTCTCTGTTGAATAAATTTACTGATCATGCTAAAATAGTAATAAAAAAATTTGAATTATTGAAATCAAAGGATTATCAAGCCTTTGGTAATTTTGCTGCTCAAAGTTATAATTCAAAAAAAGATTTTTTAAAGGACGAGTATAAGAATGATAGAATATCAAGTAATGATTGGTTCGATTATTTGTATAAACTAAATAAAGGGATTGGTCGTTTGAATAAGGATGAGATAGGATACAAAGAATTTCAAAGGGGAATTAGTAATTATAAAAGAGAACAAATAGAAGAGCGACAACGAGAAATAGAAGAACGGCAAGAACTAAAACGTCAAACACCAACACGTAGACAAACAAGAAGACAAAAAAAACAACAACTACCACCTGATGATGATGATGATGATTTAGAAGAACGACGTCAAACACCAACACGGAGACAAAAAAAACAACAACTACCACCTGATGATGATGATGATGATTATTTACAAGAAACGGGTTTAGAAAAACTAGATGAAGCAGCTGGTTATAGCGGAAGTGGACTGCAAAATCCAAGGATTGGAAACACTTGTCCTGATAGTGTTATCAATGATATATCACGATTAGATGTTCTTGTAGGAGGATTCCGAGCTGGAAATAATTCTCCAGAAATAATTAATGAAGCAGCTGATATCTGTAGACGGTTATTTGCCGGCGGTATCATGGATATCAAAACATATCGAGATTTCATTGACGAGTTAGCAAATGGGTATCATAGTGATTAAATAACAATTGAAAACACTATTGTTTTTATAATAATGATCATCCATTACAATCATGATAAACCAACCCCCGTCTATGTAGTTAATTCACGGTTTCCAGTTTATAGAGCATACTACGGAGATGGCCTCGGCAAGACCATTTTAGGATTCTTTTCAAGAACGGCCCCAAAAGTGATGCCGTTAGCTAAACAACTAGGAATGAAAGCCATTGATGTTATTCGTGATAAGGGTATTAGTACTGTTGGAGATCTTGCCGGGAAAGCGTTTTCAACTGCGAAGGATAAAATAACATCATTAGTGAGGCGAAAAGAGAAACAGGTACCATTGCCATCTACAGCAGAGATGCCTGCAAGTGTTAGTAAAATTATAAATAACGCAGTAGATGAAAAACTAGCGTCGATGGTAAATCAAGGGGACCAAAGCAATATTGCAAACATGATAGCAGGAAGTGGCCTTAAAAAACTACGTCGATGAAATGGAAAAATCGTTTACGATTTCACGATTTAGACTCTGATAAATAGAATAAAATGTTCAAAAAGTCATCTGATCCAGCATTTGATATGGATGCCCCAGTGCGTAAAGATGATTCTGTACGCGATTTTCAATGTTATTCTTATCACGCAATACAACCCGATCTCCGATCACGAATTGAACTTCAAGTTCATGATACCAGTAAATATTTTCTACCGTGTGAGGCATTTATTGAAGTAGAAGGAGAACTTGTAACAAATGTTGCAGCTGATACCCCATATGACAATAACTCAAATGTCCGAGTTGGTTTTGTTAATAACGGCATCATGGCGTTATTTGAAAGCGCTAGATATCTCATTGATGGAAAAGAAATTGAATCCATTGACCGTGAAGTTGATATGGCCACAACAATCATAGGGTTAGCAAGATATTCTGATGATTATACAAGATCAGCGGGTCCATCTATGATGTTTGCAAAGGATACCTCTGATAACGCTGATCACCTTCAATTCATTAAAGTGTTAACAGCACAGGGTACTGCAGAAGTAAATCAGGGGGAAGCAGCTAATCCAGAACGTCGAGCTAGACCCGGAGTTGCGTTTGATATTCTCGGAGGCGTTAATGGTAATCTCAATTTAGGATTTGCAACACGCGTAGCAATGTTGCATGGGCAGCGTCGACGATTTTCATGTGCGATTCCACTACATCACATATTTGGATTCTGTA
The DNA here is from genome assembly GCA_029339505.1 of Unio delphinus. NCBI lineage: Eukaryota > Metazoa > Mollusca > Bivalvia > Unionida > Unionidae > Unio > Unio delphinus. The sequence goes on along the minus strand of JAQISU010000012.1, from coordinate 10,688,469 downwards.
GAAACGTCCGAAAAGTTATTTATGGAGCCAAACACACAATAGCACTCGTGAGAAAGGGTACTGATGATGATGCAATCTGGCGTAATGCTGGGGTTGCTGCCGGTAAAGTTATTTTAACAAAACTATAATTATGGATGCCAGTGTTAACTCCATCAATCACAGAAGAACAGCGACTACTATCATTTATGGATCAAGGAGGAAAGTCGTTGTTGAGTTGGTTATCAGTGACTACGGATATTAAACAAGACAGTGTTGATGGTACATTCACATGGCACCTGGCATCAAAACAAGGTGTTTCAGCTCCACGTCATATATTTATTGCGTTACAGAATGCTGCGCGAGTTGGTAATCAAGAACGAAGCCATATGATATTTGATCAGTTAGGTGTTAATGAAGTCTCGCTGAGAATAAACGGACAGCAGGAACCATCCGAGGATATACAACTTGATTACGGTCAGAATCATATTGCACGTGTCTATCATAACCTGTTGTCATTTATGGCACGTGACCAAAATGTGGATACTGGTAAGCAAATATCGCAATTGGATTTCAAAAGCTTCTATCCGATTTATTACTTTTCGCTGGAACATCTTGATTTGATGAGACAATCTGTCGTTGATATACACTTTAGAGCCCGTGTAACCCGTCCTGGTGGTATTATTAATTATAGAGCGGTTGCTGTCATTCTCAGTGATAAATCAATGCTACTTGAAGGTGTTGGAGGAAGAATGAGAGTGGTAGATGCACCAGTGGAAAATATGTAATTGAAAATCCGAAGGATATTTCCATTGAATGGATTTACGATTTAGAATCAATCAATTATGTATAACATGTCATATAGTGTTATTAGTGTTGCGTTAACTCCTGGTCAAATCAAAAAATTGCAATCAGAATCGGCTAAACAATGTGGAACCACAATCACGTTGAAACCTAATCAAATGAATGGCGGGGCAAATAAATTATCGCTGACAACTCGTCAAGTGAAACATTTCAATGATGCTTTCAAAGATAAAAAAGGAGTTCAGATCACACTCTCTTCGGCTGCTATCAAAAATATGATAAAAACAGGTGGTATATTTCCGTTGTTTGCTGCAATACCAGCATTGGTTGCGGCAGCAGCCCCAGCAGTAGCAAAAGCGGCCGCATTGGGGGTAGTTGGAGGCTTGGGAACAAAAGCGGTACAGAGCATTGCTGAATCATATGAACCGAAGAAAGGTCGAGGGTATAAAAAAAGGGAAAGGGTCTAAGACTACCAGGAACCCCGTATTCATGGTACAGCGGAAAGGGTCTAAGACTACCAGGAACCCCGTATTCATGGTACAGCGGAAAGGGTCTAAGACTACCAGGAACCCCGTATTCATGGTACAGCGGGAGATCCGTTCACGGATCAGGCCTGAGACTACCAGGAACGGTTTATTAATTCAGAAATCTTCAATTTCCGAACCTATGGTTCCAATGTCCAATTTTGATTTAATGGATGCTGCTAAAAAACTAGTGATTAAAAATTTCAGAGGTGTTTTTATGAAAGATCAATTACCACATCAACCAAACAAAACTGAAACAGGTATTATTAATCTCGATAACAGCACCGGACCTGGAACTCACTGGGTTGCATACGCTATTGATCCACGTGGGATTGTCTATTTTGATTCATATGGATTAGCCCCACCAAAAGAGTTTATGCGTTATATAAAAACCCTTCCAATGAAGACTTGGTATTCTACGCTACCAACACAACAAATCAATGACCCACCAATATGCGGCAGTGAAGTATTAAATGTCCTTGACGCTATTTCTAACTCCTTGGGTAACCCAAGGGGAAAACCACCTCATATTGTCGTTAATGACTACACTAGTAATCGCTTTTTAGAGAGAGAAAGAGTTTTACAATAACATGATTGATATTTGGGGAAGACCTCTGAAACCCAAACCCGATGACACTGCAACCCCTGATTCTATCAAGGATATAACAAAAAAAATTAAAGATGAAATAGCTGAGACGTTGAATTTAGTAAATGTTGACCCGAACGAAATAGTTGTATTTCAAGATCGCCAGGGCAAATTGAAATCTAGTAATATTTCTCTGGATGATATTTTAGTTAAACAACAAAACGCAATCGAGGATACTATCGCGTTATTTTCCGATCAGGGTAAACTCAAACCGGGTGTACTTTTTTCGACGATTACAGATCGATTTAAAACTCTCAACGATTCTGCGTTGGAACTAGAAACACTTCAATCTAAAACCGAAGAACACATAAAACAGTTTACCGCATTTCGTAGAAATATCATTGATAAATTTATTGGAACCCCGTTAGATAAAATTGAAATAAAACTCCCTGATATTAAAAAATCCATCGATGAGACGAAAACTTCCATCGAAGGCATCAAAGGTGATCTTTCGAGGATGATAACAGCCATTGAAAAAACAAAAATTCCTCATGAGAAAACCAACAACGTAGTATATACAATCCAACACGGATCATTTGTGTGGACACCTGAAAACAACAAATTAGACATCACTGCAACAGTTAAGGGTATTTATCGATTAACAATAGTGAGAACGACTCAATTTAATATTTCATCGTCCAGTTCATCCGGGGTCAATAATACGATTTCAACGATCATCGACAAGGATACAACTGAACAGTTCACGTTAATAGCTACTGATAAAAATTTGGTTAGGGTTACAACAACGTGGTATGTGGAATTCGTAGCGGATTTAAGTAAATCGTAATTGAAAACGATAGCGTATTTAAAATAAAAATGATTTCATCATCGCAATATCGCTATGATCAGGTCAGAGAGTATCAAACTAGACTCAAAACCTTGTCTGAGGAGTATGAATTGAAAATTAAAAAATATCGCAGGAGAATTACCGCAATTGATGTTACTGTGTACGCTGTGAGTGGTGTAATCACCGGAGCTGGTATTATACTGTCTTCAGTGACAATGATGGCCCCGATAGCTGTTCCAATTTGCATTTCTGCGGCAACAACAATCGCTGGAATTATTTCAATAATCACAAAAAAAATATCCTCATGCAGCCAACGGAAACTACAAGACTACATAATTCAATTTCATGTTGTGTCCACTGCATACTCGCAATTATCCTCATTGATATCGTCATCGCTCGATGATACAATTATATCAGAGAGTGAGTTTTCAGCGATGGTAGATATATATGATTCTGCGATGTCAAAATTAGAAGTACAAAAACATGAGTATAATAACAATGACAACACAGATGGATTTACTTCAACAAATAGTGGAGAACACAAACCCAGTACAAACAAGCATGATCTCAATAACCTCAACGAATCCAGAATTCAGTGTGAATTTCCCCTCTCCAGTCCCAGTGAAGGAGATAGCGCTAGCAAAATTACGAGTATACCACAGTTGGCCAAATATTAGGTCAAAATCATTTGGTGGTCAACAACCCAATAATTCCCTGGTATTTGCAAATAAGAATAAACCCGACGGTACCCCAGACTGGAATGTTGTTTCCATACCAACCGGATCATATCAAATTGAACAAATCAATGATGAATTCGCGCGTAGAATAAAATCGATTACTGGAGTAGAGTCAAAAATAGCTATAACAGTTCATGTGCCGACACTATCATCTGCCATTGAAATAAGCACAGAAGGATACGTCGTAGATATCTATCAGAGTTCTATTAGAACCGTACTAGGATGGCCTGAATTACCACCCGGTGGAAAAACCGTTAAATTACCAGAACCACAAAAAACCGATTATATCACAGACAGGATAAAATCTGATAATCCAATAAAGAGTTATAAAGATTATAATAAGTGGGAACTTTTCAATGGAATAGTAGAAAATAACGTTGTCAAATTCGTACCCCGACAGAACAAAATTACTGAAAATTTCACAGCGATGGAATATGATTTTTTACTGTTGTTAATATCCATTAAATCCGGCACTCTCACCCGAGATGAATTTATCAGCGTTGTAGAAATATGTAACAAAATCATCAATGACATGGAAACATTTCATTCACAAATTATTCAAGAGATATTAGGTGACGATAATCCTAAAACGAGAACAGAGTTTGCGATGAAAAGTAATATACGCGTAGAAGATATTCGTGAGTTTAAACTACCAGGATATAATATCTCAGAATTACAAAAATCTCTCAGTGATGCCATCGATGAAGGTTTCAAAAAAATCCATGATACGTGGAAAAAAACACAACCACAACCACAAACAACTATCCTCAAACATAATAATGACCCAGATGGTGGTGGCAGGCATATTGCTCCGTTCAATGTGAATATTTCAACGGTGATTGCGCTCAATTTAGTATGTGATGTGATCGAAGGAAGCTATCAAATAAATTTAGAACGATCAAATCAAGCTCAGCAAGGATATATTTTGTATTCATTTGCACCAACAGCCCCTCCAGGATTTTTAATAATTGAGTCCCCGGTGAATCCAGTCTATATGCGATGTCATAATAATTCATTAACCAGAATTAATTTCAAACTCACAGATCAGTCTAATAATCTGATTGATTTACAAGAGGAGGTTTTACAAATTAGTCTATTTGTGAAATCGTAGTGATTTTCGTCCCCAGACAAGGTCTGGAACACGATATCGTATCGGACTGGATCAAATATTCGGTTAACCCCAACTGAAAGTTCTAGTGAGTGACAACGACGTTGTAGTCCCTTTTTCCCAAAAAATCGATGGAGGATTTCATTAATTTCATTGATTTTTCATTGACTTTTTTTTGCCTGATTCATTGATTTTTTTGCCTGATTTCATTGATTTTTTTGATTTTTTTGCCTGATTTCATTGTTTTAAGCCTGATTTCAGTGAAAACTTGTCTAAAAATGTTGTCCGGCTCACCCCCTCTGCTGCTAAGCACGAACTCTATATTACGGGAAAGAAGATGACTTACCATTATATTCTGTAGTTACAAATAATACAGCATATATAATGTTCTATGTATAGTGTCTGTTCATTATAAGGTATCACCGTACCAATTATTTCCCATAGACCTCATTTTGTGAAATAAATGTACTTTATATCCTACCTCATCATGCGTGTCGCAAATTGTCATACAGAACAATTTTAGATTGTCAATTTGACAAGGACAAAACCAGGTACTCCATTGGATTCAAGAGAGATAACTCTACTGGAACTAGACTCGATTAAGAGTTATCTAGTCACAACAGACAAATGTGTAAAACATTTTTTAAAAACTGAAAGCAAATAGAAATCTAATCTAGATATGAATTAATATAGTATCACATAAATCCAAGAGGCTCAACTTTTGTAGCTTAACAGAACTTAAAATTCATACATACCGCATCAATCACTGCTAGTTTTGTTGTTTATTTCTGAATACAAGGTTCCCTACACCTTAAACTCCGCTAGCCTGTGGGTTGTACAATTGTTACCCTTATGTATGAGTTTGTTACCCTTATAACAAAAGCTGTCAGCTCCATTGTGTGACACCTTACTAGGATGTAGGCTCTTGAAGAGTTTTTCTAATGCTTATCAAATCCGATTATTCATATACGACGATCGCAAAGATGGTCACGTTTGAGGGGTTATAAACCTTGACCTTACACAACATTTTCTAAGAGAGATCATATTTTCATATTTTCAACATTCATAGTAATCGCAAGGTAAACAACATTGAACTGAATATCTACCGTGCATCCACTTCGTGTGACAATACAATTAATATTTACAAACACACACACACACACACACACACACACACATAGTCACAGAGAGAGAGAAAGAAAGACAGATAGAGAGACATAAAGACACAGCGAGACACGGAGAAAGAGTGTGAAAGAATGACATTTAGCCTGTCCACTTTACTCAAACTGCTTCAACACGACACAGTTAGGTAAATGTAGTGTACCTTCAAGTACAAATAAATCAATCCGTTCCGAAAGGAAATCATCAAAATGACGTAATGCAATAT